>VWZL01004795.1:5584-39516 GCA_013396915.1 Stercorarius parasiticus | reverse complement strand
CAGTTTTGTTGTGCTTATTATATCCTTGTTAATTACTGGGGGGGTGGAGGGGGTATGCCGTGCTAAACTGAAGAAAGACATTTCCATTGTTTTGTTTGTTTGTTGACAAAGATGTAATTTTTAATGCAGGCAGACTTTCTTTCCCCCCGAGGGCTTTGGAAGCTTAATAGAATAGTTTAATAGTTTATATCATAGAGAAAAAGAGTAAGCAATTTTGAAACTTTTCTGCCAATTTGGACAATTCTGAAATATTTGGATCAAAAATCCTCCCCTTTGAAAAGATTCCAAAAGCGTATACCCTGAAGTAGGTGAAGTGACAGGAAAATTGTAATCTGCTACTGTGAATTTTTCCATTTTTTGTTATTATTTGTAAAGGTCATATTGTAGCATCTGTCACAATAAGTAAAAAAAGTGTAATTGTGTTAAGGGAGACAGTTATAGCTGCATTTTCTGTCTGTTTTTTCCAAGCAGCAAAATATTCTAGTCTGAATCTTTATAGTTCCTTCACATAAACTTTTTTTTTTAAAAAAAAGACTGTTTACTGGAGAAGCATGATAAGAATTTTACCAGGGCTTTGGAAATCACTGGTATACACGTAGTAGCTGCATTGGCAACACAATCTAAGAATTTTGAGCTTGTGAAATGAGAGCTGGGCCACACACATGTACGTGTCTTACTACAATGTGTGTTTTCTGAAGTCAATTTAAATCAATCTTTGCAAAGTCCGAAGAATAAATGATCTGGATTTCTCATTATGTTCCCCAACTTGCTCCCATTGAAGTCCATGCATCCAGTCCTAGTCTGCTGAAGAGAATAGTCCTATTGAATCAAATTGATCCTTGGTGAAGTCAATGGAGTTATGCCAGTGATTAATTTGGCCCATTAACTTCAATGAAATTTCTCAAGTGAGGAAAGCAGTGAGGATTTGACTCAGTGATGAAATTCTCGTTGCCTTCAGCGAAAGCAGCACCAAACCTGGTGTAGTTTGTCCCACTGAGCAGGACTGTAGGTGCATGTAGAGGTGTGTGACTGCTCTGGAATATGTCACACGCGGTGATGGGCAGAGGAGGTGGCTACAAGCCATTTCCCTCTTAACGGCTTTCAGATAAAGCTACTTTTTTATATGCTGGAAGATAAAGTTGATTAATTTTTGGCACAATCACCCAAAAACTCTGTCTTTCTCAACATTAACTAGGAAGCTGATAGCTGTTGCTTAGTTCTACAACTAAATGAATGGCCGCTTCTATAAACATTTCACTGTTACAAGTTGGATTTTTCACAGCATTAACTTTAACAACATGGGTGTTTGCTATGGAATAACACTTTAAATTGATGTTTTGCCATTTTGCTAGTTAAAGTAAGTGAGAAAATAAAATGGAGCTAGAATTATGATGGACTCTGTGGTAAAATTGTCTTCTGACACATAGGGGCTTATTGAGAATTAATTAAGAAAGCCAGAAGAAAATAACCATTATTTTGGCTAAGTATATCTTTTCCATCTTTACAGCATGGTAAGTTTTGTGTATTTCTTTATTAATTCTCCAGTAAAAACAATTACTCTTAAATATCCATTATTGGTTTCAAATGTGGGGGTTTTTTTCTAAAATCTAATTCACTACAAAATATTGACTTCACATCTCAAAAACTTTTGATCTTGTGGGAATGCACTTGAAAATGCTAGGAGCAACTTAGAAAAAGTTGTTTTTCTTTCAGTATTCTAAAAAACTAATTTGTATTTCTTTTTAATTGAAAAGAAGCCAGATTTAGAGCCTTATTTTCATGTGTTTAAAAGTTTGATAGCTCAAGCCAAACATTTCCAAGGCTTTCTTTATAAAAAATTAATTAGTAAATCGCACTTCTTCCCTAAAGAGGCAGTTTGTAACATGCTGTAGGTGATGCTGTTTCACTGACATTCCATGTTCCGTTACTGTTTTTTAAAATCATTAAATGCGGGGGGGGCGGGGTATGACAAAATTTAAGGATTCTGAACTGTGTGCAGTGAAGGTGTGTGGTAAGGAGCAGTAATGATATTGCTGAACCTTTATTTGGGTTGTGCTGCCTTGTGCTTTATCGTAAACCCGCTCTCAACCTATAATATCTTTGTTTGCCTCCGTATTTTTTTCCATTCTGACAAAATTCCAGGCCTTCTAAGTCTAATGATGTTGACATATTAAAATGGTAGGGAGAAGAATGTGAACTGAGCCCCTCCTTTTAGCTAAATGTTATCTGCTTAGACTAATATTGCAATTGCCACCCACTGACATAATTTGTTTCACAGTCACAGCCTGGCAGCATGAATCAAATGTTGACATTCTAATTTCATGCACACATGGGTGTTTGGCTGAGCAGGCCTCAGCCTCTGAGCCATTCACGCCATACCTGTGTAAATCAGGGAGACAAGGCCTTTTCACAGCCGCCCAAAGGGAAGTTGCTACCTTCCTGCAAAGTACTGGGGACAGTTAAAGCTGCCCAGCCCTTTATTCTCCCGCAGGAGCCCCTAACTTCTGTGACTATACTAGTAGGCTGGACAGGCATGTTTACAGAAAGAGCTGTACTTAAAAAAAAAATAAAATATTATTTTTTTATTCAGTGTATCTAACAGATTTTTCTCACAATTCCTGTGCAGAATAGATGGTTTCATTCTCGAAACTGAATGTTTCAATTGTAACTGTTTCTGTCTGAGTGGCTTAAATGCAAAAATGTTGCGGCTTTGCTCCTGAGACTGAAGCCCACTAATGATTGTTGAGATCAATCAAAATGATTGCTGAAGCACCAAAGTGCTTCAGTTTTTACTCCAAGCAGCCACCACTCAGGCTAAAATGAAATTCAGCTTCGATATGCACCTGATCTTGGTGTACTTTGGCCAGAGAGAAAACTCCAGCCAGCTTCTGACACCCACCTGACAGAAACTGGACAGAGGCTGTAAGGTTTAAATATCCTTCTCCTTTGTCCTTTTAGTCCTGTAACCTCTGCTCCTGAGAACAGCACAAGGCTGTCATCCCAAAGAGGAAGAGAGGATGTGACGTGGCTGGAGTGAGGTTGCCTTTGCTACAGGAAGGGAGAGAAAGGTGCAGCTGGCACAGAGCGCTTGAGGTGAGCTGTGGAGATGGCCGAGAAAGCTGCCGTTTCTGATTTCTGGCGGGGACTGCTGCCTGCTGTGGCCTCTTTCCTCTGCCACAGCAGAAAGCCTGACTTTTCGTGGCTCTTGTGTGGCCAGAGTGGGCTGCCTTAGGGACAGCTCTGGCTGTCTGCTGTGCCAGGGAATGGCCTACTTTGCCTGCAGCTCCCTCTGAAGAGACCTGCTTCCCACTTCAGTAAGCATCAAGTACAATCCCGAGCCTTTCTTGGGATAATCATGGCAAAGTCAGCCTCAGAAGCCTAGCTTTTCATTACAAATACAGTTAAAATCTTGCAAGTATCAAAACCATGGATTTTTCTGTCTCTGTTTTGTGGTTTTGTTCTGCTTCCATGCAAAGTACAGTTATTTGTGGTGAAAGAGCAGATTTATTTTGCTTTAGAGAAAGTCTTTTGTTTTTCTTGAAAGGCACCCAAAAGTCATGGCAAAGCCAAAAGAATGGCTTTGAATAGTTATTCACGGATCTAGAGGCGCTCCACAACGGCACATCTCAGAAACATTCCCAGAGCTTCATGGAGGAATCACTGAGAAGGATGCCAAAGGAGTCGCTGTGGAGCTTGGTGACACCTGATTATTGAACAGAGCAAACTGTGAAAGATAAAAATACCTGTTTGCTGCTTTACCACTTTTGTGTGCGTTTGAAAGCTCTGAAAGATCTGGATTGTTATCGAGTCCTGATGAGAATAACGGGTAGTCGTGAGCCATGTGACACTCCTCTGTTTCAATTCATTGTGGTCCAGAACAGACTGTGGCCAGAGTCCAGTGCTTCAGCTTTGGCACCCCTGGATCAGAGGAGAGTGTTTAGCCCCGGATCTGACAGGACTGCCGTGAACTGAACTGTGTAAGGATAGTTAGAATAGTAACATATACAGATCTCTTGTCCTCTGGAAGGATTCCAGACATTTTTTCCAGACACTATGTGTACAGCCCGCTGATACGCTGCCTACACTGAACTGGAAGGCAGGATCTAGCTGGCATGTGCAGTACTGCAGGAGTGGAAAGGGAAGAGATTTTAGCCAAAACACTTGGACAAGTCCTCGTGTCTGAGATGTGCCAGATCTTTAAAGTTCATTCAGAGTAAAAAGGGATTTGGTTTCTTACTCCAAAAGAATGACAGTAAATTGTGCAGAAGTGAATTTATCTCCCTCAGAAGGATGGAGGATGAGTAAACCCCGCTGGTATCAGATATGCTGTTTCAGGGATGTGCAAAGATTTCAAACTGGAAGCTTAGTGTGCAGAGCTGTTCTTAGCCCAGCTCTAGCTCAGCCAGTGGCCTTGCCAGAAGCCCTGGCTTTTCTTTCACCATTTTTGCAGCAGTTCACAGGAGTGTTTTCCTTAGTTTTGATGAATGTTGTTTGCATGCCCAGAGCTGTTTAGTCCAGCCTCAGCTGGGGCTTTTTGCCTTCCATGAGTGGAAATTCCATACAAGGCACCAACTACAGGCTTTTATAGGGAGCAGCTTCCCCAAGTCACATTCCCATGGATCACGTGGCTCAGTCTGAGATTTTTTTGATAGTTGCATGATTTTAGTTGTGCTTGACAGAAAAGTCTTTGTATAGAAAAGACCCAAGACAAATTATTTTTTCTTTCTTAATGGATGTGCAAGCTTATCTCCTTTTGAACAATGTACTCAGTGTGCAGGGCAGCTGAGAGTTTGTGTTTAAGTTTAGTCAGTGATGTGGTTTCTGCACAGTTGGGGTTACCTGAACTGGGCTCAGTTCCAAGTTTTACATCATCAGGAATATAAGAAGTCAGCAAGTAATACGGGGTATTATCCAGCTTTTCTAGCACTGAAAGGATTGAGCAGAGCCTACTCTGGACAAGTTTCAAGAATTGGACAAGATTTAGGATCAGCAGTTAAAAGAATATAACATTTGATGGAAAAGGAAACAAACTGTATGTGGATGGGTCTGGCTGATAAATTATGACATTCTTTGAGTGTCAGCTCCCTGTCATTGTTTATCAGACTCTGGACGTGCTGGATGTTTTTTTGGAAACCTACAACTTTCCAAACTCCCTGTGCTCATATGCATTTAACAAAGAAAAAAAAACCAGGCTAATATTGTAAATACTCTGTCTGCAAGGCACTGTGTCAGCATTTATATTTCTCCCAAGAGGCGTTAATGGGGTGTTTTTTGGGCTCCCTGTGGTCTCCCCTGTGCTCTGAAACAGCCCTCTGGCTTGCCCTCAGGACTTCCTTTTCCCAAATAAAGAAATAAAATATTGAAGGGGCCCACCCCTCTTCCCCACATCCTCTACACAGCAGCAGGCAGGACTCCTGGAGTTGAGGTTCTTTACTGACAAGCTGCCCCGTTCCTGCCCTTTCAAGGCGGGCAGGTATCAAATGTTGTCTGTGCCTGGATTTGCCCATGTGGCCTTGGACTTGCAGGAGATTTTATCAACAGTTTACGAAGCAAAAAATAATCAGGATTTATTTTGGTTTGGTTTTGTTTTTCTTTCTCGCTGTTTTATTTATTTATTTGTTTGTTTTCAGCCATCTGGTTAGGCCACAAGGAGAGGGCTGGAAGGGAGAATTTTTTTGGTTTGGATATTTTTGAGTAATGAGAACCTGGCAGTGGAGCTGTATGAGCATCTCACAGAGAAAGAAGCCTTATCAGCTGGCAGTCTGCTGTATAGTTCCTGGTGCTGGCTAGTGTCTTACCAAACTGCAACCAAAATAATGAGGAGTGAGTTTTAGATTGAACTTTAAAATTCTTTGAGGAAACCAGGCTGTAACTTGGAGCATTTCTGCCTGCTTAGGTAAGGCAAAGAGAGGGAAAGAAAGGTTAAAATAATGTGCTGCATAGTCACATTGCTGAGTAGGCTACAGCTCGCCAGGAAGACTTGCTGTAAAGAAGCTTGCAGTGGTCTATGGACCACTGTGGGTGTCATTGCGTTCCTGCGTGAGAAAGTGCACGGCAGAGAGAGATGCAGGCACACACATCAAGAATAGGGTTAGAGCAAATGAAACCTGAGAGTTGATTGAAGCACTTCAATTCTCTTCAAAGACTTTTTTTATTCCATCAGGTCGAACATACAGTGTCTGGATTAGAGAACAGTGTCTGCTGGGCCAACCTCCCAAATCAATTAGGACTTGAAGGGCTTAGTAGCACATTTGGAGTGGCTTAGTGGTAAATTCTGTCTTGTTATTTCCATTAGCAGCAGATAATGAGAGAGAGGTGGAGATGATGTCTATGAAATGGGAGGAAAAAGCAGCAGAAAGCAGTAAAAAAGAAGGTAGAGAAAATAGTTAAAATACATGCCTGAAAATAAAAAGACATGGTGATGCTGCTTGTCCATCTCATTCACGAAAGCTTATGTCACTGGAGCAATTTGAATTATATCTATTTGCCTCAATTTCTTTAGAATTTGGCTAAGAATATAATTACCTCCATGCAATGCTGGGTATGACTCTTTTATTGTCTGAGAGGGGTTGTGCCATGACTGAAATAAAAAATGATTGCTAGTGCTGCAGAAAATTCCATGTAACCGTGTGCTTTTCCTGTTAGCTAACAGAAGCCAAACCTTGTTTGCAGGAGTATTAGGTATGTTTGCTAAGTTGTAAGCTGCTAAGGGCAGGTTTACAGTGATGGGAAGCGATAAATGCCCTTGGCAGGCTTATTGGCTTGGCCAGCATCAACACTGCTGTATGTTTCTGGACTTGAACTGAGTCACAAACAGCCAGCCCAAGTGCGTCTGGACTGATCCCCCAAAACCTCTGGTGCCAAAGTTAGCACTGGCAGAACCACCATCCCCAGTGTCTATAGCCTAAGTCCAGCAAGCTGGTCATTTTCTAATGCTGATACATCTCTTTTAGAAATAGAGATGCTCCCAGCCTGGCAAAGATGCACAGAGACAGAGGAGGTGTTATGAAAATTAAAATGTCACAAGGTTTAAAACAGTAAAGTCTGATCTCAGAATGGTGGGTGTGTTGGTTATAGTAGAGAAAAAGTGAGTGTAGGACAGAGGGTTATGTTTGGCACTGTCCTTTATGCCAGTGGGGTTGCGTATTTTATTAAGCATGCCCACCTTGAGCATCTAATGGTTTATACAAGGAGTTGTGTTCTCAGATACCTGGGGGTGAACTTACTATATCCTTTCTAATCCTTTATTCTTAAATATTCTTAAATATGTAAGACTCCTCATGACCTACATGTGCATTAAAGTAGGCTAAGTTGCTGATTCCTTTCCAAGAAGCATGGAAGCAAAAAAACCAAATATTCAGACAGAAATATGATTCTGGATGTAGTTAGAGTATGAATGCAAATATTTCTGGCGGGAGTTTGCTGAGATTTCAGCAAGTTTACATGCTTTTGATAATGGCCTTCTGACCTTGTCTTCCGTAACTTGAACTTCATTCTTCTTACAAGAATAACTTGTAGCAATTTCAAAACCTCCTAGTAACTTGTGAGTAATGCGGCCTCTCCCTCCTCCCCTAGCTCTAGCCAAATAAATCTCTATGTTTCAAGATGAAAAATCTTGAGGTTAAAATAACTCCACGCCTCCTTTTATGTAGTTTCCTATCTGGAGAATATCTTTAATTTTTATGTACCCTTTGAGTGTAGTACTTAAATTTAAGATGGTAAACAAAAATTTCACGTGATGGATTAAAAAAAAAATCACCCTAGTTCTGTATTCTATCCATTTGTCTTCCCTTTGTCCTTAATCTTGATTTGCCCTGTAGGTTAGTCTTATCATAAAGACAGTATGAATGACTGTCTCAGCGCCTTTCCTCATTAATGCTGCAGGAAATTGATGAGTAGATCTCTGGAACTGTGGATTTTTTTGGCAAGAATTATAGCCCCTATTTATTTTGGAGGGACCCATGTGGCTTTCTAAGTAAATATATGTTAAAATTTTCCCCCAAAATAAACATTAGAAGTAATTGCTTGATATATGAAGTTGACATTTTGGCTTTGTGATTTGCTACGATATGTAAAAATCTAATTTCCTCTTTGGAAAGATGCTACTGCAAAATTGTAGGTAAATTAAAATCAGTAGTTTATTCAGAAGGTGAGTAATAGACTCTGTTTTAATATATCAATATTTATTCTGCAGCTTCTCAGGTCTGCCCAGATACGTGCCATCTGATGCTAAATGTATGCTTGACTGTGATATTACCTTTGTTTGTAATTGGAATGGATAAAGATTGATGTAAGTGTCTTGCATACTCACTCTAGACAGGATTTGTAAATAGCATTGCTCCAGATACTAAAAGAACATACAGGAGTTTCACTCAGCATTATACTCACTCGGTCTGTTTACTTACTCACTTTACTTACCGTTAGGCACTCAAATAAGTGTACTTGAATTCTAAAAATGAGAGGATGAAGTGTAATTTTGTAAGTTTATTGAAGCTGTGTCTGCTATTAGATCTCTGCCGTGAAGGAATCTGTTGTATAAGTACTATATTCATAGTTGCTTTTATTTGTGCATCTTTTTTTAATTAAACTTAAAAATAGAGCCCAAGAAAGAGAAGTATATGGCTTAATATATTGAGCACCCTTTGACATAGTGAGGTGCCCAGTGAATTGACACCGATAAAGCTTTGGACACGTGCCACGTTATTAAAAGTAATGGGAGTGAACTGGATGGCAGTGCCGTGGTGAGGAGGAGGGGGCGATGGGTTCTGAAGGAAAGACTTATGCTCTTTAAGGGCATAAGCACCTCAAGAAAAACCTTCCAACAGAAGATAGCTTAAAAATAGGAAAACAGCTAAGTTAATGGAATGATTCTGATCTGGCTGCAAAGCTAGAAACAATTTAAAAACCCTTAACAATAAAATTAATAAAATCTGTCATAATTTTATGTCTTACAGTTCGTAATAAGGTTCAACAGTATAATTATGACATCCATGCTGATTAATTATAGAAAACCTATTGCTCTGCTTTTGTTCTCCAGTTGCATAATTTTGTTGACTGAAACAATTTAGTTGCTTCCCCAAAGTCTGAATGTCTGAACAGTTGGCTTTGGATCATACTCTAAATTTGGGTATTATTGAGTAATATATGTTTCAAACATTCTTCTATTATTATATGGAAATAAGAGACAATATTTAAATTTGCCATTAGTTTTAATAGTGTTTTATGAAATTGGAACATCTGTGCTTTGAACCTTAGATCTAGTGAAATTAATTTCTCTCTGTAAAGCAGTGATCTCTTTCTATATTTTGATGGATTGAGCAGGACTTCAGTTTTACAGCAGCAAACGAGATTCTTCTTTATAAAATTTACTTGTCCTCTGACCATTTTTTTGGTCACGAAAAAATTTCACAAACATGCCTGTGCAAACGCACTTAAGAATTTTTATATTTTGTAAAAATAAATATAGTGTAATTATTCTAACAGACATTTGTATCCATTGTTCACTACTTAGTGTTGGGAATGTGAGTTCTGTTAGGTGATTGTGATTGGGTTTAGAAGTTGTTCACTTCTGGCGTTTCTCTTTCTTATTTGTATGGCAAAAATTCATCCAGGTGAATTCATGCAAGCATGTGCACACGTGACTGAAAATTATTTTCCTCCACCATTTTAACTTCATTAAAATTTAGTTAGTCTGAGTTATCTGAATGTTTACAGAAAAGAGAATAAAAGGTCAGAAACATGTGGCACAAATAATAGATTTATTTTAAAATTTGCTGTACTTTTTTAGCTGGCATTTCTGTATTACCATATATTCTAGAAGGCTTGACTAAATCTTTATATGCGCGGATTTCTGCAGCCTGTTTTTTTTACAGTGGTTATGGGACCAAGCCTTAGCTGAGTGATAGTGGCAGAAGCTAGAGGAGTCCCATGTGAACGGAGTATTCTGATCCAAAGGAAAGCAGATTTTTGTTGGCTCTAGTGAGTTCATTTCAATCAACGTAGATGCAATTTCCTTAAGAGCAAAATATAGCCTGTCTTTTGCCAGCACTTTCAGTAAGATTGAGTCCTGGCCTTCCATACTACATCAATTAGTTCTACAGGACAACTCTTATTAATTCATCTTCTTCCTACCGTGAGTGTGGTAGTGGGAGATGTTTAAACCAACACTTGGATTGTCATTTAAATCTGTGGAGTAGGTTCCCTAAACAATA
This sequence comes from Stercorarius parasiticus, assembly GCA_013396915.1. Classification (NCBI taxonomy): domain Eukaryota; kingdom Metazoa; phylum Chordata; class Aves; order Charadriiformes; family Stercorariidae; genus Stercorarius; species Stercorarius parasiticus. Next base: position 29,305 of record VWZL01004795.1, on the reverse strand, counting down.
GTTAACCCTGTAGAGGAAGTTTGCTTATTCACTACTAATACAAATAAATACAAGAGAAAGCAAATAAGGAGGATTCTTTGGTGATACAGACCCCAAAACAAACACTCAATTTAGTATCATGCATGCATTTTGCAGCAAAGATCCTACTGCAGATAATATTTCAGAATGGCTTAGTTCTGCAACTCAAAAAAAGCATATGGAGGTGATTACATGATCTTTTATATTTGAGAGTTACAAAGTCTCATGCTTGTCTGTTTAAGAAAGAAGTTGGCATTTGGATAGGACAGTGCACAAAGACCTGGATTCACTTCCAGCTGCAGATTTCCTGTGTTACCTCAGACAAATGCCTTTAGTTTTTGCACTGTTGCTGGAACGTGAAGATAATAACAGGCAGCAAAATTCAAATGTAAGTTCAAAGGAAAGATAACACCCATTCAGCATTAAGTCTAGTCCAAACCCCACACACTTCAAGGAGTTTTCCCACACAGGCAACAGTAGAAATGACCAAATCAACCACAGATTTTTTTCAAAGACTGGAAATATGAAAATCTCTCAGTGTGGGTAGAGACTAGGGACAGAAGTGAGTGTGAACAAGGCAGATAAGTTGACAAGACAAAGACAGTTGGGAGAAATCATCTACCTGTGTAGAAGCTAATGAGTTACTGAGTAAGGGAACTCCCTCCTATCAAAGTGAAATTTGTATTTCAGGCACAGTGGTTTGGCTGGCCTTTGAGTGATGAATAGGCCACAGCCAACCCATCTGCCCTGCTGTTAGAAGAAAATGTTCAGGGGAGAAAAAGTAGCACATAGAATTTTTTTCAGAGCATTGGACTTCAAATCTTGCAGAGCCTTACAGAGTTACTTTGGCCTCCTCTCACTCCATGGTATCTTTCCACTCTCACCAACCCACTTGGCCTCCCTGCCACATGCCTTAAAGCTGAGCTTATGCTGCAAGTCAATGCAGATGTGAACACAGTTCCTGTGAGGTAGCTATCGCAACTTACTCCACATAGCAATAACTACCTGCCTGTGTTCTACAGCCTTTTCTAAGTCTGCTTAGCTGGCTGCTGTTCGAAAGAGGACCTGGAGCTGAAAAGACCTTTGGCCAAACCTTCTTGCTCTTACCAGAAGACTTTGGGGCCTTCTCTTCTGGCACAAAACTTTACAGTTCCTCTGCCAGAGTGACATATCCTTTCTAAGACATCAGACTGTGTTGCCTGGCTTACATCTCTATCCTCAAACACTGAGATCCTGTTATCACAAATCTGCCGGGCATCCCTGTGTCTTTTCACAGGATTCACAAGCCATAGACCTGGCTTTGACATGCTTATACAAGAGCATCACAAGGACACTGTGCTGTTGTGCAGGACTTGACCTGCAGGTCCCCTGGGGCTTAGCAGGCGTGTCACTCATGAAGGAGCATAGTAGTATAGCTCCAATTTAACAATTTGTATATAAAGGAGCTGATTCACTTTGCTCTGTGGAACAGATGCTTACAGCTGCTTAATGCTCAATGGGTTGTAACAAGGTTAGTAAAGTCTTCAGTAGTAACAGCAGCTCAAGGCACTGTTGATCCTTTTGTAGACACCCTCAGTACTGGTATGAAGGCCTATATAGGCAGACTGTGAACTGAATCCTACTGAAAATAGTGCATCAAAATAAGGTGTATTGTGTTGTTTTGGTTTTTCTTGGTCACATTAGATTCCTGATTTGGTTTGCAGAGAGGCCACGCAACTGAAAGAGATACCAACATGGAGAGGCAGAAATTGGAAGAAGTAGGTAGTAGAAAGGCAATAGGTCAGGGTGCCATGGAAGCTGCTGACTTTGGATTGTGAAGCTATACCTTTGAGGGTTAGTTTTTTGGAGCCTTTTGCTACATTTGCTACTCTGTGAAAATTTTCAGGGGAACCTTCCTTCAAGTCAAATCCTTGCTGCAAACTGCACATACATCATCACAGACTTTGTGTTCTGGCAACTGATGAGGACAAGAGACATTTACTTGTAATCTTCCTGAAGAAAAGGAAAAAAAATTTTTTCATCCTACTGGGTAGGCAGCATTTTATGAAGAAAATTTAAGAAATTTATTAACTATAACAGAATTTCACCTCTTTAACCTTAGCTCTTGAGCAAACCTGAGCTAAATAAACATCTGACCATTCAATCTCTTCCACTTAAGGTTAACTTGAGTTTATTATTCAGGCTACTGCCCTTGTGTATTAGGCAAAGCATAAATTATGCATACTAATTACCTTGGATGGGGCACGACTTTAATGAATTCTTTTAATTAAACTGCAACACAGTGGTTTTGTAGAGGATGGTCTATATTTCATCCTTAAACTATGTAACCTTCATCTTTGTCTGGAGAGATCACATATTTGAGTTGGTTTAATTCATTTAAGTAGTATATACGAAGAGCAACCTACCCTCGCTATCACTGGGAAATTTGAAAATTGTTTGTGTTCTGTTGCACTGCTAAGAAATGAGATTCTTCAATGAAAAGTTATGATTCTGGCAGGAAGGCAAGGGCCAACACACAGGAAAAAGAAAGGCAGTCTTGAAGGAATGAAGTTAAAGAGTGGTGTAGTACTGGTAATTTCCAAAACAAACACAAGTAGCTCATTTCCTAGGACATTTCACTTACTTGGCATTTTGCATTAGGGGTAAACCAGCAGAATTATCTGGGTCCCTAATACGTTCTTTTGAAGTGGCTTTGGCTTCTTAAAAATGATCAGGTCATAACAACTCAGTGTAACAGTTACACTATTACCTGGAAAAAATGTATTCACAGCAGCAGCACCAGTAGCTTACTAGCAGGAACAGCAGCAGAGACTAAATGATTCATTTGATTCTGATTCTTAAAAGCAAAGCATGGCAATTGCCCCCTCTCAACTACTTTGTCCTTGGCCCCACATATGAAATCTGGAAATGTACGTGCCCTTTCTCTTTTGCCTTTTGCTGGAGTTTATTATTTTGTTCTTGTTATTTACCTGTTCTTTGCAGTTTTGAGTCTTCTGTGGCTTCCCAGAGTCCAAGGAATAAAAACGGTCATTGGATGTGCATCAACTGACAGAACAGCTAACTGCTTCGTTAAAAAGAAGCTTGGTGGCTGTTGATAGTGTATTCATGGCAGCAAATAGCAAGGATTGCCTGTCTTGACATCTATTCTATTCCATCTATCCGGGTCACCTTTTTCCAGGGTCCTTTTAAAACATAACCGCAAGATGTGTTGTTCCTGGTCAGTCATGCTGGCACATTTGTGTCCTTCTCTTTCCCCATAGATCTACCATGGTACTGTGTCCTTCCCTTCACAGCTCCCTGTGTGGTTGTTTGCTAATTGTGCACCAGCCAAGGTATACGTCCCCAGAAGTAAACAGGAATTTTCTATTTTAAATTCACTGTTTGCAGATAATTTCATCCGTCTCATGCTTGTCCTTTTGTCCCACCATCACTGTTTCTTTGTTGTTGTTTCTTCATTGTTTCTTCCTCTGAAAGGAATATCTGCCCCATACAGTTATTTCGGTAGTTATTCCTCCCACAGAAACGAATTCTAGTGTTATGTATGGGAAGCAACTTGGTGAAAGTCCCTTCTAACCCAAACAGTTCTGTGGTCCTATGAAGACAGGAATAATCATGCCCCTGTGCATTCAGTGCATCCAAACTATTTTCACACGTTTACACACTCTGAGGTATGATAGGAAGAGAAATGGCCAGTATACTGTATATGTGACATCAATCTAACTTTTAAGATTTGTTTAAATATTTGGTGCTGGACTCTGTTCTTAGTTTTCTCTGAGGTTTTCTGTGGCAACAGCTGAATTTAACATTTTGTAATAGAAAACAAAGTCTGGTCTTCACTTGCTGTGAAAATGACTTAAAAGGCTTGTGCTCATAATATGTGATCAGTTTTATTCCATGTAGACAGCGCCAGGTTTTAGAAAGTTGAAAAATATTTATTTGCTGGCATGCAAATGTTGCGTCTCTACCTCCTGTTTGGGGAATGAATTTTAATATGCACTTTGGAACAGATCTAATCTCATCTGCACGTCCTAGGGTGAATCTACAGTTCAGGCTTTGCTCTTCATTGTAATGATTCCTGTGTGATTTCAGTCATTCCTTGATGCCATTATTTGCCATAGGCTTGTCTTCCTCACAGTGCCTGCAGGCTGTGCTCTTATATAGCATATGTTTTGACAAGCCATCTGGTTTCATTAGGTTTCCCAAGTGTCCGCCTTCTTGCAACCTGTCTTCTTGGCAGGCACCAGTGCCTACAAACCCTCTGTCTGGCTTTCTCCATGGGTCAGAGATTCTTATTTTAGCATGGAAGTGTTAACACATGTGATAAAGAATGAAGCAGCTTATGGAACCAATGGAACTTTATTGGTATAGGGAAAGGACTCGGCACAGTTCCCATGAGTGGCCCTATCTGACATATACGGGTGAATGAAACGGGTTGTCTGGGCACAATGCCATACTAACATAAGATTCTCAGCACCGGCAACCAAGAACCTGTGTACACCATGTGTATCAAAGGTATTTGAAGACAACATTGCTCCAAGGGGCTAATTCAACAGCTGCGTATCTTACACTTACATGTCTAATAGTCAGAGAAGTTTGTCATTGCTTCTGCAGCTTTTTTAACCCTCACAAAAGAACAGAGTTCACAGAATGAAGAAAATTGCAACCAAAATGTTTCCCTTTCCTCAAACTGTCATAGAGAATCAGCTAAAAAGTTGTACTGGTAGATGACAAAATGGCTACTAAGCAAATGCAAAGATCAGAACCTACAAGCAGAAATAAACCAAAAAGCATGGTTACATACCGAGTTACTTGGAGTTAATAGAAGATTAATTTCAGTGGTTATTGCATATCTTCAGCAGTTTGGATGGGAGAATAGTACTGGGAGAATTTTCCTGTCTGCTTTCTCTATTGCAACATAGTGAAATTACACTATTCCTAGTACTCGTGAGCTAGTTGAAAGTTAGCACAGAAATATTACTCATACCTCCCTGTTGTAACATACTCTAAAATGGTAGTTTGGATCATCCTACACATTGAATATGCACTTGGGCATGTCATATGGATGAAAGAGATACATGTGCATTCTTCTTTAAACTTTCAAATTTCTAAACTTCTGCTGACCGGAAATTAGTTGACCTATTCTTTGATTTGCGGTAATAGAGTAAGAAGATACATGTAAAAATGAGACCAATTGTCATATCAAACAAATGATTTCTGCTTTGCCAGTTCCACGGCAGACAGTACCTATGCTAGGCTCAGTAGTTACTTCAGCTTCACACAGGGAAGATGGAGAATAGCTTAGCCAAACCTGTTCCTTTAGCTTCTAGACCGATCATCTAGTTCTTAGAGAGCAGCCCTTCACAGTTTCTTGATGGACTTCCCAGCTCTGGAAACAGTCAGGCTAGTAATTCTAAAATTACCCTCAAAAATCTAGTTGGGGATCAAAGGATCTGTCTATTCATTTGGTTATAAACCTCAGCTATAAAACTGTACTCCAGCTACAGCAGTAGCTGGGAAATAGCCTGTAACAGGATACCTTTTTGGAGAGAACCTGAGAACGGGACGTAAGAGTTACCTACCTAGGAATTGAAATCTAAGACTAAAGCTTTGGAATCGTCTTTGAAATTATGTTTCAAGCCTTACATAATAGTTTGGTTTATGTATAAATATAATTGATTGAATTCTTTCAATTAATATACAGCTTTTATCTACCAGCATTTATTGATGACAGCTTCATGCCTCTCATTTCAAACAATGAGCTCCCTGAAAAAATTGGAGCTGGCTGGTGTTGGCTCTGTTGGACATGGGGTATCTTCTGGTATCTTCCCACAGAAGCACACACACACACCCTCGCTACTAGAACCTTGCCACACAAACCCAATACGAGTGGTTTCCTAATTACAGGGTTGATTTAACAGAACACTTATGCACTTGTTTGAATGGGGCCTAAATTATTCTAATTTATCTGGATTCTTTATTGAAAGGTCAAGAATCGCTCTTGAAGGACATCACAAATGAGATAATGTAATACTTTTGAATGAACTGCACCTCTTCTTTCATGAGAGGTAATACACACAGGGTAGGCTAACTTTGGTTATTCAGATATGATGTACAGAGCAGGAATTAGTAACGTATTATCCGGACAGTCAGTTTTTCCTATTTGGAGCTAGGTTAAAGGAGGTCTACTTATTCTCAACCTCAGACAAGTCTATAGACACAAGGGGTAGTGAATATCAACAGCTAAACAATTTACAAGTAACTCCGCTTGAGATTAATTTGGGGTAAACAGAAGCAGTAGATGATAATAACCCCATCAATCACTTGGTGTTTCACAACCAGTTTCAAGCAATGCCATTAAATTCTTTTTAAAGGCATACAACAAGTTTTCCAGAGCCCTCCGCTGCCAAGCTTAGTAACCCCCCCAAGGCAAGTGTATCCTTTCTTGACTGATCACTTCTATTGAAGAGCACCAAGAATAAACAAATTAGGTATCTGTGAATTAGCTTGGAAGGACTAGCTTTTAATTGTTACATCTCAGTGATTATTGTTTTCTCACTCCAACCAAAAATAGTTTATGGAAATAAAAAATCCTTTGGTATTTTATTGACATCTACAGATAATTAAGATTTTAAAAAAATGCAGTGCTTGCCAGCCAGAAGTGTGTGTGCAATCAGTTATGTTAACAGAGACTGTATTACTCTATGACATTGTATGCTTTATTTAGGTTATACCAGCATGACACCAAATTTGTTAACAGCTTTCCAAACAGAAGGGGACTTATGGAGGATGTCTCATTTTAAAAAGTAAAGTTAGGAACCTGTAAATTATTCGATGCGCTCAAACGCTTGTGGCAACAAGGAGTTTGATTTCAACGGGGATCTACAAAGGCATAGGGGTCACTTCATTTCATATTACTTGAAGGTGCAGGGAGTAATTATGTTCACTATGATTTTATTCAGGTTCTAAATTTTACAATAAGTAATTTGCAAAACAATAAGTAGAAACTAAATTTTCTTTTGCTCTAAATATGTAAACAGGAAAAATCTGAATTACATTGTATAGGTTAGTATTAATACAGATTCATTTCTTGAAACTCTTCCGTGCCTCCTCCTAGAATTTCCATTCTTCTCTAGGTATATGGCCATTCCAAGTCAGCTATCACGATCAAGTCTCGTGTGTGGATGTGAAATAGCAATCATCTTAGCCATATAGATGTAGCTAGGGGAATTACTTATGAAGTTCTATTGCTTTCATTCAGGCCTGTCCCACTGGAGGTGAAAGACAATCCTTGTGGCAAGATGGCTAAAAAGCAGTGTGAGTGGCAGGGGTTTCCCGTCTAACTTCCTGTTTTAATCTGGCTGTTCTTCCAGAATCATACATTTCTTGTGTTAAGTTTTCTTTGTCTGATTTTTCTCAAAATATTATTTTTATAATCAAATTATAATTCATATACTGAAAATTTGAACCAAAATATGAAAATTGTGTATGAGCATACGCCAACCAGAAGGTACATTCTCCTTTCTTGTAAGAAACATGTCTCACTTCATGGATTCTTGCCTATTTTTAACAACTGTTCTGTCAGTGTGACAGGGATATTGAAAGCTGATGCTTTTCCTAGAACTAGTCTTTTCTGAGGAAAAACATATGTGTGATTTGGTAAATACGTATCTTGATTTAGTTGACTTGATGTCAAAGTGAGCAAACCAGAGGCAATTGACAGAGCTGAGTGGGTGGGTGGACGCTGTTGTCTGGATACTGAAAGCTGATGCTTTTCCTAGAACTAGTCTTTTCTGAGGAAAAACATATGTGTGATTTGGTAAATACGTATCTTGATTTAGTTGACTTGATGTCAAAGTGAGCAAACCAGAGGCAATTGACAGAGCTGAGTGGGTGGGTGGACGCTGTTGTCTGGAGCCTCTTGGTCTGGGGACCAGGTGAGAACCACCAGCTGCAGCCCAAGAGGCAAGTGGGGTCTGTGTAGGACTGGCTTATCTCCAGATGGTGATCCTGGAGATCCTCCAGGTGATCCTCCAGATCTCTTATCTTTGGTGGTAGCAAAGTGTCTGAGAGACACTATGGTCAGAAATTAGGCAGTTAAGGAACATGCATAACAGTAAGACAAAAATGATTTGCTAATACATTGAGAGAGTTAATGTATTTAGAACATGTATAGAGAAAGAACTTGGAGCTTCTGAGTTCCACTGCGTACTTTGAAAAGTCTCAATCACTGTAGCAACGTATGAATATTTTAATAGGACACCATAGAAGAGAGTTTAGACATGGCAGGATGGAAGTATATATGGCTGGAGAAAGACCTGTTGTACCCTTAAAATCAAGCTCTATTAGTTTTCAGAAGATAGAATCCTCTCCTGATATTATTAGTATGTGATGTATGAAGCTGTAGTAGTGTGATGGCAGTTAAAATGCTTTCACAAGATCGGTCTAAAAAAGCCACTTTCTTATTGGTGCAACTGCAGATGCTGAAGTTGGCGACAAGACTGAAAGCTACGTAGACGCTTCCCAAGTTTTATATTCTTGTGTATCAAACTCTGTTTTGGGCCTGTGACCCATTTAAAGATAACGTGTAGCCCTGCTGGAGGTTTCAATAGGACTACTCAGGTGCGTAAAGTGAGCCACGTACTTCAGTGCTTCACTAAACTAAGGAGCAAAATCTCTGCATAATACTGTTGTTGTAGCCATGATGTGACCTACAGATACAGAGGTGCAGGCCTGTTGATGTGTTTCGATAGACCCACTGATGTACTCGGGGTAAAAACAGAGAAGTTTTAAGGTTATAAAGGTTGGGTGTATAGTTTTAATAAATTAATTAGTCATATAGCTGCATATTGATTGCATTTTTTTAATTGTCTGTCAAGGTTTTTTCCACTCTGAAATATGAAAATTCATCTCACAGTGGACTTTGTTACTGTATTCTCTTTAAATCTTTATTCTTAGTTGAAGTAAATAAACCAACACGGTAAAGAGAGCTGATAGCTACTCCATCTGTATTATGGCACACAATGATGGCTGGAAGTTAAAGGTTTGATATATAGATCTATTTTTTTATTGCCAGCCGCTGCCCCTGAAGAAAGTATTAAAATTTCCAGATGAGTAACCAAACAATAAATAGATGAGACAGTTGCTGTGAATATCTGATTTTTTGCATAATAATGAGATATTGCTGGATAATACACTTTGCAGTCCACAGTTTGTCTACATTATCATTTTGATTGGACAAATGCATAAGAAAGATATACAAGTAAAGCCATGCCAAGTCTTTTATTTTAAATTGTCTCCATGTGAAAGTACAGTTACATTTCCAGGACATTTTAAAAACAACCCAAAATCTAGGAATATCCCTAGACATACACACACATGCAGAGGCATTCACTTGCACACGTACACACGCACAAAATAAATACACGATACCTGGTCTCACAGCCACTTATGCACAGCAGAAACATTGTGTACAAACCACAAGCTCTTTTCATGCTAGTTAGGGTAGACTTAGGGTAATTTCCAGTGAGCATCTTCTTTCTTGCCTTGCAGAAAGGTCACGGAAGGATATGCAAGGGAGCCTTTCACCTCACAGCAGGACCTTGTCCCGTAGCAGAACAGGCCAAAGCAAAGGAGGCTTTGGGGTCAGTCATGAACGGTGGGGTGGCTGGTAAATTCCTCACCGTGTTCACAGTGGCAAGAAACCTATAGTCTATCCATGCTGATCTTAATGGAAAAAATGTTAGTCTATGCAACTCAAAAGAATCTGAAATCTAGTACCATTTTGGTGCAATTTTGAAGGGGGGGAAATACTGTGCCTGTTTGAAGTCACTGACAAATTTCTTACAGTTACATATAAGGGTGCTGCTGACAGCACTGGAGCAACACCTCTGTCACCGCTATCACTGCTGGGAGATGACTGCAATATTGCCAGTATCAATGTGTAGGTCAAAGCTTGTTCTCAGTTAGAAAGCTAATTGTCACAGATAAACTAATCCCATTTTTAATTCGTTCCAGACTTTTTTGGTTTAGAGTTCCATTGATACATATGGGATCAGAGTTTTGTTTTCTTTCTATAGAAAAAAAAAAAGGAAAAGCTGTATTTTATTTTATTTTTGTTTATTTGAACATAGTTAAGCGTGTTCTGCGTTTGACCGCGTCATCTGGAGAGGAAGATGTATAAACCCAAGCTTCAAGATTAGTTTCTTCTGGTATGCAAGTCTCCAGCTCCTGTTGTTGGTCTGGTTTAATTCTGAGCCCTCTAAATCCTGCAGTTATGTCATTTCACTCTTGCTTTTTATATATTCTTCTTACATCTCTCAGTCCTCTTCAAGTCTTCCCACAGATGTTTGCTTCCCCCATGTTTTGAGAGGGTATGATCTTGTGTTCCTTGCACCTCACACTCCTGGTGAGTTTAGAGGGAGTTCTCGCTGTGCAAAGAACTGACTTACGCAGGGCCTGGTTTCTGACCCGCGAAGCAACAGCAACTCAACTGCAAACAACTGTGCACAGCATCTGCTGGTTAAACTGAGGAGCTGGCTTGTCTCAGCCTTTCTTTTTTTTCCTCTATGTGTGTCTGCGTGTGTGCACCAAATTAGAAATCCACACGCTTAAAAGAAATGGTAAGGAAATAAGCAAGCCTGACAATGGCTTAGATGTCATATCATTTACAGCCATCAGCTAACTTCAGCAATAGAGAGATGAAAACTTGCTCGACTAAAAAAAACTTACAGAGCTACTGTATTGCAGCTCTGCTAGCACATGTATGACTTCATTTACAGAAGGACATACATTTCCTAATGGTTCCTCCATACCAGATTTATATAGTGGTAGATTTCCGACCCTGTTTCTTCACCAGGGCATACTTACAGTATTGAGAAATAATGCAGGATTTTCCATGAGTTTAAAGTGTATCTATCAGCATTTCTGTCATGACGGACAACATAAGAAGAGCTTTCATGCACAGCCGCCAGTGTTGTACCCAGAAGCCATTTAACCATAAAAAAGAAATGGGACCAGATTTTGGCATAGTTATTCATCTGCTGGTGAAACATCTCACACTGAGGAGTGACATCTGGACTGTGTCCCAGTTCAGTTCCTCATAATCCCTCAGGCTGCAGCCGATAAACAGGCATTTTGTGGGTTGGTTTTCCTCAGTCATGCAGGTCCAGCCTACGTTTATGAAATGTAGAGTAAATTCAAGCCTTAAAGCACAGATTATTTTCATCTAGCAACATGACATTCCCTGCCCTGGCAAAATTCCAGTTTACTGTGTTTGACCTCGGAAACAAGATGCATTTTGCTCCTGCTGTACTGCTGGAATTATGTAACTGACCAATTAATTATATTTTAAAGATTATAATATGGATAATGGGTAGCAAACTTGGTGAGTCATCAAGCTAAGTGTACTGCAGGTGCAACATCTTTTCTTACTGGAATCTGATTCATTCACAAAATGATTTTTCTATTCAAAACAACTGTCTTGCTTCCTTTGTCCATGGATAATTAAATAAGGTCTCCAATTTATTCATGTATTCTAATTTACATAGGGTGCCAACCCAAAAAAACCCTCTGCTCACCCAGACAAAAGACACAAAATACATAGAAAGATAAATCTAAATGTCAGCCACAGGCCAGTAAGAACCGTTCTGGCTGGTGAGGGCACTGTTGCTGTAGCTTGGGGTCTGGCCCTGGCTGGTCTCTGGTAGGCAGGGGTAGCCAGGGCTGAACGAAAATGAGTGCTGCCAGTGAGATTTCTTGTCTTCCGCTTTTCTGAGGTCATATTGGGAAAGATATTGAAACTGTCCTGGGCAGGGCTTTTGTAGTCTCTTTACTCCCAGCTTCTTTAGCTCGGCTTTCTAGAGTACAATCAGGTACTCAGAGGAAGAGTCTCCCCTTTTATCGCACTTCTTCCAGGCACTGGTCTTTGTACAGGCCCTCTGCGGTAAGGGAATTCCATCCAAAGCTTATCAACTCTGTGCTGCTGTTCTGAGCCTGCAGGCTTCCTACAGCTGAGGTCCACATTTCCCAGAGGTTGGTTATTTTCAGTTTTAGATACTCCTGTGATTCCTCATACCATAGTATTTGAATTCTTCACAAGCATTTGTGTATGCAATTGCACAATATCACTGCGAGTTTGGCAAATGGTGTTGGTTTCTTTATGGTGAACAGGCACAAAGGGACCCAACATATGTTTGTGGCAAAGAATATATAGGTCAGGTCTCAGAAATACTGTCTGTGAAGATACTTAAATGCTGGAGCAAGTAACATAAGTTGTTGTGAAACGCTTTGCAGGTTTAGAGAAGAAGGTATACAAGCACTTTCAAGGCAGTCTTGGCCTATTTCATACTGTCTGTGCACAGGAAGATGATTGTGTGATCTCCTGAGACCCCATCTGCTTTTTTTTGTTGTTTTCTGTAAGACCTTAAGGACACTTTGGGAGTCTGTGAATGAGTTGGAAATATTAACCTAGTTTTCCTAAGTCATAGGCAAGTGCAGTAATGTTTGGACTGTCCAGTCTCATATCCACAGAGGCCAGAGATCTGGTAGCTAAGGGCAGACTGACGTTCTGGCCACCACAGCTGGGCCTCGGGCTCCCCAGCAGCTGATCCTGTTTAGGCTCCGTGAGTGCACGTGGTACAATATGCAGGACTGTGTCCACAGCTGGGGTAATGACAGTTGGTGACTTCAGGGATTGTGTATGTGGGCTGATTTATGATTCTCCAGTGTGTTGTGTAGGAGCTCTTTTTTTCCTCAGACAAGGCAATTCAGCTTCAGACGTGTCTGTCTTATTTGTAAGCAGTTTAAACTTTACACTCAAGTTTTTTTCGTCTTTCCCCAAGCTCGTAATTTAAGGGGAAAACCATCAAAAATAAGTACATAAGATAGCAAAATACAAACCCTTAAAAAACTAGCAGAACATTCAGTCTCTGCTTCTTTTCCTTTATGGTATTTTGTTTTATTAATAAGGCCGCTTCTATATTCATGACAAAATAAGAAAGCTATTTCCAATGAAACAGACAAGTCTTTGTTAGACATCAAATATAACTAATATTTGATGTCATAAATATTAATGACTTTCATGTCTTTAGATACTTTAGAACCAATTCCAAACATCTTTGTTTTGATTCACTCTTATTTATTTTTTCACATTGAACTGGTATAAGGAATTTTCCCCTATTTTTCTGGGAAAAAAACTATCACCTTCTATAACCTGACTTAATCTTTTGAAGCCTCTTTTCAAACTATCTGAATTAATATGTTGTTCAAAGTATTTTACATGGCTAAATCTGTATACCCAGGCGAAATTAGCAGTTAGTGCCGCGTGACGGAAATTCATGTGTGATGGACACCAGTTCGTCTGTCACTTAGGACTGATTCTGGGATTTCCTGGTAAAAGAGATGGGATTGAAAGAGGCAGGCTTTTAACTGGAAACATTTAGCAGACCGCATTTTCTGTGGGCACAGCACACAGCATAATCTGTCATTTGACATCCAATTTCTTGGACACTTCTCTCTACAGGTGCTGAACAATAATTGGTATTGCTCAATGTGAGTGGTCTCAGTAACTATAAATTCACGTTTGTTGTTCCTTAAAAGCAGGAAATTCCCCTTTCTGAGTGGAATAGTATATTTTCACAAGTGTACAAACTCAAATTTTAATGTCCTATAAATAAATAATGAATAATGTTATCAGTCAAATAACTGTTGGTGCAGAGACCAGAGTCTTCCAGAGATTAGATATCTGAACCTGATATATCTATAATAATTGTGAGCCAAGATAAAATATCCATCTACATGTGGAGGAGAGAGGATTCTTTGCCTATGGAGGGTTAAAGATAGAATAGGGGATCTGCCAATATGAGAGACAGAATTATTCCACCAAGAGTTACAAGTTGTTCCATGTATTTGTGCATGTTTGTTTCTAGGGGATTTCTTTCTTTCATGTATTTTTTTTTATGTATACTAAGATTGTAGAAAAAATCTCTACAAATCCAACTTTGCACTCTGCTTTTGCCCTAGAATCTTTGTTCTTAAGCAATCCTAGCAATAACCAATAACTTGCTGACTATTGCAGCAATAAAATATGGTGACCGTATTGCAGTCTCTGCTGGTGACATATTTAAGTCCTTTTTTTAAGGCACATTTAGAAGTGATCGAACATAAACACAGTGTGATACTGACACAGCTCTTGTAACCCAGTCCCTCCTCTTGCTGCTGTAACAGAGTGCTGTGCTGTCTCTGGAGTAGTCAGACTTTCGATGACTAGGTGTAGTCACCCTGCCGCTTTTCCTCTCTAGCTCCAGGTTCTCTTTGTCATATCCTAAAAAAGTCAGTTTCCTTTGCAGCTCTCCCTCTTCATACCATTGGTCATACGTGTCATTGAGGGAGGCAGCAGATCAGTAAATAAAAATAACCACAAAGTCCAGATCCTTCAGACAGCCAGTCTGCTTTGGACACCAGTCACAGGAGTCCTTATTTCTAAACACTTTTCGGTACTAAGAGTTGGGTAGGATGAAGGCAGCTTTGGGGCTGAGGGACTCTGTCCAGTGGTAATTTGCCTTCAAGGGAGCTGTAGCCAAGGAGCAGGACAAGGCTGGAGTCTGCATTTGCCAAGCCATTGAGTTTACAGAGCTTGCCTTAAAAGTGAATGTGCAGAGAAAATACAAGGGGGGATGGGAGTAGAAGACGGAAACTCTATGTCCAGAAGGTTAGCTTTATATTAACTGAGTTACCATCAACACAAGAAAAGCAATTCCTATAGAAGCTGTTCTTTTGTCACAAGATAAATCTTGAAAGGCTCAATCTATACTCAGATCAAAGGAGAAAATAGATGCAAGTCTGTGATGGGAAATAAAAGTTAAAAAAAAAAAAGTAAAAAAAAATAAAATCATACCTTAAAAAAATATCTCTGAATGCTTTCAGAGCACAAAGGAAAGAAATCCCATGTTCTTTCCAAGCCTGTGGAACATCATAGCTGCTGTAAATAGGACAGTCCCAAAGAGAGCACACATGTTCCAAATGGGAGGAGATTATTTGCTGCATCATTTTAGCATGTTTGATTTATCAGTAACTAATTGAAAGTTGACAGGGATTTTGAGCAAAATAACTCAGTGTGTCATAAGGCCAAGATCTGGCATTGAAAATGTTTTACTTATGGTATATTCGTATGTTGAGAACTTAGCCAAGTTGTTAGCATTAATGAAATCCATCCTAATTCCTCTTTGTAAAATGCATTACTAATCTGCTGTTATTAAACAAGGGGTTTAAAGCAGTTAGGACAAAAAGTCGGGCAAGGAGACAAAATACATTTGAAAATTGCACCATTCAGAGTAAGAACTTAGAAGTTGAACAGAATCACTTTAGTTTAGTGATGAGGCTGATGTACTCGCTTGGGTTTTTACATAATTTCTGACGTAGAGAATATTGTCTAGGCAGACCTGGTGACTAACTGGGTTTTGGTGGTATTAACTAAATTTGCAATGTTTTATCCTGGTTTGCTGAGGAAGTGAGGCTTACGAGACCATGTTTTGTGCCTGTCTTTTTCTCTCAACCCACCCAAGCAATGTTGAATGTTTTGGCTACCTTCAGTCAAACTTGAGAGGAGTATAAGTCCTCTTTCTACTGAGTTCCTTATTTTTTAAAGTGTTTTCTTAAATATTTCTTAAAAAGTTGGCTGGATAGAAAAGACAGGCTCAAGGGAAAGGCAGTCTGAACTCAAGCCCTGTTCATTTTGTGTGGCAGCAGCAAGCCAGTCAGTCCCTGGGTACATCCTCTGACAAGTCAGCAGGCAGCTCGCTATTTTGCCTGCCCTTGTTGGGTAGACTATCATACGGGAAATAGGAAGGGAGGGCTATTCAGGCAGGTATAGTTTACGGAACAAAGGACATTATCCATAGGGAATCAGGTAAACTTATTCCGGTGCTTACGCTACAATATGCTTTTCAATACTGTTCCGTGTTAGCCATCCCCACCGAGATCAATGGGAGTTGTATTGTGGACTGAAAGGATAACAGCATAAAGAACAGTGATGTACAATCTTGAAAAGCCTCTGTGTCCAGAGAGAGCTCCCTGAGTGCTCACACTAATAGCTCCTTACAGAACTTAGAGAATAAAATCCTAGGACTGCCACCACCAAGGTCATGGAGAGGGCTTATAAGAAAAGGTTGAAGTTTTCATTGTGTCAGGATCTGGATGTTTGAAAAACCACTTGATAGCAATATTTTGACAGATCTTTCTCTAGCTGTTGATTTTCCAGTGATTGTGTGTTAATTACACAGTTCCAGCAAGTAAAAGTTAAAACACAAACATCCAAGAATAGTCCGAATTGTTTGTTTTACACAATTGTACATGCTGCTTTGCATTGCTTGGTGACTTCCAAGGAACAGATAAGTAGATGGCACCTCATTACCTAGAGTTTTGAATTGTCCACAGAGACTGAGAAATGTGATTCTATTTTGAAAATAAACCAAAATTGATCGCATTTTCATGCCCATTTGCTTGAGCCTAATGTGCATGATGCTTTCTGTGCACATAGTAGATACTTGCATACATAATTTAGCAGTGTAGGAACTTTGTATATGAACTTCTGTTTGACAGTCTTGCTCTGCATGACTAAAATGAGGCCAATTCTGCTGGGTTGAAATAAGGAGCACACAAAGGAGATTTTGGTAGGTTGCTAAAGAGATTAGTGTTTGTTCAGTCAATTTATTATAGTTAATGCAATAATTTAGGGGGCTTTCTCTGCATACAGACAACGTGAGTCAATCATAATTCCTTCAGAGTCAAGAAAAGGTTTAGACAGAATGAATAAATATTTGTACAAAAGAAGTTTTCTCTTTTCAAATTTACAATTACTATTTACTATTGCAAACAGAGAAAGAGTGAGGCATATGGTGTAGCATGCTTGGAAGAGTGGAACATTTTCTAAGGCCCAGAGAGAGGCCAGGGTCTGGAGCTTCTGTGAGATAAATTAGCCTCTCTGAAGGCTTGTGCTGCTACAGCACAGGCTTTTCTGGTGTGTGAATTACCTGAGCTAACACAAAAAAAATGACCAAAATGCTGCTCCAAGGTTTGCAGCGCAAGAGACAGATCAGGCTTCCCTCTCAGCTGATGTTGTGAATAAGTGGACAGGCATGATTTGCATCCCCCAGTCCCGGGAGAAAGGCTTTTACCATTGCTGTTCTGAGAGATACAAGGAATTCCACCTCATGTCAGGATACTCCAAGAATCCGGGCTTATGTAATGATGCTTGCTGGTTTTCTATGAGATCAGTTCCCAGCCTTCCTAATAGGCAATTCCAGAGCTAAAGTGGATGAATACTGACAGCTTCTGCTTTGTGTCCTCAGAAGCTGAAGGAGAAGACAATGCTGAAAATAGTACTTAACTCTGTGCTGTTGACCTCCTACCCAACTGTGCCACATCCACATTCACAGAACCATAACCTCCCTGACTCACATTGAGAACTAAGGAACGCATTGTTACTGACCCAAATTCATCCCATTGAGTTTCTTTGCAGCGGCATTTGACCCCAAAAGTGTCCTTTTAAGCAGTATCTCTTTACTTCGAAAGGAAAACAAAAAATCACCCAGAGCTTGATCATGGAGAAACAGTTTGGGGTTGCTTTATTTAGTTGTAGGAACTGACAAAGGAGAATGCTTAGGAAAATAGAAAAATGTTGAGCAACTTCCAATATTTTTAATACAAGAAAAAGCAGCATTTAGGTATATACATATAGCCCTTGCTGCAAAGGGAGGGCTAACAAATGATCGAGAGTGCTAGATGTCTCATGTGTATTCTTCTTCTCTAACGTTCTGGGTGCCTATATGCTCTGATGTCTCAGTTGGAGACTCTCTGGTCTGACAAGGCTTTACTTCACTTTAGAAAATATTTTTGTTTTATAATTTATGCCTGGGACCAGTTAGGAGAATAACATTGTTCTCTGATACACAACTCAAACACATCAATTGCAGATAAAGTGGACCAGTTTGATAAAAATTGAGTGCTACAGACAGAACTGAGTTTATTTTCCAATGGAGAGCCTTCATCTGAACATGCAGTAGGTGCCCCTGGTGATTCCTGTACGATGACTTCAAAACAGCCTGATCTTGAGCTCATGCAAAAATTTCAGAGTGATGCCAAGCTGATAAAAAGACAGCAGATCTTTGTATATCTTGTGACGGGGCAGAGGGAAGCAAACAACAAAACCCCACCCCAAATTACTCAAAAGCAAGGCTTTGGAAGGTGAGCCAGTGGCTTCAAAAGGAATGTTCCAAATCATCTTACAGTGATGGGATTTATAATATGTAACTATATATAGGCAGTAATAGAATTTGTAATATATAACTATGTATAGACAATGGAGTTTACTGTTAATTGTCCTTCACTGTGTTCACTGAATGGGTGAGGAAGAAAATAAGGTAATTTCCAGAGCAGTCAACCCCTCCCTGATTCCTGCTGGTGGTGTCCATTCTCTGGACTGTACTGACCAGCGCTGGCTGTATGGGGGCAGAGTGGGAGGTTCAGCCCTGTTGCTGTCTATCCCATGGGGACACAACCAGGCCTATGGCTCCGATTTAGCTAAATCCTCTCTGGATTGTTTGGGGCTGCTGGCATCCGTGGGTGAATGCCAACACCATCACCAGGGCAGCAACTGGGAAAAAAGTGTCTGTGTGTATGTTCTCCATGGCAGCTGGGCCAGCAAGCCTCTTCCTACTGAAACAGATTATACAAACAAAATGGGCTTTCATTCATATGACGGATGGCGTAAGTTCCCTGCAACGCACCAACAGCTTTAGTACCAGCGTAACTATGCTTTCTTGGGATTTTGCCTGTATAGAAATGCTGCAGAAAATTAACAAACCCTTCACCCCAATACAGCAAATCTAACACACACTGCTACGATACAGACATGACCTAATACTGTCAGGTTTGATGTCATTCGTGAAATTCCATCACAGGAATTCATCCACCAACTCTTCTAGTGTGCTTTCAGAAGAAAATCCAGTATTACTAACTCTGATGGTTTTATCAAAAGTCTCACAGCGCCTCATGCTTTATTTGCCAATCCTGGAGAACTGAGTTCTGGAGAATCTCCAGTGTTTGATATGTTGTTTGAAAAGGAGGGAGGGAGTATGTTTGAGGTCTTACTGATGAGACAAAAACTGGATAATGGGGCTTTGATGCAAAAGGAATTGAAAAATTCCTCACCATCGAGAAAGTGGAGTCAAAGCACAGAAAAGAAAGAATTTCTCAAAACTTTCTGGTTTTATTTCAGAAGTATGTAGGACTGTGATTTTGTTAATGTTCAGATAGATTAGTCCACAGCTTGAAGAAAGTATCCTAGCAATCCTAAAAATGGATTCTGAGCTGTCCTTTCTTCCTCCAAGCACTCAACAAACAAACAAACAAAAAAAACCACAAAAAACTTTGTTGAAGGCAGAGAGGAGCATAGGACCCAATATTCTGGGTTTAGTCCTTCCTTGGCCAGTTCTTTTGTGGCTAGGGAAAAAAAAAGGTTTCTGGCTTATGGTCTGAAAGTACTAGACTAGCAGTTGAGGGAAAAATGAAAAAGAATGTAGATATTTTCCAAAGTTTTCAGGGTTGCCCATGACCATGAGGCATTAAGGCACTTGTGTACATACTGTATATGACCTACCATATCCACTGACTGATTGTGACCCCAAGCTGAGAGAAAGGCAAATTACTTACCTACACAGAAAACCATCTGAATGTTCTGAAAAACCTTCATGGTGAAACCCTTGCGCTATTTAATTCATTAGGAAGTTTCTGTGGATTTTAATGCAATTAAAATTTTACTCTGAAACCCACACCTACTGTATAAGACATTTGGAAGCATGACTGAGGTGAGCCAAGCTGTGACTAGAGGACTGTGTGACTGATAGATGAGAAAGCTCAGCAGTGATAAGGCAAGCAAGAAGGGACAAGCTTTTCCCTCCCTGTAGAATTGTCTGTTATAGGAGTTGTGTGTCTTCCTCTGACATACACAGGGCCTGTCATTTTCCAGGAGAAAATACTGGTTTCAGTCTTGTAAATCATGAACGGTTGAAAATTACTTAAAAAATACATCCTTTGGCTAGCAGGGGAAGCAGCTTGATGTGGTCCAGCTTGTCCCCGTGTAAGTTCGGGAGTATGTCTGCTTCTCAGAGCCCCCGGATATACCTGTCCCTTTGAGGTCTAGCAAAGATGACGAAGGTGTAGCTCAATAAAGAAATTAACATGGCTATTAACAACTTTCTCCAGGTGAAGAAATCATAAATGTCTGCTTTCATATCTGTTAGAATTCTAGCTCTGTTAGAGTTCTCATAGACACCAACAAAACAGCAATTTGGAGCCCAATTACATGCCACAGGGATCGACCCTCTCTTGATCCTCTTCCCTATTCTCCAGAGAACTTCCTTAACCTGGAAATTATGAGGGTTAATTATGGAATTATCTTCAACAAGTGCTCGAGTACATCAAGCACAAATTGAGAGGAAACACAAACTGTTTGTGTGTTTGTGGTCTCCTTCGGCATGTCCTAATCCCATCCTTTTGCTCTGTGTGTGAGCAGTTTTGTCACAGGTCTGAACAGACCGACCCTGTGAAAAGCTAAGGAGGGGAGAAAGCGCAGGGAGAGAGGATGCAAGCCGTGTTTCCAGCACTCCAGGGGGAAAGGCCAGGGAACTATCCATGCCCCATTAGCCCGAGGGGAGGGATGGCTCCAGGGGATGAGGCAATAACGTTGTTTAAAGGCCCCGGGATGCCAACTGCACCTTTCAGCTTTTCAGTATTCTGCTGCCAGGAACCCACAGCATTAAGCTGAGGAGTTACAAGTGAAATTTGCCAGCCAGAGCCACAAAGACTCCATGGGAGAGACATACAGGAAGAGGTGGGAGAGAATTGAAAGGTGGTGTTGCTTTAGTTGGTAGAAAAATGCACATCTGTGGAGTGGAAGAGGTGGGCTTGCAATTGTTTGAAGACATGGTTGCCATCTGCAGCTGGCAGTGGCTCATTGTCCTCCCTGCTCCAAAATGAGTGCTTCATCCACCTTGATATCCTGCAGCAGAGTTTCCTGTCTGGCCTAACATTGACCTAACCTTTAAAGCAGATACTTTTGCCCAGAGCTGGATGTCATGGTATGCTTTCATGTTCAGGTATTCACAGACAGAGGTTTTGGTGTCTTTTTGCTTATTTCATTTGAGTTTATATTTGTTTCATGTTTAATCGGTAGTGCAGCAGCACTGCTGAACGCAGGAAATAGAAGTGCCCTGTAATTAGTAGCTTAGATTGTTAAAACATGGAACTAAAGTGTGGGCCTGCTCAGGGGAGCAGCTTCAGGAGCAAGAGTTCTGGAATTCTGCAGCAGGCACTGGACGTAGTAGTGGTTTTTAAAGGCTGAGAAGGCACCTCGTGCTGCCGAGGGCAGGGCAGCTGGGCAGGCCTAGGAGTAGAACCAGGTCCAAGTTTTGGGCTCAGTCCCTCCTTACTTATCTGGTCTCTATCCAGTAGCCATCAAAGCAAGAAAGGAGGGTGGATGCTGCAGCCCCCCAAAGTGCCTTGATTCCATCGTTGGGAAAATGGAATCATTGGGAATGATTCCATCATTCTATCATTGCCTACAGGTGAAGTGTTTACAAGCAGCCCAGTATGTGTGAGTGGTGTGTGCTGTCTGTGGCTCTGGTGGAAATGCCGAGCATTTTCCTGTGGTGTAAGATTAGTCTTGGCTGTAATGTCTCTCTAAGGAGCTGCTCTAATTAATGCAAAATACTCCAGTTACTACTTAATAAATACTGAGGCCCTTCTAAATATCACAGAATTAAGAGCCTTTTTTTAGTAGTGCCTACAGTTGAGGTACGAGTTAACCTTTCTAACACTTCAGTGCTTCCTGGCAGTGTCCATGTTGGGCACATGGGAGGGAGCAGAAGGCGAGGACCTCCTTGGGTGGCAGGGTGCTCAGCCCTGCTCTGGCTGCCTCCGTGTTGAGGCTCCCAGCAGAGGAAGGATGACAGAAAAGGTACCAAAAATGCTGCCAAAGACAGGGCAGGGTCACCTAGTGTGTATGCAGCAGTCAGCGCTCCTCCAGGCTGGCCTCTGCAAACGGCAGCCCTTTCTCTGTGGTCTTCGTTGCTTGCTCCCAGTTAGGCACCGGCACGGGAGAGCCGGAGGGAAACGATGACTGTCGCCGGGCCTCGGCGGGTCCCAGCGCCCTGGGGCAGCCGGCGGAGCCGGGTCGCTGTTTCGGGGGTCTCTTAGTCCTAAGAGCCCGGCGGAGCCCCGTGCTTAGCCCGGCGGTGGAGCGGGGCTCGGCCTTGCCTACGGGCGTCGCCGGGGCGGGCGCGGGGTGAAACGGGGGGTCTCCCCCGCTCTCCCTCCGCCTGCGGGCGCGGCCCCGGCCCCGGCCCCGCGCAGCACGGCAGCCGCCCTCCGCATGTGCGCAGCGCCCTTAGCGCGGCGGGGCGGCAGGACGCGGAGTGCGGCCGGGTGGGAGCGCTTCGCCCAGGCGTTCCGCGAAGGGGCTGCGGTTCTCAGGGCAGCTTGGGCAGAGGGCGGATGATTCCTCATTTTCTCTTTGGAAATAAAAACGTTACCTTCCAAACAGTGCTGTGTCTCGGCTTGGTAAATCTGGAGCCCTTTTGTTGTTGTTGTTGTTGTATTGTATTTTTTCCAAGCAAGGGTGCCAGTGCAACTCGACCTGTAGTGCAAACGGACCCAGAAAGAGAGGAAGATAAAATGAATTTAAATTCCAAAGGGGTTTCAGTGCTGGTTTCCTAGTCCCCGAGTCAGCAATGTGTTTGTGAAAATTCAGCCTTTTTGTCTCTTGGAAAAAAAGGGCTAAATCTACATCGGTGGCCCAGTCTAGGTTTGCTATTCTTTGCATTTTCTATTCAAGTGAATGAGAGTGAATGAAGTGGCCTGGGACCCTTTATTTGATCTACTCAATTGCATAAAGTGACAGAATTCTAATATATTTGTTTAATGCTCTTCAATGGGGCTTTCACTTTCTAGCTTGCAAATGAAGCCTCGATCTGCAAAGTTTTGTCCTTTTTTTCTTTCCACCTTTTTTTTTTTCCTGGCAGAGAGACCATATTTCATAACTTGGGCCACGGTTTGAAGTGATTTCGAGAGGAGTTTTAGACTCGAAAAGTGGGAAATAAAGAAACAGATGTGAAGTTATTGTAAATTCTTAGAGTGGGCTCTGGGGCTATTGTAAACCCACTGCAGGCGGTCCAAAGCCTCTCTTTTTCATGCTGTAATTGAAACATATTAATTAGATAATTTGTTGTTAGTTTAAAAGAAACAAATACAGCCCCTCCAAGGCTTCACAGCCTCGGTTTCTTTTTGTTAATAAAAACAAAAAACAAAACAAAACAAAAAAACCCCACAAAGTGACATTTATATTAAGATTCCGAGATAATTCAGCACTGAAGTTGATGAAGCTGCTAAGTTTTTTCTCCCTTTCCCAAGGACCACTTTTGAAGAAAGGCTGGCTCATAAAACTCCCTCTCAGGGGTCGCCGGGGAGTTCTTTTCTCCCTACCTGGCACAGACCGCCCTTCCCCGCAAGGCGCGGTCCGAGGGAAAATAAATATCCTGGGTGAGAAAGAGCTGGCTTTCTTCAATAGAGGATTCAGTCTTGTGGGGTGGTGTCTTGTCACACGTCGAGGGGGAAGAAAACAAAAAAAAAAAAGAAAGAAGAGAGAGAGGG
>VWZL01004793.1:318585-333857 GCA_013396915.1 Stercorarius parasiticus | reverse complement strand
CTACACCAGCCAATTCCCTCAGGTTTCNGTGCATCTCATCAGGTCCCATAGACTTGTTTATGTTCAGGTTCCTCAAGTGGTCACAAACCTTGTCTTCACTTACAGTGGGAGGGACTTTGTCCCGCAGGTCCCTGTCTTGGAATCCTTCAACTTGCAAGGCATGAGGAGAGAGGCTGGCAGTGAAGACTGAGGCAAAAAAGTTGTTGAGAACCTCAGCCTTCTCCTCGTCTGTTGTTACCAGTTTGCCATTCTTGGTCATCAAGGAGGGTACACTTTCTTTAACCTTCCTTTTCTCGTTGACATACCTGTAGAAGCCCTTCTTGTTATTCAATGATGAATGTCAAAGGTGATGTCAGTTGCTCTTTCCTTATCCACCAACACCATAATGCTGTTATAGAAGGCCACCAAATTTGCTAGGCACGATTTGCCCTTAGTGAAGCCATGTTGGCTGTCACCAATCACCTCTTTATTTTCTGTGTACTTTAGCAGAGTTTCCACAGGTATCTGCTCCATGATCTTGCCAGGCACAGCAGTGAGGCTCACCAGCCTGCAGTTCCCCAGGTCTTCCTTTTTTCCCTTTTTAAAAATGGGGGTTATGTTTTCCCTATTCCAGTCAGCGTGGACTTCACTGGACTGCTACAGCTTCTCAAATATCATGGATATGATGGATAAATGATGGCTTGGCGATTCCATCTGCCAGTTCACTCAGGAATACTTTACTTGTATGCATACCTTTTCTTACTAAAAAGAAGAGCATGTGATTGGTGTGGGTTTGCACTACATTAATTTACAGGTTACATTTTCTGTTAAAGATACTGTAAGAAATGGTACTCAGCAAAGTTCTAATGGAACAACTAACTATAATTTTACTGAATGCTTCCCATGACTTTTCTCAGGTAAGATTCTCTTTGGTTCAGAATATGATCTTCCTTTCGAAATTCATATGGAAAAAGACTTACAGGTCTATGTATGGAAAGTTGCATTTTTTAAAAAAGATAAATACGTGAGCTTCACAGTCGCTGGTCTTGAAGCTTACCAGGTGTTACTTATGGCTGTGTACTCACACCTTATAATGTATTCATTTATTAAGTGCTGATATTTCCTTGTCCTAGGTTGAGTATATTTCAATAAAAATATAAGAATATCTGTGTCTTCCAGGTTTGTTTCAAGCATTCTGAGTGTGGTGCCATGAGAGATGCTGTTGTCCATGACAGGTTGGGATTATCATGATCAAGTGCTCTATTTTGACTTCACCGAGTGGCAAAGAGTTTTGCATTGTAAAGAGGAAGTATTAGACTTTTAAAAGCATTAAACAGGTAAGTCTTTTGAAATCAGTTTGTTTATTTACAGTTTCTAGGCTTATTTCAGTTGCAGGTGTTTATAGAATCATATATCACTGATTTTAACTGGGTTGCCTCTTAATTACCATCTCAGAGCTGTTCCAAGCTGTGGCTTGAAACAAAAATTTTCTACTGCATAAGTGGAATATAACAAAAATCAGGTTAAAATAAAAATAAAAATAAAAATTAAAATAAAACTTCAGTCATGCATCTCCAAAGAGAAGGGAAACACAAAGAACATTGCACTGAATTGTGTTAAAGCAGATGCTTGTTTCAGCTTACTGGTCTAGAGCAGTTGCACAGTCCTACCTAACAGCCAAAAAAAATCTATATTCTAGAAGCACAAATGCAAACAACCAGTGCAATTTCAGTTCTGAGCAGCTCTTTATTTTGTGCAGTAAGTTGTTTTCTTTACAGAAAGAAAGAAATAAAGTAGACTAAAGGAGACTGACTTATTTCCATTGCATTGCATTAATAAGAAGAATCTCTGCTACACTCAGTAGCATTGTACCAGTATGAAAGCAATGGAAAAAATGTAAATAATTAGGTTAGCAGAGAAATTTAGTGGCCACTATGTAAGTTGTTGTATTAAAAGACTGTTACCTGTGTGAAGTTTGGGCCTGAGTGCACGTTTATTTCATAGCTATTTTAGCATAGTATTTTGTTTTATTATTAGATCCTGAGAATCCCCTTTCATCTTCAACTAACACTCATGTTTTGGTGTCTAAACAACCTATGTCATTCCTTAGAGCAATCTATAGAAACCAATCAGTCTAACATAGAGCAATGTGGTATGGATGATTTCAAACGTTAACAAAAATGGATCTATCTTGCCTGATTTTGACAGATGATTCACAAGAGAGGGAGGAGAGGATAAACAGTTTTGGTTTGTTTCTTTTTTTTTCTGTATGTTGCTGTAGCTTTTCTCTTTTCAAGACAAAATCTTAGAAACTATGCAGCAATATGGGACTCTGGCAAAGCTGAATTGATGCAATTTGCTAGTGTGTAAGCCTCATGCTTATGGCTGATTAAGGGTGATCCTATTCATGTATTTCTTTCTGGCTTGGTAAAGAACAAGGAGTGATATTTTATTTACCAAGACTGTATTAAAAACTGTCTTGGACTATGTCTAGGGCAGTGGTAGATATTGGTGCACAAATTCCAAGCTCATGCCAGCTGAACTATACAGATATACAGTTTGGGTCACGAAACAGTAGTGCAATGTTCAGGTGACACTGTACCTTGCAATTTTGACTGTGCAACTCCCAGATATGATCTTGTTGGTAAAAAACATCTTAGACGTAAGTGCAGAAAAGCTGTCTTTACATTCATGTTCTCAGGCTTCTGATTTTAGAGTATGCTCAGATAGGTGTAGGTCAGGTGTATTTCTATCTGTATCATAGCTCCACTACTGTTTTGCTCTGCCTTATTCCAAAAGATATTTGCAACAAAATAATTTTTATAACAGGTGGGAAAAGTACATTTTATTTTCTATTTAGTGCTCCAACTGAATTGTCCTATGAATTCAAAACTAATTATTTAAAGACTAGGTTTGTTTCAGGTATTTTACTAGCATAAAAGACTCTGCTTTTTAACCTTGAAAAACTCAGAAAAGAGAGGGAAAAAGAGCAGACCAGTGCCTGAAATAAGATCACTAACATTTTCAAAACCATAATGTTGAAGCTCAACTTTGAGATTCAGAATTAGGGAATTTTAATGCTAATGTATGGTGATAAAAAAGAAATGTGTTTAAAATGGCATCCTATACTGGATTGCGTTTCTAGCTTCACATCACTTTCCTATATAAACCTACAGCCTGATAAAATCTTCTTCTCATATGCCTATATTTCTCATGGTAGCTTTATTCTGATGATACTCATGTAGAGTTGGGATCACTGTTGAATTAGGATTGTTTATGCTTTGCTAATCTTTATCTTCTTAAAACCCAGATTTTTATCCATTTTTAAAATAAATTGTAGTATTTAATTGAAGGAACAGCTATTAAAAATAAGTGAACAGTGATAACACTGTCAATTATACTTCTAAACTTCGGGAGTGTGTGCTATGTGGAACACAAGAGACTAAAGAAATATAAAATCCTTATTTTGCCTTTCAGAAAGTATTGCTTTTCCTTTCTGCTGTCCCTCATTTGTAGAAGTCTTTTGTGGTGTGTACTGTAAAAACTAAGTATATTTAAAACATCATTGCATTTTTCATCTCAGTAAGGGTTCAAATTTTTCACTCTTTGCATCAAAGGATAAACCGTGGTTCCAACTGTGTAGCTTTCCATGCTACTCTTTTGGCTGAATAAACAGGCAGGCAATAGGGAGTTCTGCAAAGAGCTTGTGGGAGGAATCCTTTCTCAAAAAATCTTGAATTACTAGCCAATGAAAAATGTTTGCTAATTGAAGGGCTGTCATGACTTCCAAACCCCTTTTTTCTATGATCTACAATATCAAAATATCTTACTCTGTTTTCAACAAATATCGTATACCTTTAAAAGTTTCTGCATAACATGAATTTAAATGTAATACTAATACGCATGGAAAACTCAGAATATTTCCATGAGTACTGAAGAAAAATGAAAAATTTTCCAAAAGGTGATGAGTTCATATCATGAAAGCTTTGTATTTACCGTTCACAATGAAGGTAAATGTGATATGCAATCTAACTACACTGTGCTTTTTGGAAAAGCCTGAAGAAAACTATACGTTTTACATCTGGAGGCTTTAAGTGACTGATAATAAAACCACATCCTTCCTTCAGAGTTATTATGGGTGTGCAATAGACTGATAATTCCAAGTCAATCTGATGCTGTTTACAGTAGTATACTTACAATATGAAGTTAGAAGTGAACATGTCTGGGAATTCAGGGATGAGCTGATCAGGTTTTTGACTGCTCATGTGATTTTCTGAGAATATTTTGAACTTAGACAGGAGACGCGGTGCTATTACTACAACTTTAATTCTCTTTGATCTATTCCTTTCCACACATCTTTCTTCTTTTGAAATTAAAATATTTTTAATGATTCTATTAAGTAACTTGTGATTTCTTCATTTCATTTAGAGACTAGTGTCTTGGAATACAAGATTCCTAAACCATGTAAATACTTGAAAATATAAGGTTCATTTTTCTTCAAGATATTCTATGATCTGCAGTGGTAGAAAAAGGTACTTAAAGGATTGAGCCTTAAGAATAAGAAAGCAAATAAAATGAACCTAAAATCCATTCCAATTTTTATTTTTGTTTCTTATTATATTGTTAGTCTCATGAACTAGAGACATATTTGGATTTTTGAGTCCTTAGTCGTATAATGCTCAATGTTTTCTGAAAGCAAACATATTTCTATAAGTCTTTTTCCCTTTCCTTTTGAGGTCACATAATTTTACTAGATTTTTTTTTTTAAGTCTGATGATAGGGAAAATCTGGTTAAATATTTTAATCTGGGCAAGAGTCTTCAATAGACCTCTCAGAAAAAGAAAGTGTTGCTTTTCCTGTGTAAGCACTGGGGGACTCACACTTTACTGGCTCAGTGGAAAATGGAGAAGGATTTCTTCCTCTTTTTTGTCCTCTCCTCTTCCTCATTTCAGTCCTTTAACAGAATTTTCTGCCTCTGATAGTACGTGATGTGAGCAAATGGATTGTGGAAAGTGCTCTCTGTGGCATCCCTGCCAACTGGGAATAGGTGAGTATGCTGACATAGAAGAGTGTGAAAAGGGCCAGAAGGAGGAGGAGTAACAGAAAGAGAAAGCTAGCTTAATACCTTCCATTAAGTCATTAAATGAAAATGGAGAAGTGGGAGGGTAAGGAAAGACTCCACAATCTGAGGAAAGAGAGTGTTGACCAAGTAAGAAGAACTGTCTCCATCTCGCCACTGTTGAATGTGGACAAGAAAGTCATGAGTTATCTCTGAACAGGGCCCATAGAGATTATCTCCTTGCACCAGTTGCCCCCTGTGCAGTGTGGTCATTGAGTGTGTAAAGTAGGCAGGTTAGGTAGTGCTACTCTAGCCCAGGCTTCCCAAGAGCTCGAAAGACAGCTCAGACCTGCTCTTATCTGCTCTGTTGGGGGACCCACCCAACTGATGGACAGAAAAACACAATAAATTTCGAACATCTTGATAAGCATCATCCATTAATATGAAAAGGAATGGATGAGGTGGTGCTTGCTTTAACCAGAAGGATGCATAATGGAACTTGCCATACCTCAGCTTTTCACTATAGACTGTCAACATCATTGGGCCTTTACTGCCTATAGACTACTTAAATACAGCTTTGCACAATGAGCCATATCAGCCCAGAATGAGTCAATATCCAATGCTTGTGCCTTTTAAAACTCACCCTTATACACCCTTGCTGAAATGAAATCTCATAACCCTGTTCCTCAAATTTATGTTTCAATTAAAAACTAAGTCACTTCCGAACTTTATTTTTCTTACTCAGTTTTTATTTCTCAGGTTTTGTCCTTCTATTCATCATTTTATCACCTTAGCAATCATTAAATTTCAATTCTCTAGTAAGTTCAGCAGGCCAGCAAAGGAAGTCGAATATACCTAACACCAACATGCTCACTAATAAAAATATATGAGCTCCTAGGGAAAGTTACCAAAATTGTTTCATTATAGAGGATCTTACAGAAAGATGAGACAAAGCTATGACAGATATGTAGAAAGGCTTAGGGAGGTTCTGAGCATGCCAACACAAGTATCCTGTTGCTGGTAAGAGGAGCTAAAGTCCCATAACATTGTTACTTGTTTAGTAAAATCTTCCCTGTCACAAAACGAAGTGCAGCTGAAAAGAAGAAAATGTCCAATCTTGATCAGTTTAACAGTCAATGTCCTGAATCTAAACCTCCTTTTAATATTTTCCAAGTATTCTTGAAATCTGTAAACCCTTCTGAAAGTTCATCACTTCACAGAAATAGATAAATGGAAAAGAAAAAAAAAAAAAAACACCCCAAAACTGAAGCAGATTCCTGTATCAAGAGAAGTGCCAAGCTATTTGAGTAATTCCTCCTAGTTCCCAACCTTTTGCTACGCAATGTGTGTAGATACGTATAAATTTATGTGAAAATCTCTTCTTATTTCTTCTTTTTTTAGAGTATCCTACTTGGGTTAGATATTTGCACTTTTTAAAAAAGCCCACTCTTTTTCAAGGACATTTCTATACATAACAAAGGTTCAGGTTGTAATCTGCCTGTCTGGGGACTTTGTCAAAATCAAATGGCACTTCGAACTTTTTGTCTTTACAATTCCATGGTTTTACAGTGTGGTTTGAAGAGAGTTCGCTTTTCTCCTCTTATTAGCTGATCTGTTGTGACATTGTAAGGAAACATGTATTTGCACACATCTGAGATTGCAAGAACTTCAGCCTGTGATGAGATGGGAACAAACAAGAGACTATTCCAGTGTGATGCAACTTGATGGTGCTACTCTAGTTAGGAACAGTTCTGTACAGATTGGAAAAGAAAACATATTTATCAGCCAGTGTACACTGAGACATAAAGCTCCTAAACTAGATGTGCACAGTATCTCATGGTCTGTCAAACAAATAGTACATATTTTAAGAAGCTTCCTTTCTCTAAATAAGAATTGGAAATGACACATTTTAACAGCTTCGGATGAGCTGTCCAAGTCAGTCAAATAATATCCATCCTTTCTTCTTCCAAAAAAGGCAAGAGGTAGAGGGGAAAGCTATTAATATATAGTCATACAATAAAATGTCCTTTAAAACGTCCTTTGCAACCTCTGTAGTTTGACAAGCAAAATTTCATGTGTCTTGTAGCAAATTCTGTATTCAGGAGGTTTTGTGAGTGAAAATAACTTTCTGCAAAAAGCAAAAAAAATACTAATAATGCAATTATTAATAGTGCAATGCAAATTCATTGGTTGAAATCTATGAATTCAGGGAAATATATATGTTATGAACATTATTAAACATCCTTCTTAATTGTGAACATTGAGATCAGGGCTATAAGATGTTGTAAGACATTAATACATAAGACATTATGCATGATGAACATTGAATAACAACATTTTATTCAACTATTTATATTTCAGTCATTCAAATAAGATTCCAGTGATGTTTTCATAAACTTCAGGCTAGGATCTGACACTATGGGTGACCTTGACGGCTACTTTACTTCATGGGCAGCTGCAATTAAATTGGAAAGACTTCTTAGCAGCAGACTACAATAAGATAATGCTAGCCCTCATATCAAATAGCCATTCATCCTGAACAGTAACTTATTTTTAGTATCAATACAGTATTTTAGGTTCCTCTCCTTAATGAGGTATGTTCAAGAAATAAACGATCAGATAAGTATTTTTGAGAATGATCTACTCTATTGCTGTGGAACTAACTTTACATTAAGGCTTAACTGGAACTAGATGTATATTTCATATGGTAAATGTATAGTTTATATGGGCATCTTCATACATTATTCCGGTATGCATAAAAATGTATTCAAATGCATGCCTGACAGAGATAAAAATTCTCGTTACAGACTTTATAGAGATACATTTAGTTAGGCTATGACGTGAACTTTGGAATTTCACTGTCATCTTTTTTGTGTTGCAAGTCTATCACAGTAATAACGACGTTTGCAGTTGGAAGACAAAGTAATGATTTATTGTAGCTGATTCTGTGAAATTAGGACGTTAATCCTACTATTATTTTCCTGCTGTAGTTTTTCTCTAGCAAAGCAGATGATCATATTGGATTTCCCTTTGCATTTTGGAATTCTTTCTTCTCTCTGATTCTGTTAATTCCACTTCTGCTTCATACACCGGGGAGAAAGACCCCTGGACTTGGTAAAAATCGTGATTAAAATTGTTGCCAGTTAAACAATATTTTCAAAGTTGTGAGTGAACAATTGCTCTCATACATTAGCATGCATCTAATATGCCTTCAAACAGTCATTGTGCATACACAAAGCAGTATTTATGCATGCATGTGACCTAGTAGAAAACTAGTTGGCTATTTGCTTATGCAAATATGTTGTTTATACATCCCTCAACTGGGAATTTGCACAAAAAATGGCCATGTGTTACTGTTTAAGTTAATTGTGTACACCTAACTACGCTTATAACTGAAAAATCAGAAGAGAAGATCATTTCCCCACAGTGCCTCAAATTAGAATGTGTGAACATCAGTGTTATTGTTTTATAAGAATTTTCCTGAAACTTAACTTATGCTTTTTCTTGTGGGTTCTCATCCATTAAGTTTAGTTTAGACTGAACTTACAAGTTCATATGTTGTTCGTACAAAACAGAAGATCATATGCAAGTCTTCTTTGGTCTAAAAAGCTGTCAGAATGTGGAATATTAGTAAGAGAACCATTCAAACACTTGCAGGTAACGAATGTTTTCCATAGCCCAGTCTGTGGAAGTAGCCTTCTGTGAAATCCCAAAACAAGTAGCTGGAAGAAATTGTGCTGTGTGTACCTATGTTGTGTTTGTTAGGTGTGCCTTACCAAGGAAATGTTATCTCATGATACATTCTGTGTAAGACTGGGTCAGGATTTTCAAACTTGCATGACACAGTCTAAGGAGAGGAAGCGTAGTCTGTCATGACTTCTGAAATCTTATCAGAATGGTATTTTACTTTTCCAGCTTACCAGGAGTGTGTGGGACACAAAGACAGATTGTATGTAGTAATTTCTTTCAATTAGAAGGACTGTTTAGTCAAATAAAAAGCTTTATCATCATATCATAAAAAAGATGCCAAGGCTAGGAATGAATTACAGCTTGCGTTGTGAACTCCAGGTAGACTACTGATGAGGTCTTATGAATTATGGACTTTTTAGATTTATAAGATAAATTAATAAATTTTTCCAATCAATATGATGCATTCGGTGATAGATTTGTATCTCTGAACTACATATGTTATTTTGAGCCATGTTTAGTTATTAATCAGCAGCCAGGTATACACATTACTCTGACTAGTAAGAAACTAATCACAGTACTTATTTATATTAAGCTTCATCAGTTGTTCAGCATCTCCAAACCCATGTGGGAAATGGCCATGGTATTCCTTTCAGCAATGTTTTGATTTGATTTAATTTGATATTAATTGATACGCAACTTTTGCACTTCACTCACATGAAGATATAAACTGCCATATGTTAGCATTGGAATGATTCCACGTTTCCTTTCCTTCATGGAAAAGGAAAATGATACTTCTAGTCTATAACATGGTATATCCTAATACTCAGTGGGTATCTTATACAGCGAGTCCTGCACCAGTACTTTTCTTCCCTTTTAACTTACATAAGGTACAATTGTAAAAGAAATATTTCTTTTTGTGCCCTTCTTTAATGAAGGTTTGACTGAAGCAAAATATTTCTTTGTGTTATAATACATTTTTTGTCTATAAAATGTCACATTACTTCTTTCCACTTTGTGTGTATAGCAGGAAAAAAAACAGATTTACTAGATTTGTTTTACATGTGGATTTTTTTATACAGCTCTCTTGTTTTTTTAATAACCCATAGAGTTTGCCAATTTAAAAGATTCACATAATCTAAGGGCAAATGAGATCTTAACAGGAAAATTAAAGGAATTTCATTCCTTGCAATTCATATAATTTTATGCAGACTGACACTTGACCTACATTTTGAAAGAGTAAGATAGTTTGTTTCAAACTGTAGATAATACATTTAGCAGCTTTCAGGTGTCTTAATAATGCAGTGTAATGAAGCCACTAATTCCTTAAATTAAATAAACTGAAGAAATATCCACTCTAAGAAGATCCACTCAGAAAAAAAAAAAAGAAATGCTGGAGTTAGGAGTCCTTAGTTATAAATTTTCAAAAGGATGAGGAACACCCTAGGTTCAAAGTCCATTGGACTCATATAGTTTTTGTTACTGCTTAAGTGTTTGGCCCTAAGTCTATGAGAATATATTTTTTGCCTATTGAGATATGTACATTATCATCTGAAAGTAGTCATGTTTTTTCATGTCAAGCCTGAGATGTTCCTGCTTCTATGCTATCTTTTAACCAGACTCTCAGATATCATTATGGCTAAGTATTGAGGGTTTCACCTTGTCATTTTATTAGAATGACGCTTTAAAATGGTAACTGAAATGTTTATTTTCTGGTTTTTGGTGTTCATATGATGCACTAATACTGTTAATTTATTTGGATTTGTGTAATAACTAGCTGAATTTCCTATTTCTCTCTTTTATCGTCAGTGATCAATAATAAAAGCTATTGAAGGTCCTTCCAGATAGCACATCAATTGTAGGAAGAATAACAGAAAAAGGATCCCGGACTTGATCTTCTGTTAAAATACTATGGGGAGTGGCAGCAGGAATCATACTAAGAAAGGGGTAGGAGTGTTTTAATTCTTTCACTGTAATAATACCAAAAAGAGATATTGTTAGTTACATGTCATTCTGATAGCCTGCCAAGATTTCTAGGGCCCCCTCCTCTCATTTTATATTTAATTATATAGTAATAACTTTTCTGGGATCATATATTATATAAATGATGAAGGTGATTTAAGCTAACCTATTATACTTTGCAACTGAAATAGGCTAAGAACATACACATAACCAGTTTTTACATGTCAGCTGATTAGTAGTCAAATCTTTATCAACTGATAAAGCAATACATTGTTTTTAACCTCCCAGAATCTAAGACCAGTGAAAGACACTTCTTGTCTTAAGAGAAAAAGGCGGATGGATTAAGTAAGTTCCAGCATGATAATGTTTATCCTTCATCTGAGCATTAGCATGCTTTCGTCTAGGTTTCTTTGATCTTTCTTTGTTTACCTCAGGTTATTTGAAGACTTATGCCTGAAATGCTTCAGTATAGTCCATTGGAAAAGCAGCGTTGTGAATTTTTGCTGCTACATACCTTTTCTTAGGAGTTGAAGTTGTACTGCAGTGTCTAAGACAAACAGTATCACAGCCCGTGCACTATAACTGGAGTCAGGAGGGGGGAGAAAGCTGAATCCTTGTATTTTGAGTCAAGGACAGCTGCCAACACGGAGCCATAAACGTATACAGACATCAGCTCTGTTCTTTCTCAATCCCCACTACTTCAGAAGAAGCATATTTTAACCATGCATTGTGTAGGATCATTCTAACTCCTAACTCCTTTTTTTTTTCTTTTTGTTTTAATTGCATGACATTTTCAAGTGCTAATCAATGTATGTGTTTAGCGCTACTCCTATTTTACACAGCCAGAGCAAAATGACCTTTCTGCTGTGAAATAAATAGTGGAGAATGGGAGTTTGGGGGTTTCTTTCTGAGTGTGAAACATTTTATCTAATTCAAGAACAGCTGCTTAAGCAAAAATCTTCTGATTTGTGTGTGTCTGGGATAGGATGTAGCCAGTCACAGATACTTCAAGCAATGAGCAGGAATTTAATTTTTTCTTGCACCCACATTTAGTCTCAAGATCTTCCTCATTTTAGTCTCAAGATCTTCCTCATTTCCATTGGGTATCACTAGTGCTAGGACAGCATCAAACAAATGGACACTCATGCACAGTTTCTCTTCTGTGATGCCACAAGCAAAATGCGTAAAGAAATATCTGTGTGACCCAGAATTATTTGACTTTAACTCACTTTTAAAGCCATGACCCAGTCTTCTGTTTCATCTCCTTTCTCTGGCACAGATTACCTGTGTGATCTTGTATTTATTACGTTGTCTCACTGAGCCTCATGCCTTGTCTATCAAATACTGGTAATGGTGCTTCTTGCCTCCCACATCTGTCCCGTTTGTTTTGATGGCAAGTGATTCGGAGAGGGGACTGTCGAGCACAGCGTCTGCACAGTACTTAGTACAACAGGACCTCACTGTCTGAAATCTTGCATGGTTCTCCAATGCAATCAGAGAAGAGTGATACGTAATAAATCTTGCCTAAACCCTCCCAGAAGACCTGCATTTTCTATTTCATTTTAAGCAGAGGCAGTGAAGGCACTGTCATTTAGTAGGAGGGACAAACTTTCTATCTGCAGAGTGAGCAAAAAGAGGTGCATTTTTCTCAGTCTAACATGTGTCTCACCTCTGGCTTGGAGGATTGACTTTTCTGGGTTGAAGGGCAGTTTATTTTCAAGGCTCATTCAGTCTTGGCCTCTCAGCCATGGTTGCAATCAAAGATGTCAATCAGCATTAGCTGTAATTGTTTTATGATAGAGAACTGGAATGAGGCCACCAATTCATTTCCTATAGGCCACAAAGCAGCCATTTAATTGTCACAATTTTCAGTCATTGCTGACCTCAGGGAATTTCATGCTGTTATCTAGAGGTAAAAAGCTCCATATGTCATTACCTGGCAATAAAGCCATCTACGCGTTTGAATTCTCACTTCTGAAAAGATATTTGGCCTGCCTGTGGTTTCTCATGTGCTTAGGGCAGCTGTTTAATACAACAACAGAGAAATGTGATCAGTGAAGCCCGGGTTTAGTCAGCGCAGCTGCCACCTGCCCCTTTGCACATCTTTTTTTCTGCTGTGTGGCCTGAGAAACCATAATGGCTTTAAGCCATCTCAATCTCTGAATCTTAAAGACGGAGTTAATATTTATGAAAACATTTCAACAAGTAACTAGAGGGTTTTTTATCACTGTTTTGGATACTGGTATTCCAGAAGCGTGGAGAGCATTAGAAGGCCTCTTTCCATTAACTAGATATTAGCTTGATAGTAACTCGATATTGGCTTGATATGGTATTTGGGAGCATTTACTCTCTTGTGTGTGAGGTGAAGGCCTTTGTTTTTGTATGCTTTTTTTTTTTTTTTGCAGTGAAATGTATGCTGAATGGTTGTGTTTGCATTTAGTTTTCCATTTTACTTAGCAAAGTGTTTGAAAAACTCATAGAAAATTTCAGTCTGAGAGACACTCTTGAATATAACCCATGATATTGCCTTCTTGACATTTATGTGATGCAGCTATCAAGATTTCCTAAACATAATTTCATTGTTTTCAAAGGCAGAGATGCTGGTATCTCTGGTTACATTTTCTAGTATTTTGTTGGACGTTGTCTACCTTGACTTCAGCAAGGCTTTTGACACCATCTCCCACAGTATCTTCTTAGGGAAGCTTAGGAAGTGTGGGTTAGATGAATGCACAGTGGGGTGGATTGAAAACTGGTTGAAAGACAGAGCTCAGAGGGTTGTGATTAGGGGCACAGACTCTAGCTGGAGGTCAGTAACAAGATGTTGTTCCCCAGGGGTCAGTACTGGGTCCAGTCCTATTCAATATATTCATCCATGACCTGGATGAAGGGATAGCGTGCACCCTCAGCAAGTTTGCTGAAGACACAAAGCTGGGAGGAGTGGCTGACATAGCAGAAGGCTGTGCCACCACACAGAGAGACCTAGACAGGCTGGAGAGTTGGGCAGAGAGAAACCTTATGAAATTCCACAAGGGCAACTGTAGGGTGCTGCACCTGGGGAGGAATAACCCCAAGCACCAGTACAGGTTGGGGGCTGACCTGCTGGAGAGCAGCTCGGTGGAAAGAGACCTGGGAGTCCTGGTGGACAACAGGATGACCATGAGCCAGCAATGTGCCTTTATAGCCAAGAAGGCCAATGGCATCCTGGGGTACATCAAGAAGAGTGTGGCAAGCAGGTTGAGGGAGGTCATCCTCCCCCTCTACTCTTCCCTGGTGAGGCCGCATCTGGAGTACTGTGTCCAGTTCTGGGCTCCCCGGTTCAAGAAGGAGAGGGAACTGCTGGAGAGGGTACAGCAAAGGGCTACCAAGATGATTAGGGGACTAGAACATCTCTCTTATGAAGAAAGGCTGAGGGACTTGGGTCTTTTTCTTCTGGTAAAAAGACGACTGAGGGGGGATCTCATCAATGTTTATAAATACTTAAAGGGTGGGTGTCAGGAGGATGGGGCCAGGCTCTTTTCAGTGGTGCCTGGGAA
This sequence comes from Stercorarius parasiticus, assembly GCA_013396915.1. Lineage (NCBI taxonomy): Eukaryota > Metazoa > Chordata > Aves > Charadriiformes > Stercorariidae > Stercorarius > Stercorarius parasiticus. The sequence continues at coordinate 319,637 of VWZL01004793.1, read as the reverse complement.
CAGGACAAGAGGTAACGGGCACAAACTTGAACATAGGAAGTTCCACCTAAACATGAGAAGGAACTTCTTTGCTTTGAGGGTGGCAGAGCCCTGGCACAGGCTGCCCAGAGAGGTGGTGGAGTCTCCATCTCTGAAGACATTCAAAACCCACCCGGATGCATTCCTGTGCAACCTGCTCTAGGTGAACCTGCTCTGGCAGGGGGGGTTGGACTAGATGATCTCCAGAGGCCCCTTCCAACCCCTACCATTCTGTGATTCTGTGATTGCAGAAAGAGATCTAATAAAATGAAAAAGATCAGCTTGAGAAGGAAGATACTTCTCTGTGAACATAGCAAGATTTGAACTTCAAATTGTTTTGGAGTTTTATTTGGAGAAATAAAAAGACAGACTACAGTCAACAATATATTTTCATTTTTTGTGTAACAAGGAAAAAAAGAAATCCAACTTAATAAAGCCTCAGGACATCTGAGGGTGAATTTATGTGTCTATACGTATTCCAGCCTATCATTATTTTAGGTTGATATATTGTTTCTCTTATGAGTAAAAAAGTAAGAGTAGAACAGCATGTAGGAGCTCTTGTGAGAAACTAGAATGTCATAATCATAGAATCATAGAATCATTTAGGTTGGAAAAGACCCTTGGGTTCATCGAGGCCAACCATCAACCCCACTCTACAAAGTTCTCTCTCCCCTACACCATATCCCCTAACACCACATCTAAACGACTCTTAAACACATTCAGGGATGGTGACCCTACCACCTCCCTGGGCAGCCTGTTCCAGTTTCTGACCACTCTTTCTGTGAAGAATTTTTTCTTCATGTCCAGTCTAAACCTACCCTGTTGCAGCTTGAAGCCATTCCCTCTTGTTCTATCGCTAATTACCTGTGAGAAGAGACCAGCACCAACCTCCAATGTCCTTTCAAGTAGTTGTAGAGAGTGATGAGGTCTCCCCTCAGCCTCCTCTTCCTCAAACTAAACAGTTCCAGCTCCTTCAATCGCTCCTCATAAGATTTATTCTGCAGGCCCTTCACCAGCTTCGTTGCCCTCCTCTG
>VWZL01004793.1:50910-318392 GCA_013396915.1 Stercorarius parasiticus | reverse complement strand
ATGTCCTTATCAAGATCATCAATAAAGACGTTAAACAGAAATGGTCCCAACACCAAGCCCTGAGGAACACCACTTGTGACCGGCCACCAGCTGGATTTAACTCCATTGACCACCACTCTTTGGGACCAGCCAGCCAGCCAGTGCTCAATCCAGCAGATCGTATGCTTATCCAGGCCATGAGCAGCCAGTTTTTCCATGAGAATTCTATGGGGAACAGTGTCAAATGCTTTTTGAAAGTTTAGGTAGACAATATCTACCTAAGCCTTTCCCTCGTCCAATAATCGGGTCATCTTGTCATAGAAGGAGATCAGCTTCGTCAGGCAGGACCTGCATTTCATAAACCCATGCTGACTAGGCCTGATCCCCTGGTTGTCCATTATATGACTTGTAATGGCACTCAAGATGATCTGCTCCATGACCTTCCCTGGTACCGAGATCAGACTGACAGGTCTGTAGTTTACCGGATCCTCCTTTCTGTCTTTCTTGTAGATGGGTGCTACATTTGCTATCCTCCACTCCATTGGGACCTCCCCAGTTAGCCGTGACTTCAGGTAAATAATGGAAAGTGGCTTGGCGAGCACGTCTGACAACTCTTTCAGCACTCTTGGTTGTAACCCATCCGGCCCCATAGACTTGTGTGCATCCAAGCAGTGTAGCAGGTCACTGATCACTTCCTCTTTAATTGTGATGATCTCGTCCTGCTTCCCCTTCCTGTCTCCTAACTCATGGCTGGGTGCCCAGGGAACAGCATAATTTTCTCTAGTTTGTTAAATTGACATAAACATAATATCAGACATAGTACCATATTGTTCTATTTTTTTTTTGTTTTACATAATGTACCAAACAGATGACAGTAAAAAATAATTAACATCAAAGTAAGAACAAGACAGTCATCCCAAGAAAATGGTTTTGAGCCAAAGTCTCTGGCTTGCAACACCAAAAATTACTGAAATATTCTTTGAAAGAATTAAGCTACATTTGTGTCTGGTTTCAGCAGAGATAGACTTAATTTTCTTTCTAGTGGTTTCTGTGCTTTCAGATTTGGTATGAAAGAAACATCAATAATGCATATTGTTTTAGTTGTTGCCAAGTGATATTTATACTAGTCAGTTACTTTTTCAGCTTCCCATAGAAGCTGAGAAGGAGCGTAGACCAAACAATGGAATGGCCAATGGAATATTCTGTACCATACACATCATGTCTGGTATATAAATGAGGGTTGGCCAGGGGGAATGAATCCACAATCACTGCTTGGGTCAGGCTTGACAACCAATTGACGAAGTGGTGAGAGCGACTTGTGTTTTCTATATTCCTTTGCCATTATTTTTCTTATTATTGTTATTTTCCTTTTCTGTTATTGTTCTGTTAAACTGTCTTTATCTCAACATATGCATGAGTGGTTTTTTCCCTTTCTCCTCCTTTTCTTCCTCTTCTCCCTGCCCTTCGGGTGAGGGAAGAGAAGGTGAGTGAGAGGCTGTGCTGTCCTAGTTGCTGGCTGGGGTTAAAGTTCAACAATTTATTTAAATTAAATGTTTAAATATCTGGAAGGGAGTAGGCAGGGATGTACTAGTCCACTGGTTATGGATGCTAGGAGAACATAACTGCAGATAGTATCCTTTGTTCTTCCTATAACCACTTGCAGAGAGAATAGTGGACTTGGATGTACCACTGGGCTGACCTAGTAGGATACTTTCAGGGTGTAGGAAACAGAACCTTTTGAAGACTTCTCACCACTAGCTTCTAAAATTAAAGTACAGATTTACTGGATTTATTTTAATGCATTTTATTTGGTCAAAATATTCTGCTTGTATATATTACTTTGCCTTTTCTCCACTGCACAGACATGCCATCTCCTTTTGTTATTTATAGTCTTGAATTTCAGATTTCTTTGCCTTTAGGCATGAGTTGCTGTTTTAAAAAAAGCAGCAGGATGAAAACAGGAAACCAAACTTAGACCTTATTAGAATATAAATTGGCATAAGCGTCTTGTCTAAGAGCTCTACCCACTGAAACTGAACTTTCTCAGCCAAGAAGATATGACACAATAGACACATTAAAAGTGCTTATGATTAGAAAACTTAGTTATATATTTGTTTTAAAAATATTTACAGCCTTATCCCAAAATGGATTTTTGTTATTTTTTGATGGAAAAATAGAAACTCCAACTAATTTCACCTTAATCTTATAAAGTCCTGAATGATTTCTGGTTGACAAGGATGGATGAGGAGTCAGAAATCAGATTAAACAATATATTTTAGTTATTCCAATCACTCTTTGTCTAGTCCTTTTCTTTCTCTTACTTCTTCTCTACTTTGTTCTCTGTCAAATGTGTGGAAATTGAAGCCTGGATGGCTTTTCTTGAACCAAAATTTTTAAGAAGTATAAGCAGCTTTAAGTGTCACTGTATTTTAAGTGGCTGAAGAGTGAGAAAGGGAAAGACTGTGAATTTAGATTTTCAGTCCTTTTTAACAGAATAAAAAGGATTCCTATTGATTTCATCAGCAAGATGTTCAGAAGTCTCTGATAAGTAGCACAATACATCCACAGATGGGAACAAGAAATGCTCATTTTCCTCCCTCACGCCTTATCTTTTGAAAGTTCTTCTTGCTTGCAACTTGAACAGTACTTTTGAGAACAAAACTCTGGAATGGAACTGGCTCAGGAAACTCATACTGGTTTAGATTAAGGAACCACTAAAGGATGTCTTTATTAATAATCATACATGAGAAAGACTAGGAGGAGTGATAGGGATGTCTAATGGGACTATCTTCACTATGTGACTTGGATCTCAGGAATACATGTGTATGCTTGGCAGTGAGCTGAGCAAAATTGGCAGTGTGCTTTGTAATGTTGATCTAAGTCATGCTCACTTAAGCTTTCGATCCTATCTCTTTTCTGGCCTGTTAGCCTGACTGTTGCATCATTTATTATTAAAGATGCTCTGGGACTGCACGGGCCTAAGACTTCGAGCCTCAGAATCTTAATTAAGATCCCTGATATCTACCCATATAGCCAAGACCTGTCACTCCCAGGTTGAAAGACTCCCTCCATGACTTCAGCATTAATTTAGCTGAGCTCAGTAGCAACACGGTATCTGTACGCAAAAAGATGTCTGAACCAGGAACCATGTTTTACACTAGGAAGGTCATCAGTTTCCTTGTCAGGACTGAAAGGAAATGTATTTGTTGCTTCCCTTATCTTTATTTCACCTTTTACAAACAAAAATTCCATCAGCCATGGGTGAAAAAGAGACTCTTCTCCTCACAGTGCAGTGATGATTAGACTTCCACTCTGACAGCACGGACTGAGCTTCAGAAAAAGAAATCTTTCTGCTACTCATTTAAGAGAATGGGCCTGATGCTTCACATTTTGCTATTTATGCGGTCCTTTATACTTAGATGAAAGCAGGTATAAAATGCAATCAGTTCAGTCTTGTTCTCTTACATCTGCTTTGTACAGGCATAAATCATGCATGAGTTGCTTAGTAGTGAAGAATCAGGTCTCAAATATCTATGTTTTATGAACTTTGGTAGTTTCCTGTGAGTCAAAGCGAGGCTGGGAGGAAAAAAAGCTATTAGTCTGAACACTGGGGAAAAAACGTACTTTAAGGAAGTCCAAGCAGGTAATTGTTGCAATCTGTTGTGTAAAGTATATCATGACCTTTGTCAATAGTGGTATGAAACTTCAGTTGCCCAAGTTCTCAGTCCTCTGGCATTAATCCTCTCTGTCCTGGGGCAACATTAGTTGTCCTTGGCCTCCCTGGGGAAAAAACAGATTAGGAGCATGTGAATGTGATGCTGTTTCAAGTAGCACAAGACAAACATAGGTGACACAGTAGAAATTATTGCCGTACAAGTCACTGATTTCCTGGGGATATATATGACCACAGCCTGTTCTACTTCTCACATGAGCAAAGATTAATTAAAAAAAGAGTGGGAGGTGAACCACGAAAGAGGAAAGAGGAGGGCAGAGTCTCAGCCTTCCTTTGGTCTTTCTTTCATGGAAGTTGCTGAGCTTCATAGCTCATAAAATATTCATTACATTGTTTGAAGAATAAAACAACATGTATGTCTCTGCTCCCAGGCTTTAGGAAAGAGAGAAATTCCTCCTGGATATGATTTATATTCATTGTGTAAGCTTTCGTGTGGTTGGTAAGTCAGTGAAAATAAAGATGGAGTGGAAAAATGGTTTGAAAAATATGTTCTGTGTTGTAGCTCACAGCTCTCATCGTGCTGCAGAAATCTGATTTATTTTCATACTTCACTGACAAGACTCTCTGGTGAGATGGATGTTAATCTCCACAGACTGCTCTTCCCCTGGAAAAAAAAAGATATTCCTAGAAGATATTTTTTAATGAGTTATAGGAGCAGCATATCCTTATCTATGCCTCATATTAAAATTAAGACAGCCAACTTCTTAAGCCTATTTTACTGCACATGTTAAAGAGAAACAAGCACTCAAAACCAAGGAGTACTTGTAGAAATATATATACACCTTTTAATTACAAAATTCTCCTCCTGGCTCCCCTTCTGTTCCCTCCTACTAGGGGAAGGAGGAATAACAAGAAACAGTGGTGACTGCAGCAGTGGCACCTTCCCACAATTTCCTTGCCTGTTGCTCAATTCTCATCACACACACTACACACATACAAACTGAGCTCTAGTCTTGCAGACGCACCAGATTTTTCATAATTTCTTTAGTAAAGTCGTCTTCTTTGTTTGTTTTTCTGTCCTTACCTGTTAAATTTCCTTAATGTGAAAATAAAGATTCTTGAATTTTTAAAACCGGTCACTTTCATTGATAAGGCCCAATATTTTGTAAACTTAGCCATTGTTAATCATCTACTATACTATCCTCAGTCATCTTTCTTTAGGAAAAGCTCATTGAAGTTAGTGAAAAAAATCCAGGTGACTGCATATATTTGATCATGCCCTTAATCTTTCTCTTCCAAGTAATGCCTCATGCTGTACCTAATCCTAGAATAATTAACCTATTTTTTTGCATCATTTAACATCTACCATCCTTCACTTCTCCACCCAAAAACTGATTTACTCCAGAGGCTAACCTTTTTTTTATGGCTAAACCTAGGTCTTCTTTCCTAGTTAAAAAGTACTTTCAAATGACGAAGATGCCGTGGGTCTCCTAAAGATCACCATTGCATCACAGCTTCACATTTGGTGACATAAAATCAAGTGGTTCTTGTTTCTGTACCACTCATTCTAACGATACATGACATATCTTGACCTGTGGCATGGTTAGTATCAGTGACACGGTGTGGGAATGTGATTTCTGGTGGTGTCTGTTTTTTCTAGCGGTTCCTCGCAGTCTCCATGCCTACCTCAGTACCATTCAGGGAGATTTTCAGGGTGGTGAGATGGTCCCAAGCTACGATCGACCTGGAACAGAGGAAGCGTAAAATTCTTCTGTGATCATTTTCACTGTCAGACAGCTGCAATTCTAGTTTTATTCTTCCATTGTAATTGCAATTACAGAGAAGCTTGCCTTGGGAAAACTAATTCTGTGCAGGTGTAAATACTCAGTTAGGAGATAATAACTCTTAACAGAAAATGTGGTGTTGGGGAGAGGGGAGAAGACATATTGCTTGGATGATATGAAAGAATCAGAGCTTATACAGTTTGGGGGCTTTAAAAGTAAGACAAAAATAATTGCTTGCTTCAGAAATGTTTCTGCTTTGTGTTACTTTTTATAACATTTTCATGTAATATACCGGTATTTGTACTGTCATCATACCTTGGCCATGGTCCAGAACTCTCTTCTACTAGGTAGTATATAAGAAAAGAATAAGAACTCACTTTCCCATGGTGTTTACAATGTGTGTTTAAGATGAGACAACAGTTGGAAACAGACATGCTGGGGGAATACAAGACACTGAGGCAGTACTGATCAATACGCTAGGCAGGGATCTCAGCAGTACCTAATTGATGCTAGTGTTTTGTGCAAGAAGCACAACAAAAGAGATTTTTAAGGAGGCTTTGAAAGTGTTTATAGGCAGTTCTAAAGTTGTGAGAGAAAGCACAGAAACAGATGTACATCTATTATATAGAGTTGAATCCATAAGTGGGGAGATGATAATTATGTTGCATTAAAGCAATTTTCTGTAGTGCTAGGGCAATGCAACAGGCAATCAGAACTGAAATATTCTCCAGATAGCACTAACCATAGAGGGCCTTGGCATAATAATTTTTTAAGCTTTCAAAGTTTTATAGGACATCAAAGGTTACAGAGCAGGTTCATCTCAGCTGTCCTCTGTCAGCCCTGTCAGCCCTGTCAGCTGCAGAATACCTGAAAAGCTCTGCAAGATCTTCTACCGGAAGACAGGCTAACATTATGTTCTTTATTCTAGAATTTCACTGAAGTGGTATGCCCATGAGTCGATTTTCATATGTAAAACCGCAAAATGAGAGAAATGTGGTTCTGTTTTCAGTCAAAGGGACAGATTTCTAGTTTCAGAATAATGGTTTTAGTGACAGTAACTGATAAAAAAAAAACAACCCTAAAACATTTATATAAAAGGAAAATACAACAGAAAGAACATGGTGTGCTTTTTGTTTAGGTGAAAGAGAGAAAGAGAGAAAGAGAGAAAGAGAGAAAGAAAGCGAGAAAGCGAGAAAGAGAGAAAGAGAGAAAGGAAAGAAAGAAAGAAAGAAAGAAAGAAAGAAAGAAAGAAAGAAGAAAGAAAAAACTTCTTGGGCCAAAGTAGCTGAAAATACCGCCGTGACTCTATATTGTGTCCTTAAAGAAGAATCAAGAAGAAGTCGAGAATCATATGTTAATTTTATGCAGATGAGAAAAATAGATCATAGAATCATAGAATAGTTTGGATTGGAAGAGACCTTCAGAGATCATCTCATCCAAGCCCCTGTCATAGGCAGGGACATCTTTCAGTAGATCAGGTTGCTCAAAGCCCCATCTAACCTGACCTCGAACACCTCCAGGAGCAGGGCATCCACTACTTCTATGGGCAACCTGTTCCAGTCTCACCATCCTCATCATAAAAAATGTCTTCCTTATATCCAATCTAAATCTACCGTCTTTCAGTTTAAAACCATTGCCCATTGTCCTGTCACTACAGGCCTTGGTAAAAAGTATTTCTTCATCTTTCTCATGAGCCCCCTTTAAATATTGACTGACTGCAAGATTATGTCCCTTTTTTTCTCAGCAAAACACTACATACTACAATTTTATGGAAAATGTGTATGCTAATTTTTTACTTAGTGCTTATCTGGTTTACAGCTGTGTCTGATTGACAGCCTTTGTGAAGCTTTTTTTCTTACACCAAAAAAAAAATATATCACCACAGATGGTAAGATTTCTTGAGCCCTTTGTATACAACTTACAGGACAGACAGAATAGAAAAAAGAGGCTCCCATTCCTATGGTGGTAGAAGTGCAACTTTAAAGGCACCAAGATCAACAAAATAAGACACCTTTGTCACTTACTGTCAAAATTCACGTCCTTCTCCACTAATATTTACTCCATACTGATATTTATATTCAATACCAGTGCAACTTTTTCACCTGGAAAAACATTAAAAAGTGTACACAGACTTCTGAACTTCAATACTAAATTATGGAGTTGCTGGCAGTACTACTGTGATCACAGAAAAACTGAAACTATTTTCCAACTGATGCTTGAAAACAATTCAGTTACAATTCCAAGAGTGGTGGTGGTTTTGTGGGTTTTTTTGCTGTGCACTAAGGTGAAATTTTTTCTACCATACCCATTAAACACTTTGAAAATAACTAGAATTATTATAAAAAGAAGAGAGGGAAAAACATTCATTTTATTAAAGACAGATATTTATTCTTCCTATTTGAAGCTCAATTTAAATGTTCTGCTTTCTTTGAATAAAAAATAAAAAGCCAATTTAATGTTAATGATCAGGGAAGAATTTTCATTTCTGACTGAAAGAATTATAGCTCATCTTTTCTTTAATAGGAACAGTAAGTAAAAATAATTATTCATGCATGCCTGCCATCTCATTAGGCATTTGATGTAAAAAACTCTCCAATAAAAACTCTAAGTTTTTTTTCTTTTTGCAAGGTTAGACTGAATAAGGTTTATTATTTCTATTAGGCCTTAAAATTTGATTATTCAATCAACATACTTCAATCCAGGAAGTCACTTATGGTCCATTAATTTAGTGATGCTCCTTGGTTTGTGCCATGATTGTTTAAAGAAAAAAAATGTTCTAATTAAAAAAAAAAAAAAGATTGTTAGTTTCTTCCAGCTTCACTTTCTTCTCTGGCTTGTACCACTCTTGCAGCAAATCTCACATATAGAGGAGGGGGAGATCCTAAAGAATATAAGCAAGACAGAAGACCCAGAGAGCGAGGGCATACTGTTAGTTTTCCATGAGGAAAAATATCAGCCTGGTCAAGGGTAAATTAGTAATTTTTTTTCTTTACGTTTAATAGTACCTTTTTAATCATTTCTGCAGTCTTGAAGAGTTATCCTGGAAGCTGACTTATTTCTCTACACATTTTCTAAAGCAGAATTTGGAATGGTTCTGTAGGAATATTAGGACAGTTCTTACCTGCCATTTCCAAAACTCTGTGACTGGTTAATATGGGCCTAAACTCTTCACAAGGGAATGCATATAAGCTTTACCTGACATAATTGAGATACAGGGTTCGGCCACTCCCCTGCATGCTTACGACTTGGTTTTTCAGAGGTCCTTTAGGTGGATAGTTCTTGCTAAAACAAATGAAAGGTTCAGTGCCTAAATAATTTTGCAGAACTGTTCCAATGAAGCTACAAAACGCAGAATCATGAATTATATAGCCTGACCTCAGTAGACTGTTGTTGTTTATTAATAGCAGCACTTGAAATGTCCATTTATAGGTAGCATTTATGGTTACTTAGCGTAGATTTATTCCAAGGGAAATTGACAGCACAGTGCTGAGGGCAACAGAAATTTTGGGAATCCCCCTATGGTTACAACAGGAGATCTGAGAGGGAACCCTAACCTGTTTTTGTGTCTTGAGATACAGCTAAGTCCTTCTACCATGGGAAGTAAACATTCTGAAAGCACAGTAGCTTTTGTTGCTTCTCTGGAGTCTGGGATAGGGACGGCCTGAAGTGGAGTAATGAAGTGGGGTAAATGAAATCTTGTGGTCCCTCTCCAGTTGCCTGTTGCACACCTCTGGGGACCCTCCAATACTGTCTAATGCTGCTTGCACTGGAAGAAAGAGCTGAATAAATACTATGGTGTAAAATCAAAGTGCTGAATAGTATGTAAGCTCTCATGTGAATCATAAGCACCATAAAAGATGCTGAGGTTGGAAAGTTCAGCTATGGTATTTTGCCATGCTGGATTGCTAAGTAAACTAACAAGCTGAACAAAGCCTAAGAGTTAATAATTGACGCTTTAAAGTAAAAAGCTTTAGCCAAATTATTGTTTTGTTCCTGATTCTCTGATTACAAACATTTAGGCTTGCAGATTTTGGCTTACTGGGGGGCATGCTTGCTCCTGAAGGACAAAGCTAGTTAGTCTTCAAGGATAGTCTCTCCAGAGAACAAGAAAGGTTCACCTCAGTGTGTGAAAAGCCGAGCAAGAAAAAGCTAGCATGGATGAACATGGAACTTCTGAGCACAAACACATAAAAGACAGACCGTAGGTGGAGGTGGACTTGTCTGTAAAAGTAGGATAATGGAAATGTGGGCCCATTGCTACATGGGGCAAGGGAACTAGTGACTAAAGACATGGAGATTGCCTCAGTTTTCACTGGTGAGATCTGCCCTCAAGCCACCCAAGGCCCTGAGCCTCCTACTCTGTGGGACCCGACAGAACACACTGAAGGGAGATGGCTGGTGTCTTTGCAAAGCTGCTGCCTGTCATCTTCAGAAGATTGTGGCTTTGTTTCTGATGCCTGAAAAAAGGGAAACTTTTCACCCATCTTCAAAAGGAGTAAAAAGGAGAATCCACATTATACTGGCAGGTCAGCCTCCCCTTAATCTCTGGGAAGGATCTCGATGTACTCTGACTTTGGTAAGGCCTTTGCTACAGTATCCCGGTGTTTCCTTATCACTAAATTAGTGAGATCTCGTTTGGACAGCTAAATGAGAAGGTGGCTAAGAGGTTGGCTGGATGGACAGGTTGAAAGGGCTGTGACTGTTAGTGCAAAGTCTAGATGACAGACAGTAATTAGTGGTGTCTGGTGGCTAAATTGATGGTATATCCATGTAGTTTACTACCTTTATTAACAGCCTAGATGGTGGAACAAGAAGGCACTCCCAGACGGTTTGTGCATGACACCAGGCTGGGGAGAGCAGTCAGTGAGCTGGAGGGCAGGCCTGTTGTTGAGAGTGAAACGTAAAATGGGCTCCCATGACGTTCACCTTAGGCCAAGGCAGTCTGGCCTCAGGGATGGGAAACAGGCTGGAGCCTCCCTGCAGCAGAACAGGCTGGGGCCAACCAGCCAGGAAGAACTCTGCAGCAAAGGCCTGAGGAGCCTTGGGAGCCAGCAAGCTGCCAGGAGGCAGCGCTGCACCCAGACAGCAAAGCAGACCCTGCACCAGGGAATGCACCAGTGAGGGTGCAGCCAGCGGGGCCAGGCAAGGATCCTGTGCCACCGATCAGCAAGAGTGAGACCACACCAGGTCTAGATTTGGTCTCCTAGTGCAAGACAGACCCTGATGTACAGGAGAGTGAATCCAGGAGAGGGTCATCATGGTGGTCAGGGCTGGTGGTCAGGAGCACAAAGCAAATGAGAAGAGACTGAGAGCTGGGCAATTCCAGAAAACAATGGTTCACGTGATGAATACAAAGAAATATGTCATATCAGATACATAATAATCTAACAACAGCATGCCAAATTTTAATTATCATCAACCTTGAGAAAACTCTATGAACATAATGAAACATGTTACAGACTTGCTATGAATACATTTTTGATCTTCGTGCTGTTGTTGACAGAGGCCTGCATTTTGTTGAGTTAATGGGCTTAAAATAATAAAAGAAAAATTTGCTTGTGCTTGCTTAATGTTAGCGTCTTCCTGCAGTTACAACTGAAGTGCTTTCTGTGCCAATGAGTCGAAATCCACGTAAGCAGCAAGACTGCAACAGTCTTCATTTTGCTTATTCAATGTGTCTCAGCCGTGGTCTCAATAAACCACTGGTAGGAATGGTGGGGGTTTCTCGTGATTGAATTTAAAGCAGCATCTGGGAGTGTGTCTTCATTCCCTGCATTGAGGAATAATGTTGGTCCAGAGAAGTTGAACTTTCTTAATGGCTAGTATATATTATAAAAAGCATTGTAGTTCATCAACACTCATGCCAGCCTTAGTCATTCTATATGCATTTGACTCATGACCAGTGCACAGGCAGTTGGGTTGCTCATGACCTGGCCTAGTATGAGCACACAATAGAAAAATTCTTGCCAGAGCTATGAAAATGGTAGGCTCCTGTCCAGATCCCATTAAAGTGTATTTTGCAGACCTCACCAAGCTCCTAAACGCCCTGTCTCCTTTGTTCCTTTTCAGGAGGCAGTTGTGGCTTGATGCTGTGCTTAGATGTGCAGGTTTTATACAATGTTTGGGCTTCATATCAGAGCAAAAACTGGTATACTGCTTCTTTACGGGGCATCCTATTGAAATTGTCTGTCTGACTGTAAGTAGGCATAATCCAGCATTCATTTGTTCTTCTACCCATCATATTTTTTAATAGAAAAATATGGTACCTCAACCGCTCCACGTTTTGCCGCTAAACTATCTTGATGTTTCAGTACTGCCTGTTACTTTGTCAGTCTCCTGGTAGGCCAGACAAGGAAATTGCTGTTTAAAGTTACTCCTCCAAGCACAATTTGGTGCTGCTTTTGGGTTATCAGAGAGAAGAAGCAGATTAAAACTGCTTTAATTTCAGCTTCTTTGCAAAACTCTCCAAAAACCAGAGTAGAATTTGTGAAACCACAGAGGTGAGTGGCTGCAGACTTGATTTCAAAGGTGCTGTGGGAAACCTGATTGTGGTACTGAGAGGTGAGAGTTTAACAAAACGATGTGATAGGACTTCGGGTGATCATTCCTGCTGTGATCAGCTGTGTTAGGAGGGAAAATAGAAGTGATTTTTATTTTCACTCTTTGTTTAGATGTGCTATTTAACTAATGCTCTGAGGATTTTAAAATGCAGGTCAACAGCTTGTCTGCTGTGCAGTGATTATATTTCTCTTGCATGAACCAGTTTGTTGGTTGTCTTAAGTGGACAGACAATAAGGTTTTTCTTGCTCCTATGCGGCCTTGTACCTATGAGCACACAGCTACTGCTGAGGAGGATGACTGATGACAGACTGTTGTAATACCAATGTTTGTAGACAGATCTGTCTGTGAAGCAGTGCATGAGGACAGTGTAAATCTCTTGAAGCTTTTAAAATTAAACCATATGTAGTGCATGCTTCATGGGAACAGTGCTTATTTAAAAACCATTCACTCCCCAGAACAGCATGAGCAATTCATCTACAGGCTAGCAATGTTGTACCTGTTGTTGCTTTTTAGACAGAAGATCAATAAATATGAGTAACTTGAAAAAAGTAACAACCTTTTGATGCCCACTGTTGGGGAGAGTCAGAGAATTGACTTTGCATTGAGAGAATCACAGGAGAAGTTGGTAGCTGTCTTTATTCATTACTGGTGTCAGTGGGCAGCAACTAGGGTAGACATACTTGGGAAATAATGATGCTTTATATTACCATTCCCACCTGCAGTGTCAAGGCTCAAGACTTCAAGTAGCTCATTTATGTCTGATAAGCTAAAAAAGCTGTCCCAAATTGCTTCTTTGTTACGAGTAAACAGCTAGAACACCTTTGGCGATCAATACCTTTCTTCAGCACCAGATGAGAGACAAAATAGAACCTATTAAGGATGCATGAAAATAAATTGGTAGCATACCTCTATACTTGTAAAACTGACCTTTCTAATAGCACATCATTCCAGGGAAGCATCCATTTGTGGCTTGGTACGATAAATTGACCTGCCTCTGGTATTTTTGTTTCTTTATGCGGAATGTTGATTTAAAAAAAAATTTCTTTGGGATTACTGTTACTGTTGTCATTGTGAGCTGCTAAATGCTTAGCATTTTTGAAAATTTTGTTCTACAAAGGCAGTACTATGAAAGAGAATCAGAACTCAAGTCTTATGCTGGTGTAAAGTATTTCTTACAATTGCCTTTGTAATTTCCTGTGCAGCATAATCAATAGATAATTCATTAAAAAAAAAAATTCTTGTATTAGTATCTTATATTCTCTATCCTGTTGAAATACTCATTAAAATGTTTTTGATAGGGGTCTATTAATATAAAATACAGGCAATATTATATGGTATAATGACAGAACCCATTCTGCCCTATACGTTTGGGATATTACACAGTGTTATAATCATTTTTTTTATATGCTGTGAGTTAGTAGTTTTTAATTGGACTGAGGGACACACAGGGGAAAATAACAAAGGAACTGTTGTTCTAAACCAAAACTTTAATAAAAAGTAAAAAAATTAAAGTTATCAATTGTATTTTGGTCTCACTGGAAACTCTCCTAACTCAGCAAGATTCCTAATGAGAGGCTGAAGCTGCTTGTTCAATTACATGCCTTGGAAAAGAAAAGGCACTCGTTTGTGATTGTGCGTGCAGTTAAATATTGTTTGTTTGTTGCATGTTCCCTCAGTGTGCTCCCAGGTGCGGTTTAGAAGGGAACGGGGAATCCTTGCTTTGCTGAATTCCACTGTAATTTTGCCACTGGCTTCAGTGAGGAAGTGTGTCACTCGCTTTACCAAAAAAGCCCAACTGTCAAATCTGATTAATGAGATTTTACTTTGACTTTTGCTAGGATGCATACATCCCAGTATGTATACGGGTACTGAAAACAGGGCCTGGATTTTCACCACAAATACAGTAATAATGTTAATCTACCTAACAGAAATGCATGTGATCAAAGTAATAATGTTGCTGAAATTACAGTGAAGTGTGACACTGATAAGTCAAATGTATAATCCAAAAAACATCAGTTATGGGTAGAAATCATTATTGTGTCTGTGTATAGTGTAAATGAGGCTATTATTTATGTTCATGGTTCAAAAAAGTTGCTAAAAATAATGGAAAAGATTCAAAGAAATGCTACAGGAATAAGAGCCTACCCTATTTTTCGCCTCCAGATGTAGTATAAGAAATAGAATGACATATGCCCACATGAATGCGTCTAGTAAAATGATTTGTAATAGATAACTCTTAGTAGACAAAAAGGTAGGAAACAGTGTCCAGTACATTTAGAATAGAAAGTACTTTTAATGCTAGTGATACTTAATAATGATTAATATCAGTAACATAGTGACAATAGGGAATGATGCTGGTCATTCAATTATGTGAAATCTTCCTTGGAAGACAGTGCTTTAATAAAAAGTAGTCTGTAGTTTAAAACAAATAAGGAGTCTAATGTGCAAATTGCTAGAAGGCTTTTTGACATTCTGAAAGTGAGCAAGGTGCAGGCTATTAAATTAACTACTAACTGACATGTATAGGATTTTTTGATTTGGGTAACACTTGCTACTTTGAAATTACAGTATTTTTGCAAATGATTTCTCCCCAAAAAATGATGTTTTTTGGATTATACATTTCAAAAATGAAATAATTATTTTGATAAAATTCATACATTTAAATCTACCATTGATATTCTAAAATTATTTTAATATTCCGATATGCAGAGGGAAACAGCTTCAATTTCAAAATGGTGTAAAACAATCAAAAAAATCTTCATAGAAAAATATTTATGAAGAACTATGTCATTTGCCCATCAAACTAATTTTTGAAAATAAAGGTGGTCACCAGCAGATTGCTTGGTAACATTTGGATATTCTTGGTTGCATTTGGAAGAAAAGGAGGTATTATGTCAAGTTAAATGACATACAGAGATTTTTTTGACAGAGAGAAAGAACATTGGCTGTTTTTAATACATGGAAATTTAACACATCCTACTTTTAGAAAAAAAAAACCCAAACAAACAACAAAACAAAAACAAAAAACCAAACACAATCCAGAAATGGAATTCACACTTAACATTAGAATGGCATCTATTGTTTATCACTTATAGTTCAAGTTAGTTATATACATTTTTTTGGAGTTGTACATAAAAAAAAATTAATAACCATGTCACAGCTTTAGATAGTACAGTGTCTGTCTAAATGTCATATGAGCACAAATTTTTTTAAAATCTTTTAGAAAGAAGTATAGCACCTTTCCTTCTATGAAAATACGAACAGAAAATAGCAGCCTAAATCATAAGAAAAGAAGAGAGCATAAAATTGTGGAGGGTGCTTGTTATTTTAAATTAGTTGTGTTTGGTACATTGTTGGATTATATTTATATGCTATTATTATGGTTATAGCTATGCTTATTAAAATATTGTAATCCTTTTGGGCAATTACTTTCAGGGATATCTATAAGATAATGAAGTGGTATTACATATTCATTTCTGCATATAAACATAATGAAACATAACAAAAAGTAAATGAAAATAAAAAGATTAAAAAGTCCAACATTTCCTACACTTTATTTGAACTATAGGTGTTCTGGTTCACTGAACACTGAAAGACAAAATAATTACAAGAAATTATTGTCTCATATTGCACGTATGATATCAGTGAGTTCTGCTGAGCCTCTGGGGAGCAACAGCTACAGGGGTAAGGTGTAGCAGAGAAACTAAATACCTTGGCTATGGTAACATTACTCATGGAAAAAGAGTGGATTCTCTAATAAAACGATTTAGATAAGAGCAGTAAATTATCTGGATTACATGATACTCATCTAACAAATCACAGGGAAATGAGTAATAAGTCTGATCTTCTAGCAGGAGTATATGCCTTTCTCTTAAAATGATCACATCTCTCATACAGCCTTCCCCAATGAGCTTGGAAAAGCCCCTTGACTTTCTAATAGGCCTATCGCTTTTTATTAGGTAGTATAATAATATCCTGTATGTTCTTATAGGAGTGAGAAAACTGCCTTTATTTTTACAGAAAATTTTACACTCTGAAAGAGTAACACGTAGGTGTTTAACCTCCTCAGCAGAAGCCAAATCTCTTTTTTTTCCCTAGGAGCAAGATACTTCTTCATGCATTTATATTTACAAGGCAACTTACAACTGCAGCAGAAAGAACATCTGATGCAAGAGGAAAAGAAAAAATAATCAATAAGAGGGCAGATGAACTAGGTAAATTTAATGCTCAATGAAACATTATTCCAAACAGTCTGCAAAGCTCAGCAGAATCATGAAGGCCTTGCATTAGCCAGTTCTTATTAAATGTGAAATGTTATTTGTTGGAGTCACATTCAGACAATGCACTCTACATAAAATCTACTGTGATCTTATTTATTTATTTTGCTTGAGTTTTGTTTGAGGACCAGTCCAGGTAGTACGAAAATTTTAAAAGCATGTTTTTCTTTGTGATATATGAAGAGCCTACTGGGTGAAACCCCTGCATACACAGGGAAAAAGCAATGCCTTTTGTGCCCGTGGGACCCCACACAGGGTCTCGACATAGATCCTTCCAGAGGAGGACTCCCCACACTGAATTGCTTCTGATGTCAACTTGGCCTCTAGTGCGCATTTATGTGTAGTCCACCTCAAAGAAAAGCGAGAAGAGAAAAACTGAGTTGATCTCACAAAGAATTTCTGAAAATCACCACATCTTGATTCAGCTCTGCTGTTTCCAACAGTGGCTGTATTTATTTAAAAAGTTATTGATTTATTTTGTTTGTCTTCTTTTCCACCCAAGTGGCTTTGTGTTTCTCCTCCTAAAAAGTTAATTTTCCCAGTTTATTCTCTGGTGAAAGCTGCCTGTCTCCTTCCTTCAAACTAAAAGCTTTTCGGTCTGCTTTGGAGACTTCACTTTCAAAAATGTATTATATAATTCCAAATGAGAATTACGTTGAGTATGGACATTACCTCCCACTTACAGTGAAAATACTTGCTCCCGATCATTCGTGGGAAAAACAATCTTGTTCCTCACAGAATTCCTTGTGAGGAATTCTCTTAGCCAAATTAAACTGGGCCTTTTTTTTTTTTTTGAAAACTTTTGAAAGAAAAGCTTCTGGCTTTTTCCTGCGGTTTTGTATTTCTGAGTGGGTAGATTGAACAAATTAGTAGTGTTTTGAGAGGTAAGAGTGGAAGGGTAAGGCCTGAAGAAGTGAACTCTTGAGTGAGAATAAAAACACAGGCTGTTTTCTAGCCTTCACGTTAGAATTAGCAATAGGCTAAAAGGAAAAAATCATGGATAAATATGTCCAACATTGCTTGTGCATAAAAAATTAACATATTCATTAAAAATTCATCAATTGACTTAGATGCTTGATTTGATGAATTTTTGAGATACAACATAGACCTTCAGTCTTCCATTTGCATCATAGCCATGTAGCCTTTGTTTTGGATGTGCCATGATTTTTCAGTCCCGGTGGGGCAGATATTTCACAGTGAGATCACTGAAGTAAGAGTCCTTACAGTGCAACAGTAAGTTAATATTGATTTTTTTCTATTTACATTTTCAAAGAGGTACACAGATATTAATAACTAATGATACTTTACAATAACTTTATAAAGCATTTCCACAATTTTCTGTTCCTTTCAGCCTACAACCATGTAACTCATAATTTATACAAAATTTACTTCATTATTGCTCTAATTTATAGACCATCTTTTTTTCACTTGCATCAGTGCACTCTAAGGAGAAAATACAACAACGTGTACACCTTAACAGTCGTGAAGGTGAGGATCCAACATCTCCAAAACTGGATTTAATATTTTATTTCCACTTATTCTTAGAGCAGCCTGCAAAACATTAGTAGATCAGCCTCTCTGATTGTATTTTCTGTCTTAAAACCTGGGAGAAAAAAGTAACACCAGGTACATGAACACTACCAGACAGCATGAAAGTTTCATTTTCTCAAGATATTTTTTCTAATATCAAGCTGAAAACATTAAATGTTTACCAACTGGAATTATTGCAGGGTAAATTCCTCTGTATAAGTCAAAACACATAGGTTGATCATGTAAAAACATACATATAGAATGAAAATGAATTGTTTTACTTAAAAGATATCATTACATGTCAGCAATTTAAGAAAAAAATAAACAAAAAACAAAAAAAAACCCAAACCGAACATTCATATGACTAGGAAGTGCCTACACAGTGATTGTGTAGGGACTTCTAATATGCAAATTCCGTAAATTTCTTATCTGAAGCAGGTTACATAGTCTATTCCCCTTCTGCAAAACAAAATTATAGTAGCTTCTATTGCAGATGTATGCTTAAGGATAAACATTTTCAAGAATATCAGGTGCTCAAATATCTTACTCATTTAAGTGACTAAAACATAAAGTGTTATAAGAGTCTGAACTGAAGCACATTGTGCATGAAGTCATCATATATTACTCTGTCAGTTCCACCTGTTTTCTGCTCTAATCAGAAAAAGTTTTCTTCCTGCTCCCTGGTAATGTTATGAAGCCTATGCAAATAGTTGTTAGGTATCCACTAGAAGGAAATGAAGTGCTCTGTTGCCATTTATAATGTAGTTTACTTTTTCGTTCAGAGGCCGGTAGCATTACCACCCACATAGGGTAATGATCCAGTACCTCAGACATAAACGACCATTAACTTTCAAAGGACCTAAAATAGCAGAGCTAGGCATGGCATCTCATTTTAGATTCAGTCTTACTGGATTTTGTAATGGTACTCTCTATCTGTAGTATTTAAAGAGTTACATGTAGGGCTTTTGTGTGTGACTAGGAGACACATGTATACTCGCAAAACTGAAAATGATTTGGGGAAATTAGATCAAATGTTACCTATGCATGTGAGATCCCTGAGGCTGAAGGTAGTAAGCACATAGGCTAAGGTCCAAATTCCCAGTGAGACACACACACAGATAATAATATTAATCAATTGACAGTCTAATGTGACGGAAAGAAAGATACAGGAACATGAATATACAAGCATACATATTTTGTTTTAGGGTTCCTTAGAGCGAGTTGTTAGTAAAACAGGATTTGTACTACGAACACAGAACCCTAACTTTGTCAGTCCTTTGCTAATTGAGCAACTTCTCCATTTCATCAAACGGGGGCTGTATTGTAATTACTCTGGCAAGTGGGTCCCCCAGAATCTGGAAGATTATCATATTCCAATTTAAAGAAATTTAAAGCAAGGATGGCTGACTGAGGATAGATGTCTTTGATGGCGTTAGGAAAAGAGAATGTGAGGGAGTGTGCATGTGTGTGAGAGAGTGTGCTTCACTTTCTTGTACAAGTACAAGTAAAGTGAGGATAATTGTGCCTGTCCTTAAATTTTGTGGTGAGTGGAGGCAAAGTTCCTGGTGTTGGGTTTGGACCCGCTTGCCTCCCTTCCTTTCTTCTTTTCTTCTGCTTCTCTCTCTCTCTCTGCTGTTGTTATGTGCAGACCTCAGACATGAGAAGCTTACATTGGTTCTTATGGAGCCTGTTAAGATTTGCTTGTGTCAATAAAAAGGGGTTCTTAACCCAGAAGCTCTCTTTGGGGCAGTACCAGCGGAGAATAAAAGATTGGTGTTAGTCCTGGGCTGAGTCAGGGAAGCAGCAGATGGGTTCTGCTGAACAGAAAAGAGGTTCCAGAGAGCCATTACCTTGGCTCTTTACCAGAGAGCAGGTTCGTCCAGTGCTGGGATGATTCAAAAGGTCAGAGTTCAAAACAAGTATTGTGTTTTTGCTATTACATTTCACTTTCACTTCTATGCTTGTAAGCCATTTGTAGCAGCATCTTACAAAAGAGAGCAGTTGTTTAGAGAAACTCTAGGCTGAAGAGACATAACAATAATTAGTAAAAGGATTTATTCTCATGGGACATAATTAAAAGCCCACTGAACTTTGTAGACTCTAAAACTTGGTATCCGTCATGCAAAAGCTGGAACAAAGGGCGATTTGTACATTCCTGCAACATAGTAATGTTATTTCTTTGCATAAACGACTGTAGCATGCTTAGTCTGATCTCTTTTGATCTTTACAGCTCCAGTAAAATGGAACCTTACTCATTTGCACAATTTGATGGCAATTCTGTGTAGTTGTACATCCAGAAATGACCTTGAGGAAAGGGAGATGGCTGGGGCACTAACATTCCTTTCATTTTGAAGAGTTCCCTTTTAAGAAAAGACTGAGATACAGAAGTCCAGAGTAGGACTGAGCGTAGTACAGGAAAAGCCACATAAATGTCTCAGAAGCATCTCAGCACCTACCATCATGATTCAAAATGGAGTAAAAGAGAGCTTTAGCATAAATTGCATATATTCTTGTGTGTGTACGTGTGTGTGAGTGAATGTGCATCTTTGTATAGATGTAGACAGAATACTCAATCTTCAAAAAAGCATAAGATTGTACCCTGTTTTCTATATGATAGTCACAAGAGGCCAACTCTCTTCTATCAGCCAGACAAGTTCAACTAGGCCTGTATATTGAGGTTCACTGTAGATGTATCACTGGAAGGACACAGTGATCATAGGCAGAAACTGAAGAAGAAAACTTTCTTTTACCATCTTGTCCATTTTCAGAAGTTATTCAATTCGGCAAATGAACTGTGTTTTTCCAAACTGAACCTTCATATTTGCTGTGGGATGTTCACTGGGCATTTCTGCTGTCATGCAGCATCACACCCATACACGGTGACATAACACTAGAAGTAATATTTTGTACTTTTCTGAGTTCTGCTTTTCACTCAGCATCACATAAGACATCAATGTTGCACTAAATAAGTTAAATGTAAAGGATTAGCTGCAGTAAAGCTCATTGAAGTGTTGAATGGCACATGCTTGCAAAAACTTCAGTGTCACTTGGTGCTCTGTCACACACAACTGAAATAAGAAATGAAGGGCCAGTTAGTTAAGTAGCTTATTTCTATCTGTTTCACTGAACCTCTAGGCTTCTGATGCACCATATTCACCTGGCATGTAATAAAAACCATTAAGGTTAGCTTCATACATTCAATCTCACGGTATTTATGCTTTCAGTTGTTTAAGTTTTCACTAGCTTACCCTCTTTTCTCTGTTCACCAAGACTTTTCAAATAGGTGGAATAGCTGTCCCCAATAGACAGCTTTACATAGATTTCTGTTCTTTCTGCCCAACACAGCTGCTGTTTGACTTATAAAAACTATTTTATGCTTATTATATCTAGATCTGATCACTCTTGATTAATGTTTCTCTCCATTCTTCATGACTAGAGGCGTGTCTTGAGGTTGAGAAGAGTGATTTTAAGATGAAAGGGAGAAACTGGAGGTGAAATTTATAAGAAGCAATGGAGAAACACACTTGACTTGTTGATCTACATAAGTAATGTTTATATAAACCTGAGATAAGCCATGACTGCCTATTGTGAGAATGCTGAATCTTCTGTATATTAATCAGAAAACAGGCTACATACCCTATAATATATCCATTAGTTGAACAATATTCCAGCTGAAAACACTCAGGAGTTTATAATTTGAAAACATAGAATAATATAAAATATTTAGTGACTGGGAAGGGTAAATGGTTCTCTTTTTTTTTTTTTCTTTCTCTCCATCTAATTTTGTAGTGCTTCTGAGTTTTCTTTTCTGTCTTTACTTCCTCACGCTCTATGTGGCCTGAATTAAAATAATTGTTATAGTGATATGGTAAAATGAAGGAGGAAAAAAATGAAGGTATTGAAATGCCATCCATATCCTGCATGTGGGTCCTGCATGTGGGTCCTGCATGTGGGTCGGGGGTCCCAAGCACAAATACAGGCTGGGTGAGAATGGATTGAGAGCAGCTCTGAGGAGAAGGACTTTGAGGTGCTGGTTGACGAGAAGCTCAACGTGAGCTGGCAAAGTGCGCTTGCAACACAGAAAGCCAACCACATCCCGGGCTGCATCAAAAGAAGCGCGGCCAGCAGGTTGAGGAACGTGATTCTCCCTCTCTATTGCACTCTGGTGGGACCCAGAGAATTTGTGGATGCCCCATCCCTGGAAGTGTTCAAGACCAGATTGGATGGGGCTTTGATTAACCTGGTCTAGTGGGAGACGTCCCTGCTCATGGCAGGGGACTTGGAACTAGATGATCTTCAAGGTCCCTTCCAACCTGAACCATTCTATGACTCTATGATTCTGTGAATAATTGAATACTGAAAACCAACTAGAAACCTTTCTAGGAAGATTTCTAGCTTGCAACTCTTTATAAATGAGAAATAGATTGCTTCATAATTATGGAAAGTAAATAGCTTTGTAAATTAAAGGTATAAAAGTTTTAGAACAACAGTTCAATAAGTGAATGTCAGTAGGAATCATTTCAGAAATCAGAAAGTTGCTGCAGAATTTAACATTCCTGCTGAAGTGTATTTCTTAAAATTAGCTTGATTTTGTGTGCAGGATAGCAAGTATGCTTTTGTGTCTCTGCTGTAATTCAAATGACTGCAGCTCAAATTAGGTAGCTGTATATTTTTTGTGAAGAAAAAATAAGCAAACAGACTCTTACCAAGCTTTGTATCTGAAATCAATCCTCTCAATTTAACTAACATTGAAAGAAGAATTGATTTTGCTGATTTCTCCCTGAAGCATAATTGTGTCCCTTTCAACACCCTTCTGTGTACTCTACTAGGAGAACTGCAGCTAGTTCAGAAGCAAAGTATAATTTTTCAGTTATAATGTCTCCTCTAAAGTAGCTCTGACTGGGCTCAAATTAATGAGGATTCTATTTGCAAGACATGGAATTTAAAATTCCAAGAGATATCTGCAGGTTGTTTTGCTGCACTGATGCTGATCCCCATCCATGTATACTGAGTTTCTTACTTAAGCATGAATTTAATCCTCAAATCTAAGGATAGCTAGTGGGTTGGCTCATTATCAAATTCAGGTAATTTTGCCACTCATACTTGTTGCAACAGTACTGCACAGCATGCAGTGCTCTGAGAAATTTCCCTGTCCCACAGGGAAAGAAGGATGGGTCTGAGGGAAATATATTAATTAACAATGAGCATTGTATTGACAGCAACTCTGTCACAAATCTAAAAGATAATGACAGAGCTGGGACTGACATGGGTTGAAGTGGCTTCTTAGCCAACGAGCCAAGGGAGACTTGGTTCTTGCAGCTATTGGGTCAGAGCACATTGAGGCGATATTGCGGATGCCCTCAAGTGAGGCTGACCATGTCTTTCGAGCAGATAACACCATGCCACAGTGGCAGGCTGAGCCTGGTTTCTTCGTGCACAGTTGAGAGGGTCTTCTAGCCAGTTACTGTTGTCACCAGGCAGGCAGCTGGGCTACCAGCTCAGCTGAGCTCTTGTGGTAGGTATTAATAGGAAGCTGAATTTTTCGCAGAAAGCCTAGAAATTGACAAAGTAGGGAAAAGCCAGGGGCAGGATTTGTACAGGACACAGGAAGCTGACTTCTTTGCTCCAAGCAGATGAGCTGTGCCAGGCTGCTGGTAGCGTTTCTTTCCCATGGAGCTGGGGAAGGATCCCTGCAACATGGTACTGCTTTACTGTGTGAGGGAGGTAGGAAGGGGATGGATGAGTTTGCAGCTGAGCTGAGCAATGCATGAATGTCAAGGTATGCAATCTGGGAATGCCTGTTTGGTCCTTTGTGCGTGAGACCTTTCTGGATGGCTAGACTTTACAGAGCAGGAAGTCCTGCGGGTTGTCTTCTTGACTCAGGGCGATGAAGTCTTGACTCTCTCATGTATCTTCTAGGACTTAAGAGTGTGTAGAACACCCACTTTTCTTCCCTTGTTTCCCTGGATAATGCACAGAAAACCGACAGAAGAGATTAGAGTCCATAGACCTTTGCATCTTCCTTCAACTTAGTGCCTTCCACAAAAGCTCACTTGGTTTCTAGAGCTCTTCTACTGATCTGGTTGCATAATCACTTGATCCACCTCAGTTGACACTCAACCCAAGACTCTTCAGCAGATCAGAGGCCTTGACAGTCTCCATCAAAGTAGGAATTATCTTAAATTATAATCAAAGCTGAGACATATTGATCCCTCCCTCTGTTATCACTCATAAGAAAAAGGGGTTAGCAGCATTCAGCCTCCAGGGTGACTGAACCAGCATTTTTTCACAATCGATGAAACAACTCTAAAAGGAGAAGGAAAAGTAAAAGAATTTTTAGTGCATTAGGTAACTTGAAAAATGTGTACAAAAAACAGATTTAAGAGTTTATACTTGTAAATTAATGTATATGAAAATTCTGGCATAAAAAAAGAATCTGAGAAAAGTCTGAGAAAATTATTTTTAAATAAGATAACAGTTAATAGGAGCTGTCTGTGTAGGGCTTTAAAGTTAATAACTTCTAATGTTTCGTATGTTTAGGATTGCATTTATAACTTAAAATTAGTTTTTACAATTATAGGAACAATTGATATGATGGGTTCTGAACCCATCAATGTTACATTATCTTACCTGTTAAAAAATTTCTAAACTAATTTGAGATATTAGCTACATTCAGTTAGGTGTTTTTAACTGATTTTGAAAGTGTTTTCAGCAAATCTCAAGAAGTGCTTTTAAACTAAATTTTTGAATTTTTTTCCATACAGCTGGAGAAAATAAATGTCTGAGGCAAATTCCTGAGTTTGATTTAGACTTCATTCACATCTTTCCCCAATTATTTCAAAAGTTATTTATATTGATTTAGCTACATTCATTGAAGGGTGCGGGGTCACTCTGGGCTTGCACTTATTTCAGAGAGATAAGGATCTGTCCTAGTAAGTGAATTGCAAGTCGATAGCAGTCTATTCTCTCATTTTGCTGCTATAGGAAACCTGAGTTCATGTAGCAATGTGTTTACTATAATTGAATACATACCTTCCAGTCCCTCTGGGAGCAGCTTCTTTCGCTTAGCCCTGTTTTTTGGCCATTCTATAATGTGAGCTGTACAAGCTAGGTTTTGAGCTTAGACAGTGAATAATACCAAGCTGATACATAGAGAAGGAAGTATAAACAATACAGTGGTGGGTTGACCTTGACTGGACACCAGGTGCTCACCAAGCTGCTCTATCACTCCCCTCTTCAGCAGGACAGGGAGAGATAAAATAAGATGGAAAAAAACTCGTGGGTCAAGATAAAGGCAGTTTAATAAACCAAAAGCAAAGGCCAAGGCAACCAAAAGATTTGTTCTCTACTTCCCATCAGCAGGTGATGTCCAGCCACTCCCCAGGAAGCAGGGCTGCAGCACATGTAGCAGTTGCTCCAGAAGACAAATATCATAAATAACGAATGTCCCTGTTTCTTCTTCCTTTCTCTTAGCTTTTACTGCTGAGCAGACAGCATGTGGTACGGAATATCCCTTTGGTCAGTTTGGGTCAGCTGTCGTGGCTGTGTCCCCTCCCAAGATCTTGCCCACCCCCAGCCTCCTGGTGAGGGGAATGTTGGAGACACAGCGCTGATGCTGTGCGAGCACTGCTCAGCAGTAGCCAAAGCACTGGGGTGTTATCAACAGCTTTCCAGCTGCCAATACAGAGCACAGCTCTATGAGGGCTGCTACAGGGAAAATTAACTCCACCTCAGCCAGACTCAATACATGCACACAGGAAAAAATCTAATCTTGGAAAAGTAAATTACAAAATGTGTCTCTTCATAAGCGCACTGGACTTATTTTTCCAGTGTCCACCTCTGCCACCCTCTTAGAAAATGGCAACTTGCCTAGTTCTAAATTAAAGCACAAACTGCAAAAAAAAAAAAGAAAAGTATTCACTTAATTCTGGGATAGGCTTATGTGAACTTGTAAATACTGGGTGTTTAGTCTAAGATATTTAGCAAGGAATAGTGTGGTTTTCCCCTTCAAATGTAGACTTACTTAAATTGAAGAATATGACTTTATTTCTAAGCTCCTTAATAACTTTTTAAGTGCCTAGACTAAAAAACATAAAAATGTATAGTAGGATCCGGGATTTAAACCAGTTCACAAACACAGACTATGAATTAAAAATGTAGCCCATGAATTGTCAGCCATTTTAACTACTAGGCAGATAATAAATTATTTTGAAATATTGACATTTATGTATTTAACCTATATGGCAATTTATCATCCTGCTGTATGCAATGCCTTCTGAACTGGGGATTTGTTGTTGTATGTACAGAACTTCCTGTGGCTGTTCATGCGAACAGCATACAGGGGGAAAGCCAGAAGCTCTGCTATGCAGTATTTCTTGCCTTTCTCTTGCACTCAAGTATTACAAGGATTTCTGAAGAGCAGAAACCAGACCAATCAAACACAAAAAATGAAACATTAAACCAAATACAAGAAAAAGATTTCCTTTTAATGTTATAAAATATCATTCGTGGCAGTAGAGGGTATAATACTAAGAAGGGAGACCCACAGAGCTCAGTTTTTGCTACTGATTTACATACACAGCCTAGAAGAGGTGCCAACATATTAGCACAATCGATTTGTTTTCCCACTAATTTTGTATTCTTTACCTTTAGCCATTGATCACCCATCAAGATAACTAATGTTATTCAGGTGTATTTTTTTATTAATATAATATAAATCCATTTCCCTCAGATGTGGATGAACATTCTTTTAAGACATGAATGGCATCTTGATAGGTTTTTCCAAGTGTGGTTCAATATAGTTCTTGTCAGACATACTTCAGGATTCCTAGATTTTTCAGTGTCTCTGAAAATCCTAATTACATAGCAAAGGTGAAAAAAAGATACACATACACCTCCATGCCCACTGTTGTTCTAAGTACTTATTACCACAATTATTACCATGTAATACTTTTATATGCCTGAATTTCATTATTTTCAGGTTACAAAACTTTGCAGGCTTCATTAAGATATGAGCTATGGTACAATGTTGGTCATTCATTGCACTTATTTGTCCACAAGAAAAATAATTACATTCTTCCAAAATAATTCTTTAGCTGGCATTTAGGAAACACAGCACAAGGGAGCTGAAGTAAGCAAGCCATCTTATAAAACACTCTAGCAGGCAATAATTGAACACACAGGCAGCTGCCTCTACTCAGAAAGCTGTGTCCTTGATTAAAGTTTTGTTGCATGCAAATAGGTCATAATGTGGTAGGTATAGCAGCTTTCAGGTAGGGTCAAAGTTATATTGTACATATATATATATAGGATAGCAGTAGCATGTATATTTCTCTCCTAAAACTTGAGAGGAAATTCATACTGGTATCTATGAGATTTTTTTCTCTTTCAGAAAGCCACAGGATGAGCTTAATTCCTAAGTGACATGTACAGATCGCTAAGCTGACTCGTATAACTGTTAAATGGAAGTGTGTCAGAAAGTTGCGGCATTTGGGTGGAAAGTCTGGCAAAGTGAAGTCTGGTCACTGGAAACCATTGAGAAATACCCAGAAGCTTTTGTCATTTAAAAAGCAGCTCAAAGTTGGTTCAAATTCCCATTCTGCAGGGGAACAGAATCAAGAAAATGGGCACAGTCTGTGTCCACTTTCCAAGTAGAAGTATGAATTCTAGGTGTCTGCTGTCAGGTACCATGCTGCTCATGATGATGATCACAATAGAAAACGCAGATTTTCTTTCCTCTCTGCTAAATTGGCAGATGTGTTAGTGTACATGCATCCGCTTCTTGTTTTGTTTGAGATCTTTTTGGATCTGCATTGCAGAGGTATATAGGATTTTAAGTTATTAAGCATAGTTTTTAAAAGTAGTGGTTGTGAAAAGAACCAAAAGGTGGTATAACAATTATGTTAGATTTTCCTGGAAACAAACCATTTTCCTGGACATAGCAGTGGAGATGCATGCATAAATTTGGCCATTTTTTCACACTTTCACTTGAGTTGTTTATAATTAACGATAGTTTCCTTCAAGGAACTGGTTTCCCTGAATACCTTATGCTGCTGTTGTGCATTGTTGTATGTAAAGAGTTGTAATGAAAGCTTGTGATTTCTCATGAAGCATGCTTGACTAGATGATTTCTAATGTCTTTTAATGCCTTTGTTTTAGAGACAGATGTTAATCCTTAGTTACAACATACCTTATCTATATTTGTTCTATGCCCCCCCTGAACTACATTTTACCTTCTTCCTAATGGTTCCCTGTAAGTACAGTGTTTGACATCAAAGTAGAAATGGGGTAAGGAATAAGATCATACATGACAGAGGTATGCAAAGTTAGAAGGCTATTTTCAGAACAATGTGCATCTCTCTTCCTTTTGAACTCCCTGCAAAGCACTCTGCCTCTCTCCACAGTTAGGTGTGATCCAATGCTGTTTCACATTTGCCATACATAAAGTTGAATTACTGATTAAACTGATGTCTTCCCCCGAGGCTTGATCCTTCCACGAATGGTTTAACAGCATGTGTTCATTGCATTGGTGCTGCTTGTGAAAGGAAAGAGGACCTTTGTTACCGTCAAGGTGTTGGATAAGCCTGGGACAAAGTTTACATTAAGGTCAAAATTTGGAGATGTGAATGTCTTTCAAATTCCCATATGAAATTAATCCTGAAGTTTATGTCTCAAACCAATTATCTTCGGAATGAACAGAGCTCTTACTCACACTTATGTGTGGTATTTTGCCTTTATGTACAAGCATCTAGTTTGTCTTTTTCTTTTTACTGCTAAGCTTAGTCACACTAATTTTTATATGTGAACTTCAGTTCCATGGTCTGAAAACTTCGTTTAGATTTCATCGATTTTCTTTCTTCCAAGACTCCAGGATATCTCGCAGGATGACATCAGCAGAGTAAGAGGTCATTCTGATACATTTTCTAATGCCATCTCCTTAGCATTACATTGTAGTTTTGTTGTCCTACAGCTCCTGCTAACCTTTAAAATTGCACTGTGATAGATATCTTAAGGGGGCCTACAAGAAAGCTGGTGCGGGACTTTTTAGGATGTTGGGTAATGGTAGGACTAGAGGGAATGGATTAAAACTAGAGATGGGATGATTCAGACTGGACATTAGGAAGAAGTTCTTCACCATGAGGGTGGTGAGACACTGGAACAGGTTGCCCAGAGTGGTGGTGGAAGCCCCATCCCTGCAAGTTTTTAAGGCCAGGCTGGAAGGGGCTCTGAGTAACCTGATCTAGTGGGAGGTGTCCCTGCCTATGTCAGGGGGGTTGGAACTAGATGATCTTTAAGGTTCCTTCCAACCCTAACAACTCCATGATTCTATGATTCTATATTTTTCCCATGGATATGTTAGCATGGGCAATGTTGTCACTTACTGCCCTTGCATTTTGTTGGTTAATCATTCACAAATTACAGCACCCTGGTTCATATGAAACCCTATATTTTGTACATATACTTCTTGACTTTTTGCTGCCAGGTATTGCATTCCTAAATACTGAGAGAAAGGAAGATGAATGAGTTCACCAAGAATAGTGCTGCTGTTCTTCCTTAGGCGTATTCGGGAAAAGCTCACACTGATTTCAGTTGCCGGAAAGTGGAAAGTTAAATTCCTTATGAAAATTAGATTCTTATGAAAAATGTTATGAAAGTGATATTTCATGGTTTTGTATTGTTCCTTGATGTCCTTTTATTCTATTTTCCAACTCTGGAAACTCTGCTAGGCTTGGTGGTAGAGTCTAGCTGAACAGGTCTTATGATTGACATTTAATTAACAGATCTGTCAATATGGGCTTCAAAGTACATTTCTACATTCTGTTCCCTACACAGGGAGCTTGCTGAATTTCAAAGTGGCAAACAAATTAACAGACCCACAAGAACACTTGATCGAACTGACAGCAATGGGGCCCAGGCAGCAGATTTTAACAGTTTAGCAGTGCAAAAGGTTACTTGTTTCTTGACTCTCAGATAGGGTTGTTTCAAAATACACGAGTACAATGTGGTTCCCTAAAGGGAGAGGGCCAACTTGCTGTTCCCAGAAAAGAGAGATATTAGAGGATTTTAGTTTTCAGGACATTTCATTTCTGTTTGTTTTTTGTTGTTGCTAAATTCACACTGTTTTTCTATTTGACAGAAAACAAAATGTGTGTGGAGAGTCTGTGATATTCATTTTCCAGGCTAGCATGAGGCACAAGCAGCCACAAACACTTTAGTTTTTATACTAAGTGGATGCAATTCAGAATTATGGAAATTGCATCTGCATTTCTGAAGTCTTTTAAGCCAACAAGATCTATCTGGGAGCCTGTGGGCCAAATCCAGCCTGGGAGAAGCATCAGCTGAATTTCCCCCCTATTCCAGAAAGTACATTTTGGCATCTAAATGTCATCACTTCCACTTGGAGCCAAACCTTAACACCTTATATCCTTGTGAGAGGATTGGTTGGGGGAAAGAAAGCAGGCATCTTTCTTGATTGAGCTTTCTTCAACATGAGGCAATTTCCTGAAGCGTCATCTGCCTTGTGTGTGTTGCTTTTCCAGGTTTTCCAGAATTACGTCTATAATTTGCTCAATTAGATCAGTTCTCATCCTTTATTTCTATGTTGTCTCCCAATTGATTTTGGAACAGGCATCTTTGTCTTCGCATTGACAACAAACGTCCTGAAATGAGGCACATGCTTTCGAAGGGAAAGTAACTACATCACCTAATTTGAAATGTGAAAGCCATGTTATGCCAGTTTTTCACTGTCATTATGTAAAGATGTAGCATCTGAGGCATAAGAAGTCAGGAGAGATGCTACAATAGAAAGTGTCAGAACAACTCAATGCTTGTTCTCTCACTCTGCCTGGCAAATTTGTATAAAGTAGAGGTTTAAATAGGGAAAAACTTTAAATTGTGGAACTCTTGGAGTGATACACTCTATTTCTCTTGAAAGCTTTTACATGTACAGGCAATTGGAAAAGACTCCCTCAAACATGAGGGCAACTTTAATAACTGTCAAGTGTCAGTGAAGTAGACACATAAACAGAAGAAATGTCACAGTCCATCAGCTTTTCCTTACTTCTCCAATTCTCATTCCATTGCTTAGTCACCTAGATGTATATAAAGACTCTGTGCGTCAGTTCTGCACTTTATCTGCTGTAGAAAAATGTTGGTACATCTGCTTTGCACCTTTCCTGTCTGTACAGCTCCCTCCTAGTGTTCAAATTGGATTTTCACTTTAAAACTTAAGAATAATCTATCCTTGTGGTATGATTATGGTAAAAAAAAGGATGCCTTGATATTCCATATTTATTCTCCTTCAGTGATTTCTATACCGAAATTGCTCAGGGCACGTCCAAAATCAAAAGCTTTCTAGCCACTGTGCGGGAAACTCAATTTGGTACCTGAAAGTTGTGCTGGGGGCCTGATTACCCTTCTTCATTAATTTCATCAACAGAAAACACTATTTCTAGTGACACTTTAACCGTGTAAAATTAGAGACAGATCAGAGGCACACTTGCATTTCAAACATCTGAGAAAAGAGGAAAGTAAGTCACTCCAGAAAGACAGGCCATACCAAGTCTAGATTCACAGATACAATCTACTTATTTGTTTCCTACAAAAACAAGGACTGCAGAATTGTAATTTTAGTATAGGGAAATTATTAGAGAGGTTGAGTGAAGGATATTTGTCCAGATCAGGGTTCGGCAAAAAAAGAAAAAAGGCAATAGAAATACAACTGCATTATTCTAGTCAATAAGTAAACTGATAATGTCCTTTTTTTTTTTTTGGTATTTAGCCTTCTGCTACAACATTCTGATATGGTTTCATTGAATGTTTTACTCCACCCTCTGACAAGCAGTCAATAGTAGGCTTTCCCTAAGGACCTGGGGGAGAGAAAAGAATTGATCCCATGTTTTCTGAAGATAAAAAGATACAACATGTATCTACTGTATGTTTAGTGCTAATTTCTGTCAAAAGGAATAGAATAGTATTTCAGCTTTTCTGCAAAAGTTGTTGATAGTCTCCTACTGCTATTCCAGCAGAGTCTGAACTCCTGACTAAGCTTTTTAGACTCCTGGAGATCCCATTTGTTTCAATTCCAACTTCTGACAGTCTATTAGGGGCAGTAAGCCATATTTATTCCTCTTCTTCTAAGGGTGAAGAAAAGGAAAATTTTCATCAGTAAATTAAACAAATCTAAATTTTCTTAATCTATATAGAATATATATATTGAATATACATAAATTGTGAGGGACCTAGCTTGTTGGAGACTAAGTAGGAGAATAATCTCTGTTAAAAATAAGGGAGGACAGGCCCCTAAGCGGGATATAATACTGCTTCTTTTTAAAATGTACCACGGTCTTTTGGTGCTTCAGATTCACAAGAAAACCTGAAAGTAAGCTGCAAATATTTTTCATATAATTCCTACTGCAAGGCTTTATCCTTGCAGTATGCACTGCCTATGAAGCATCCGCTTCATATTCTGTCTCTCTGTAAATACTGTGTGATAGCCCAGTCTAGCCAAGAGAGAAGACAGATTCTCTCAAAATTCAATGGTTTAATCCTTAGAATCTAAGATAATCACATTTTAATTTTCTTGCTCTCTTCATAGATCAGATATTGTGAGTTATAATAGAAATGTCTTATAACTATGCAAGAATACCTCATCAATTTAAATACTCTTACCTTTGGGGCAGGAGGAAGGGGAAAAAAGGAAGGGATATTTTTCAATTATTTGAACACGGTTAAAAGAAATCAAAGAAACATGGGAGAAGATGACGTTATATTATATAAAAACTCAAGTCTGCAATGTAAAATACAGCAAAACCTTTTCAGAATTAAGATAATTTCAATTTTTGTTATGAAATAAAAATGGAATGTATCTGTATGCTTACACTTCTTTATGCCCCCCCTATCTTTGTCTACCCACACAAGTGACCTGTACCTTAAGAAGGGGCAGGGATGGGGTTCAGGCTTGCTTAAATTTTTTTTCTATTCAAAAATCGGTATAGTTTGGGAATGGGAGACCTGGTCACCTGAGATATGGAGAAGGTTGAGTTACTCAATGATTTTTTGCCTTCACTAGCAAGGGCTCTAGCTATACCACCCAAGTTGCAGAAGGCAAAGGCAGGGGCTAGGAGAATAAGGAGCCACCCACTGTAGGAGAAGACCAGGTTCGAGACCATCTTAGGAACCTGAAGGTGTACAAGTCCATAGGACCTGATGAGATGCATTCACGGGTCCTGAGGGAACTGGTGGATGAAGTTGCTAAGCCACTATCCATCATATTTGAGAAGTTGTGACAGTCCGCTGAAGATCCCACTGACTGGAAAATTGGAAACATAAGCCCTATTTTTCAGGGAAAAAAGGAAGACCTGGGGAACTACAGTCTGTCAGTCTCACCTCTGTGCCCAGC
Organism: Stercorarius parasiticus; assembly: GCA_013396915.1. Classification (NCBI taxonomy): domain Eukaryota; kingdom Metazoa; phylum Chordata; class Aves; order Charadriiformes; family Stercorariidae; genus Stercorarius; species Stercorarius parasiticus. Next base: position 285,188 of record VWZL01004793.1, on the reverse strand, counting down.
AACATCATAGAGCAGATTCTCCTGGGAAACTCTGCTAAGGCACATGGAATATAAGGAGGTGATTGGTGACAGGCAACATGGCTTCACTAAGGGCAAATCGTGTCTGACAAATTTGCTGGTCCTCTATATCAGCATTGAAGTGTTGGTGAATAATGGAAGAGCAACTGACATAATCTACCAGGACTTGTGCAAGACATTTGACACTGTTCCACACCACATCCTTGTCTCTAAATTGGAGATACATGGATTTGATGGATGGACCACTCAGTGGGTAAGGAACTGGCTGGATGGCTGCACTCAAAGAGTTGCAGTCAATGGCTCATTTCAAAGTGGCAACCAGTGGCAAGGTGATCCTCAGGAGTCGGTACTGGGACTGGTACTCTTTAACATCTTTCTTGGCAACATCGGATTGAGCGCACCCTCAGCAAGTTTGCTGGTGACACCAAACTGTGGAGTGCTGTCAACATGCTGGAGGGAAGGGATGTCATTCAGAGCGACCTTGAGATGCTTGAGAGGTGGACTCATGCAAACCTCCTGAAGTTCAACAAGGCCAAGTGCAAGGTCCTGCATGTGGGTTGGGGCAATCCCAGCCTCAAATACAGGCTGGGCAAGAATGGCTTGAGAGCAGCCCTGAGGAGAAGGACTTGGGGGTGTTGGTTGATGACAAGCTCAACATGAGCCAGAAATGTGTGCCATTGCAGCACAGAAAGCCAGGCATATCCTGGGCTGCATCAAAAGAAAAGTGGACAGCAGGCTGAGGGAAGTGATTCTCTCCCTCTGCTCTGCTCTCATGAGACTCCACCTGGAATAATGCGTCCAGCTCTGTGTCCCCCAAGGTAAGAAAGACATGGACTTGTTGGAGTGAGTCCAGAGGAGGGCCATGAAAAGGATTAGAGGGCTGGAGCACCTCTGCTATGAAGACAGGCTGAAAGAAAAAGCTCCAGGGAGACATTATAACAGCCTTCCAGTACCTAAAGGGGGCCTACAGGAAAGATGGGGAGGGAATTTTTGTTGGGGATTGTAGTGATAGGATGAGGGGTAATGGTTTTAAACTGAAAGAGGGGAGATTTAGATTAGATATTAGGAAGAAATTCTTTACTGTGAAGGCAGTGAGGCACTGGAACAGGTTGCCCAGGGAAGTTGTGGATGCCCCATCCCTGGAGGTGTTCAAGGCCAGGCTGGATGGGCTTTGAGCAGCCTGATGGTGTCCCTGGCTATGGCGATGGGGTTGGAACTAGATGATCTTTAAGATCCCTTCCAACTCTAGCCATTCTTTGATTCTACGATTTTATGAAATTAATTTCCCCAGAAAAATATAGAAAATTATTGTAAAGGGCACTGCAAGTTGTAGAATTTGAGGAGGATCTGCTGAGACTTCCTGATACCAAACTCGTTAAAGAAGGAAAGGCCTTTACATTAAAGAAAACTGTCTTTCATTATTCTGTTAACAAGTATAGTGTTAGATAAGTTTTGACATGAATAGATCTTAAAAGCATTAGGTCAAACAGACTAGATACAAGAAATACATTTGTTCTTCCCCTACCTGCTGTGTATTTGCAAAGGTTGATTCCTGCTTTTGGCTATCTCATGTCTTTCTGAATGGGTGTTTATTTTGCCCCTAGAAACAATTATTTTCAATCTGTTGGAGGCTAATTTTTTTACTCCCTGATCCTCACTTTAGTTTGTCCTTCTCTGAACAAGCTGCAGTTTCCCAGCTTCAGTCTGGGATTCTTATGGTTGCTGTACTCCGAAGTTTCAAAAACTTTCCCTCAAAGTAGTTTCAGCAAATGTCTCCTTCCAAAGGTTAAGTTTATATTGCTCTTCTGAAAGGATCATAGCGGAGAGCACACGAAACACACTGTAACGCACAATGGTACGTATGTTATTTCAAATTAAACAATATCAAATTAATATTTTAAACAAAGTAGATAATATGTCACTTTTGTCTTTAAAGCTTGAGAAGCTGTATAAGTAATGCCAAGGATGATATGAAGTCTTATGGAGTAGCCACTTGTTTTTTGCACAATTTGGAAAACAATTTGGATTTACTGAGTTTTAGTTTGGGAGACAAAAAGAAAAACACAATTCCTTCAAAAGGGAACTTGAAAAATGAGGAATGAAATTTATGTCCTTGTAAAGGTTTTTCAGCTCTCAACTGAAGAATCAATCCTGTTTGGTACCTTAATGTATATTTAAGAAATCAGGAAGTCCGAAAGATGCTTAGATCTATTATTAACATGTCTGTTTATTTCCTAGCAATTGTTTGACTGTTATGTTCAATTTAATTTCATAGTAGAAGCAGCTCCTGTGGATATGCAGCTGAACATTATGTCTCACATCTTATTAATTACAGCTATAAAAATACGTACAGGTTCTAAATTATTTTCTTCCTTCTCTTGCCCACATTGTACTTTCCCTGGAGGGATCGACTCTACAGGGTATTTTAAACAATGAGGAAGGCTGATACAGAGGTAGCCCCAGGAGTATTATGTAGCAGATTGTCTGAGTATGATTAGATTGGGATGAACTGTGAGCATGACAGCACTGTGCTGCTATTGTAAGCGTGACAACAAGATGTTTTAAAAAGTGCATAAACCTCAAGTTGCCTTGCTATTACAAAGTTGTTTCCGTGTTGTAGCAGTCGGAGAACAAACTGGGCCAGGTTCTGAATTATGTTCAGTGGGGCTGAAATTTTCTGAGTCCATCTCATACCATTTCAAATCAGTTTTGGGAAGCAGTGTAGGTTATTGCTCTTCATGAACATATCTGCTTGAATTCAAATAGCTGCTCTTGGAAGGTCCCTGTTGTCTTCCTTGCACTGCTGAAACTCCTCACTGCTGAGTCAAGATGAGAGTGCTGTACACTCTGAGCACCGTGAACCGTTGCACATCTCTGACACAATTTGCCAGGGGAATCAGAGTTCTCTGTTTAAGCTGTAGAAAACTCCTAGTCTCATGCTGGGTTGATAGCTATCTCAAAAGTAAAACATTGGTCCAATTTAGGGGTTCACTACCCCCAGGGGAGACGGAACATATTATGTAGATGTAGATAGATGTTGTAGATACTTTAGGTATTGGGAAGTTTAGCATATAGCCAAGCAGATACATATCATAAGTAAAAAATATTTCTTCAAAATATAAGTCAAAGACAGATACTGAGGAAACAGAGTCATGGCATAAGCGGAGGTATCCTGACCTTTTGGTAAGCTGTGGTATTGTTAGAAAAGGGGCAAATAGGCACCGATTCTATTGCAATGGAATATAAAGCTTTTCTTTTACCACTTTTTAGGTAGTTTTTATGTAATGCTGTCTTCTGTGATCTTCGGAGGTTTTTAATTACAATATTTTACTGACCTTACGAGGAGAAAATACTCACTCTTCTACTCTCTAAAGCACATAGCCTATACATATCCCCCATAATAGCAACATTTTATAAAACGTGGCATCAAAACTAAACATGGCTGTGTACCCCACTGCCAAATTTAGAAGAAAAAAACCATCATTTGTCACAATTATTCTTGTCCTATGCTGATAAGAGAGAGAGGAAATGAGGTTTGATAGTAATAGACCAATCTATTTCCATTATTGAGGAACCTCTTGCCAAATAGGCACTGCATCAGCAGTGCCTGTCTCCCTAGAATATGTTTAATAGATTACTTGAATCATCGTATATCACAAAATCTGCTGTTGTCAGAAGAGAACAAGTCTATGCTGGATCTACAAAACAGGGACCTTCCTGTGCTTACACTTAACCTCAAATCAACACATATGGATATAAATCTCAATTTGGGGAATTGAAAAATCAAATTTTAGTACATTCTTAAATATATGGTGCCCTCAAAAGAGGAAACGGGAGGCAATTCTGATGATCAGCATTGGAGGAATGGAGCAGCAGGTGCCCAGATTTTTCTATACAATGACCTAGGTTTTGTCATAAAAATGTCATATAATATCCCTTTATAGGCATTTTTAAGGAAAAATACAGTCAGCATGTTCAGTCCCTACATTGCTGGATCTCTGTGTTACACAGTAATATACATTTAAGAAGTCTCTGAACACATATAAATGGTTCATGAGGTGCTGCCTAAGGATGGACTGTCCTGTATATGCGGTGCATTGGTGTCACTAATGTTGTATGTTTCGTTCCCCCAGCATAAAAAAAAACCAACAAAACAAACACAAACAAACAACAAAACAAAAAAAAAACAAACCAAAACAAAAAAAGCCCCTAAACCTACCTTATCTTTTAGGCTACCTGGATGTTTTCCCTGTCTCTGCGAACATTAGCATTCCATTGTGGTGAACCCAGTGCCGACAATGGGATACACAGACTGTTCCTAAGCCAGGGCAGATCCTTCACTGCTGAAATATCTCTGCTGAACAACTGCCCACTTCCAGTTGTCCTATTCTTAGCATAATTAATAAAATCAAACCAGAGTTGCCTCTTTCCAAGAAGGATAAATGTCCTGTACAAAGAACATTTGTAAAGAATCAAAACAATATAGGCTCAACCTACTGTAATCTTCTACATACACATATGCAGGTATGAAGAATTCGTTATGGAAAATCCTCTTAGAGAAGGGGAAGCTTTGTGTCTCTTTCCATTTTGCAGCAAATGACGTCAATACTGAGAAATTTCTTTCTTGACTGGAGGGTAGGCACAAGATCTATGTGCAAGGAATGGTATATTAGTCGATGATTTATCTCAGTAGAACCTACAATAACCTAAGCCACCTAGATCTTGGAATATTTTTTTTTCTTCCTCTCAAGCTCCTCAATCTTCAGCGTCTGCCCTTCATTTTCCTCTCATTTGATTCCTACTGCAGGAAAAACTAAAAAACACGAATTCCCTTTAAATATAGCCATTTTCCAAGAGAACATTTATTCTGACAGCAGTTAGAATTAATGACACATCCATACATTGTTAAAAATGCTTTCTGAGTAGCTGTTCTTCAAGTAATTATTTCTTTTATCTCTCAATGTACACTTTCACTGTTTGAAAAATTGCAGGGGACAGTTATTTCTTGTTGTCTCTCTTATAACTAGCTTGCATGCATGGCAACTTTGCCTTCCCTATCTAGTCAAGATCAGTTTGATTTTGTTTTCTTGTATTAAATTTGGAGGAAAAAAAAAAGAAAAGCACCAGAACAAACCCAAAATTTAGATTCTATCCATTTAACAGAGGGAGATGGAAGAAAAAATCCCTAAATATTTGTTACCTGCAATTATGATCTATAAATAAGTCATTTTACCGGTCATATCTGTAGCCATATTTTGTGAAAATGCTGCTAGTGCAGCAAGTGAAGCATCCTTTTCCTTCTCCTGCAAACTACTATTCTTAATGGTAGTGGGAAAATCTCCTGTCATTTTCTGGTTTTATGCTAACTTCATAGTACAACTGAAATTATATTTCTCATTCAACAGAACTTATCTAGATTTGAAGAATTATTGTTCAAATCAAAATGCATAAATGGGTCATTGTACATGTAGATATTTGGATTGGCAGATAAAATCGCTAATTTACAAACCTACATACCTGAAGAGGGCAGATGTATGTGGGCCTGCATGTACAGATGGAGTGCATTATTTCAAACTTGTGTAAGGCTCTGTAATTAACTATTGGGTAGAAGGAAAATTCACTCTGTGTAATCAGATGTCTCTAGGAATAAAACAGTGTGCACAATGCATTTCCACAATTTACAAAAATAATCCCTGACACGACCCTAATTTCTAGTGAAGCACACGGGTTGTAATAGCAGCTATTGTATTCTAGTGTCAAGGCACGAATACCCTGTCAACTTCATGACAGCAATGAGGTCACTTACATGTAATAGAGCAAGAGTCAGATTCTTCTGCACAACATGTCATCCAGCACAAGGAATGTCTCTAAATCCTATGAATAAACTTTTATGAGAACTGCAGATTTCATATTAGATAAAAGACTGTGACATATGATGAGACTGATCGCCAAGTTAATCTCGTGAAGAACCAAATAAAGGAAGAATAAAATTGCAATGTAGAAGAAACAAAACAAACATGAGGACATAAGAACAGATAAACAAAAACAAGGTCACACTGAACATTCCTCTATCCCAATATCCCATACCCAGTGATGGCCAAAAAATAATTTCCCAAGAATATAAATCCAGAGGAAGTATATACAATAAATCCCCTGAGTATTTGCCCAGCCTCCAACCAGCTGCATTTAGGGATATCATGAGTTGGAGATATTCCTTGTGTGTTTAGAAACCCTCAGCAATTTTTTTTTTCAATAAATTTCTTCAATCTTGCTTTAAAACCTTTAGGTAGGTTTTTCTCAATTTAGAACTATGCAGCTTTTTTGTTTCCAATCACACTTTGTCAAATTTATACGAAGTAACTCTATCATCATATGATTTATTTATCAGATTTAGTATGTTAATAAAATATACACATGTGGTAATAAATAATACAGTAATTTACAAGTTCTATCACAAGGACATTAGAAAATACAAAAATATTTTAAACCTGTTGGAATATTCCACATGGTTATATGTAAAAGTCAAAGCTGAAGTCATGTCCAGATTTTTTTAAGATACAGTAGAGACCCAGTCAGATAGCTTGTAGAAAGAGCCCCTGACAAAATGGCAATTCATTCCAAGAACAGCCTGGGTTCTCTGGCATTTGAGTGGTCATTCAAAGGAAAAAAAGAGAGATGAAATCTATGTTGAAATCATGAGTATATGAAATGCCATGAGAAGCTCCCCTTGGAAATATAGTCAAGTCTCCACTCAATCAAAATGAACTTCAGCAATGTCATCCTTGTTCTATAAACCTCAGAGTCTACTTAATTAAAAGCTCTTCATGAAATACACTGTCTAATGCTATTTGTCAATGAATAGGTTTTGCTTGTTTGTCAAAATTCCAGTCTCACAAGCTTATATCATTTTCTACTAAGTAAGGGCTATTTAGTTTAGTGCTTTTAATGACGGCTATATGGACATAACCTCCTGTGAAGTTCTCAAACTGTTGGAATTAATTTCTCTTATTGCAACAGCATTAAAAAATAAAAATCTGCAAGTAATTAAGATTTGCAGAAGATTTCCTTTTCGCCACTATAAGCAAGCTCCCAGAGAAAATAACTACTTTTGTTGATTTACTGGTTCCTAGCAGAGAATAATGGTCTACATATAAAATGGCCAGCAGTAAGCTCATTTATAAGAGAAGTCTTAGTTTAGTTAACGCTGCTGAGATTTGTCTACAATGAAAAGCTCAACCAGTGCTGAAAATGTATATGAGAAACGTATGTAATAGAAATGATGCTAAAAATAGTTTAACTGCAAAATAGATGAGGCAGAATGTATTGCACACATATCTAAAGCTCCTTCTAAATTTCCAAAGCAAATAAATTTTTGTTCACATATTGATGATATGAAGATATGGTTCACATCATCAAGAATTTTGGAAGACTTCCTGCCATTTTAGAAATATTGTATGAAATTTTACAAAGAAGTTCTTACAGCTTTCTCAAGCACTAAATAAGGTGTGATAAAGCATTACATTCTGCCTGTTGGTTTATAAAAGACCTGGGGACAAATCTTCCCTTTCTTCTCTTTATTTTACAAATTCAGAGTGAATTTTCATACAAAATTAAGGTCTTTACAGCAGTTTTTCCAAAATGGCGAAAAAACTCTTCTCTTTGCAGCCACATTTGCGCTTCTGCTATTCTTATACAGTTGTTAAGCCTATGAAGGGATTATTAAGCATTGGAACAGGCTGCCCAGGGAAGTGGTTGAGGCATGATCCCTGGAGGTATTTAAAACATGGGTAGACATAGTGCTTAGAGATAGAGCTTAGATTAGTGATGTTTTTTTGTCAGAGTTGGGTTGATGGTTGGACTAGATGATCTGAAAAGTCCCTTCCAACCTAGGCAATTCTATGATTCTATGAAGGAAGAACACTATCCCACATAACTTGTGTTTCACGCTCTTCCATGCCTCATTTTCTGAAAATGGAAAGCACTTTAGACATTGCAGGATTAATATAGTAATATCTGTCCTGATGTTCACTGAAGGAAATAATTTAGGGTTTTTCCTCTCTTGCCAGGTATATATGTGCAATTGGTTTGATCCACTTACAACTTACGTACAGTTACCCTTAGCAAGAAAAAAAAAAAAGACACTTGATATAAAGTCATCTTGACTGTCTTTTTCTTTTCTGACAAAATACCATAGACAAAGATTACAATTAATGCTAAAAACATAGCCAAGCACACTAAAATCCATGCTTAAATAGGTCTGAGTAAAGCTGAATCCTCCAAAGCTACGGGGCACGGCTGTGATGTATGGTCTGTCATCTACATTGCTGTCTCTGATGGCCGAGGAACATATCGCACAGACACAACAGGCTTGAGAAGGGAAGTATTGCAGCCTTAACCTCTGATTTTGCAGGCTGTATAGCCTAACTTCCCCTCAAGTGCTGTTTCTGTGTTGTATTTTGCATGATAAAGGGGCAGAGCTGAGGCTTCGCTATTCCTGACATTAAGAATTAAATCCACTTAACAAGCATTTTTACTCAAGTTACTATTTTTAAACAAAATTATTTGCTGGATTGTCAGAAACTTCTGTTTTATTTTCCACCAATACAGCATTTTTAGTCTCCTTCACCCCTGACATACTTGTCTAGCTGAGTATTTATCATCTCTTTTTCTAACTTTGGATCTCAATCTGCCATTGTTCATTTTGGAGCATATTCACTGAAATCAGTTTGGTAAACCAATGGTTCATGTACTATTTAGTATTCAAAAAGGTAAAAACCTGGTCCTGCGGATTCTTAAGTGCATATGCTATTAGAGTGCTTCCAAAAAGCTTTTGTAATTTTCCTGTGATTCTAAATAAAACCCTGAGTCTGCATAGGTAAATGCCTGCTAGCTTGCTTTGCACTTCAGCTTGTTTGTTAGGCTTGCTGTGGGTTCACTCATTTTCAGTAACATTGCTAACATAATATTAACCAGTGCCGGGTTTTCATTTTCTGCAATTTTTTTATACTATTGCAACCTTAGAAAAACAGCTTCTGTATGGTTATAAATGCTTGGTTTGAAACAAAGATCAAGTACTTTATCCAACAGTACTTTGGAAGACTCTTCCTCTATAGAGGATTTTCTTTCTCCTCTCCTGGCATTTTGAAGTCGTTAGATTTAAAACTCCTTTGAGAATCAGTAGTGCAGGCTAAAGAGAGAAAAGGAATTACTGAGTAGGGGGGGGAAAGACTTTGCTTTTTGCAGAAGGGTGAGACCATGGCAATTGGCTAGGCTAGTGCTAAGAGCTTTTTGATGTAGGAGTGATGTTGGAGGCGTGAGATGCCAATCACAAAGCAAGTGAACTTCAGAAGAATACAAAACAGATAACAGGCAAAAATGGCCTTTCAAGAGGGTGACTGCAGAATGATCAGAATCTCAGCTGAGAATACAAGGAGAGTTTCCCAAATGAGGGATGCTTTTTTGACTGCTTAGCAAAGGCCTGAGGCAGCCAGCCCCCGGAGCTGAATGGAAACATTTTTTCTATGTACAACTATGCCTTTCACAGTGTCTTTAACAGAAGTCTGCTGTGCCTTTCAATCCACGAAACAAAAGTTTTTAATTTATTGATTATTTTCCTTTGCTTTTTATCCTGGCAGTAGTGTATGCAACAGGAGGAAGTATATATTGTGACTGTAAGAAAAAAAGAAGTTGGTCTGAAATTCACTATTCAGTCAATCACTGATCAGTATTATCATATAATAGGAAGCTGCACAGTTAAAGAAGTAGGGAGTTAGAGGAGGAAACTAATTTCAATCAGTGCAGTCAGCTAGTTGAAGGGGGCCTTCCCTCTACTTTAACAAAATGCAGAAGTTGACTCTCAGTTCTTCAGAGGGAAAAGAAAAAAAAAAAAGAATTAAATATTTTCAAGTAGAAAGACAACCTCTAGAAAAGAGGAAAAAAATATGATTTCTGAAAGCCGAAACTAGAAATCTGAATTTTGTTCCCAACCCTCGTTAAGAGGAAGACAAATTGTACATTATTGCTTTCCATAGCAAAATTTTAAGAATTAAAGATATGGGGTTTGGAACAAAGACAGGAAGCAAAATACTTAAGAATTGGGGTAAATCACAGCTACTGTCTTCATTCGCCATCATTGCATTTCTTTACATAATGCGCTTTTCATTTTAAACTCATTTCTAGGTAATGTTCAGGATGAATTAAGTTTGTGTTCTCTAATTGAGTCTGGCAGTGAGTAATGATGTGGACTTGCTGTCATCAAAGTACAGTTGCCTGCTTATGATACACACTCAGGGTTGTTGGAAAGGGACAAGAAGTTAATCTGATGAGAGAAAGTCTACATTCACTTGGGTTCTTTACTTACTGTTTCATCTTATTTGCCAGAAACACTACCGTGGTCTGCAGCCAATAAATAAAAATTTAACTTTTTCACTTCATCTTACCTATGTACAATTTATTTCTAGGACAGTATACTTATATTAAGGGAATGGTGAATCATTAAAAAGAGCAAGCAAAGCCTCACATTGAATGACCTACATTTTATGCTGAATTCATAAACTTCGTTCTTCAGTTTGGTGGTTTGTTGTTTTTTTCTTTAGTTCTAGTATACTGACTAAACAGTTCATTTATTTATTATATTCTACCTGTAAAATGTACAGCACCACCTTTGGCCACTGTCTACTTTCTACTTAGACCTGTTGATCTAAGTGAGTAAATGAATGGGAGCTGCTGTTGTGGGAAAGCATGAGACTGTAACAGCAGGTACTCAGCTGTTCATGACCAGCCTGCAGTGAGTCTGGAAGTATTTTTATCCCTCACACTCTTATACATACTGCATATGCTTAATTTGTGTAGTGTTTTTAATTTTAATGAGGAAGAGATACAAAGTATTTATGCATTTCCTGTCATGTTTCAGGTAGACACATGATTAAAACCTTATAATCAAGAAATAATTTTTCACATTCTGAGAGTGCTTGTCCTGCTGCTCAGGACCTATTTTTAATTAAAAATCTGAGCTCCGGTACATATGCAAATATCATTATGTCAACAGTAATAGCCATGAAAACATGAAAGACTCATCAACAGTCTCAACAGAGCAGAAGGGGAAAGCAGTGGGATATCTTACACCTTCCTTAACTTCATGAAATGAATTCTAGTGGATATACAGTATAACATGAGCTCTTCACAAGGTTAGCCCTCACTTTGTAATTTGCTGGCTGTACATGGAGGAAACGGTAAGACAGAAGTGGTGAACTTTACCAGTGGATAACTTAAGCCAGACGTGGCTTTTCATTTAAGAATCATTCAGAACTAAAAAATACATAATTGTTTACCTGAAAGAATGCGGTAAAATAACACAAAATGAAAAATAAGACTATAACTAATTCCTCTATAAATTGTGGTCTACTTAATACTGGAATCTCCTATTCCAGTGGCAGAGAGTAGTTAAGAAGGTCTCGCTTTTTTACATTCTGTTGTAAGCAGGATTAATACACAAAAGCCAAGTTTATAGTGCAAGAGTAATGAACTTTATCTGAAGAACCAAGGAGAAGCTCTCCACAGCTTGGATATTTCTGATGATCAGATCTCACTACACCCACACTCTGGTATCTGCAGATTCTGCTAAGCCACACGGTGAAGCAGAATCTCAGAACAGTCTTGACACACTACTAACCATTAGGTAAGTGTGGTTCTGTGTCAGTTGAGACACAACTTTGTTGAGCATTCTTCCTTTATTTAAACCTGTAGCTATTTATATATATTCCTTTATTTATACCTCCTTGTTATTGATTCTTTCAGCAGAATGTGATTTTAGTGGTTAATATCAAGCCATTACATATGGAGTAATATACTTGATTTGCATGGTTTTGCTGTAACAGTATAAACTCAAGCTATTGGCCTTTAGAAGGGGAGCTAAGTGGAGGGGAAGTTGTCACAGCTATATTGTATGCAACTGCTTCTCACTCCAAATTAAGTGCCAGATTGAATCTTTTGGGGGATCTGTCACAGGCAGACCGTACGAAGATGCGAACTGTCTGGCTCAAACTTTTGCCTTTTCCGTTGTCTCTCTCTGGTATATACTGCACATTGAAAGAATGCTAAAATACTTGTACAATCGAACAAATCAGCAGGTATGTGTTATATGAGAGATACTAGAAGTTATTGGAAGTGAACACAGCATAGAGGAAAATCTATTAGTTTTTATTTCTGTAGATTTTAATGGCCTAGTGAATATACATACTTATGAATATATGGGTTGATCTAGGCAACTCAGAAAACATGCAGTTTTCTATTTTCTTGCATGCGATCATGTTAGCAGATGTTGATACTTCACCATTTTGTCTTAAGTCCTTCCTCCTTTTATTCTTTCCATGCAAAAAGACAAGCTCTCTTGCTCATTCTCAGTTCAGATATGCTGTCCATTTAGCAAAACAGATGTTCTCTTTAAATAGGCTTCAGGTAATATGGACTTTTCAGCCTTTTCTTAATGAATCTGTCATAACCAAATTACATATGCATAAATGCAGCCTAACTCCTTCCAGGACATAGTCATTAGCTGTGTCATTTTGGATTCACTCTTTGGAATAAATACATCCCTGTGGCTGTTTGAAGCATTTAGATTCACTGATTCTATATGAAAATACCCATTTTATATATATTAACCATATAGTGCTATGTAAACAGGAAGAAAAAGAGACAAGAAGATAGTTAGTCACAAAGGTATAAAACAAGTCCTCTTACATTCCTCAGCCCTGAATACTTTTCACATACGTAAAATAATAAGATAAGAATCTGATCAATCATCTCTAATACTCCTAATTTATTCACTGTGGTATAACTTTGCTAACTGGATTTTCCTTATTTATGATAAAGTGACAGGAAATATTTCTAGATATAGTAATTCACACATATGAATGTTGCAACTTATGGGAGATTTTAATTTCTGTCAGTGTAAGTAGAGGATATTTTTATTTTTAATATATGGCATAAAGTAATATAGGTTGGGATAAAACATGTTCATGGGAACATCTAATATTCCAAACAGATATAGTGAGATCCATCAACACCAGAAAAGCTTTAAAAAGTTTAAAACTTTTATATTAAAAAAAAATAAAATCTTAGAGATCTTAAACCGAGTTTTGTGTAAAATAGGCGAAATATGTAGTGTGAGTTTGGATCACTAGATACAGTGATCTTCAGTGAAGAAACATTTAGTTTTCCTCAGCTATCCAAGCTTCATGACACAAGTCTTTCTAATTAAACATCTGTGTCATTTTTAGTTCCACTTTTTACATTGTTTTTTGCTAATTATTGCAGAGGATATTTGGATCTTGATGCAATCACTATTTCTTTCCTTTTCACCGTTGTGTGATGGCAACATTCAACCTTATTCAGTTAGCTGGCTTTTGATCTTCATTGTAATATAAGAATCTTCTTTTAAAACAAACATCCACATGTCACTTGGTCTCTAGGGAAGATGAGACAGCCAACTACATGTACTGCAGCTCTAGGCAATCTCCTCTGATTTTTATTTTTTTTTCATAATACCAAGACTATATTTTGCTCCAAATAAAGACCTAGCTTCTGGTGTCTTTACTCTGACCTAACTCAATCACTTTTTTTGGTAGGGCTGCTCAAAGAATAACCACGGTAATTTGTGCAGAAGTGGTGACACATCACCCAAAGAAGGTGGCAAAATGTCCGCCTGTTACTAGTCAAATGCAATAGGTATCCATGATTTATAACAGCTGCATAAAGGAATATCAGAACAAGAGTGAGGCCCTAGGGCTTCCACAGCTAAGAGGTAAGATTTTGACCCACCTCAGCTTCCAAATGAAAATGGCTCTACTAAACCTCTGTAGAGGAAGATTTACCCAATTGGCCAGAGCGACTGATCCACCAGAAATAAAGTTGGGTTGTATATTGGAAGCTGTTATGTGTGAATGGGGAATGTAGCAATTGCAGATTCATAATGTTTGATTATAAATTATGTTCGAGTGCTCATTAAGGCACAAGAGCATGCATTTCATTACAAAAACACAAGGATTTAGTACAGGTAAAAAGTCATTATGACACTCAAGGGCATAATAAACTCTAAGCAATGCAGCATTCCTTCATAACAGTGAACTAATACATATTCTGTTTCAAGCTTTACCCTAATAAATAGGCCCCAATGCCAGACAATGCTCCAAATAACCGAGAAATAGAAACACAGTATTTACAGATTGGCATTTCTCCTCTCTGTTGCTTGGCCTGTAGTCAATTTTTATTTAAGGTTGTTTTTCTATTGAAAGGTGGTCTGAGAAGAATTTGATAGTATTACAGCTATACTGATTTTATAGTAAGGCAAGTGATCAAAGTACTGTTCTGTTAAAAAAAGAGGTGGGGGGGGGAGGTTCTTCTTGGTTACAGCAAAATGCCAGTGTTATAAAAAAGATTATACAGTCAGATTACAAATACATATCAAAGCAGTTTTCTGGACCTTTGTTCCTGTTGTACTTTATATGTGTTAGCAGCATCTTTTAAGAACAAATGCATCTTTCCGCTTCCAATAAAGTCTCTCACCATGTTCCTCTCATGTTCTCCAGGAAATCATTACATGTCTGCACTGCAGAGCTTTTCAAGTTAGTCTGAAAACCTACATAGTTGTATCACTGAGTGCTCCGTGCTACTTCTCAAAAAGGCTAATTATCCTGTGTCAAGCACATTACTAGTGGAGTGGTGCTAATTACCTTTTTTTCTCTATTTGTTCAACTAATGAACTTAATTAGGTTCAACTTAGGCCCATTGTTTTTCTCCTGTTCTTAGCTTGAAGCTTGCTGCTGCTTTGTCAATTCTAATGAAGAGACTTACCTATTTTTTCCAAAAGTATTAGTTGTGTCATTTAAATGTTTTAGCCTTCTGAGAGCTGGCAGGGGTGCAAAAGACTAAGGGAACAACACTCACTGCCTCACTGCAGCCCCTAGAAAAATAATGGAGCAAGTCCTATCGGAGTACATCTCTGGGCACATGAGTGAGAAGGATGTGATGGGGAGCTGTCAGTGTGACTTGGCCAAGAGATTGAACCATCCAGAGGGCCAGAGAGCAGGAGAAAGACCAACAAAATGGAGGGGTTCAGGGGAGGCCACTGGGACAGCAGGTCTTGAGCACTCAGCCTGCAAGGAGAGGCTGTGGGGCCAGGGCTTGTTCAGTGGGAGCAGAGATGGCTTCACAGCATCTAACTGCAGCCTGGTATATACAGAATTGGATCACAGGGGTGGGGATGGGGCTTTTCACAGTGGTGCCTGGTGGCAGAGTGAAAGCAGCTGGCTGTAACAGGAGATGTCCAGGCTGGGTTTCAGAAAATGTTTTTTCCCCACAAGGACAACGAGGGAGCAGGGCTGGGGCACAGGGAGATGGTGCTGTCTCTCTCTCTCCTTGGAGGATTTTCAGACTCCATGGGATAAAGCTCTGAGCTACCTGGTCTGACCCCTTGGCTGAGCCTGCTCTGTGCAAGTGTCTGGCCTAGGGGTCTCCCAAGGTTTCTGCTGGGCTAAGGTACTGGGCAGTGCTTTGGTCCACTCCATGGCATTTCATGACCCTGAGTAGAAGTGGAGAGTGCCTACATGGCAAAGTTGAGCCAACTCTGCCAGCTTGGGGTCTGGAGAAATACATATTAGATGCTGCCAGTGTGCTGAAAATCCCTGTGAGGATAAATTACCCTTCCAGAGAAGACCATCTGTTTTATTGTTTTTTTCCTGTGGAGAAGTAGCATAAATTCCTTTAATCAATCCATTTTCCATCTAGGACAGTGAGCTGCGCCACCAAAAAGAAATGCTCCGTGGTGTATGTAGCCAGTGTATTTTCTACTGGGGTTATACTACACTGTTGAGAAAAAATTCATAATGAAACACTGTGTTAAACCTTCAATTTTAGAACCTTCTCTAAACTTGTCAATTGTGAAGAAAAAACCTACCCGGTATCCACATGGTATACATGGAATGTTCTAACACAAGAGAAAAAATGGAAGCACAAATAGCTCACATAATTCATCCAAGATCATACAATCTCTGTCATAGCTAGGAAATGGATCCATTTCTATTTACTCCTGATCTTATGACTTAGACGTGGGACAATTTTTCTTCAGTTGCAAGCCCCTGAGTATATAACAAATAAAAACTTTGGAGTGTTGAAATAAAAATCCTTTACTTTCTACTGAAGGAGTAGAAAACAGCTGCCCATCCTTTTCACTACTTACGTGAGGTCAGGAACTTTCATGGAATGGTAGTTAAAATTTAAAAAAAAAAGGCAGAAAAGGAAAATGACAGCCTTGTCCAGCGGAATCAAACTGGAGCATTGTCTCATTTTTTGTTATAGAGTATGCATTGTCTGGGTTTGACTGCAAAATCCTGAGAACCGCTGCACTTTTTCCTATGTTAAATATGCACAGAAAAGTGCTACTCAACTCAGGTCACCTTGTGAGACCAGAGCTAGGGACGGAAAGATCAGACATGAATGTGAAGCAGCTTTTATTGCTGCAGCCCATCTCATTCTTAGCTAACTCCAGTCCACTGCCACCTGTGCATTACACAGGCATGGAATGGAGCAAGAGAGCAAAATGATGCCTTGATATGCCATCATTTGAATTGTTCTACAAACTTCATGCTTTGGTCAAGTCAAGAAATGTAACTTTTTCCTCTCCCACAGAGTTTCTTTATGCTGTGTTCCTCCGGCTTTTTGCTTATTACCCAAGGATCAGCCTAGAGCACTATAAATCACATACGATTGAAGATCTGCCTTAAGCAAAATAAAAGCAGCAGATACTAAGATACTAATCTTAGCAGTACATTTCCCCTGCTTTCCATGGACTTTCATTTTAGTTAAAATTGAAATGCCTCAGACAGAGAAATCCTATGCAGATGTCAAAATAACGTGGGTTTTTTTATTATTATAGACTACAAAACTCTTAGTAAGTGTAAGGTATGGAAACTTTGTGCTTTACATTCTTTAACCTTCATTTAGCTCCAATTTTCAGCTTTTGTGAACAATTCTTCCAGTATCATGGGATGCCTCTTTCATCACAATATCTTCAGTAACATCAACAAAAACTCTGAAAGTCAAACCTTCTACAAAGTATTAAGGACTACTCTGCAGGGAAAACATCAGTTCTACTGTATTTCAAATATGAAATACAATGCAAGCAAATGCAATCCTTGAATCTATTGTAATATAAGAAGCTGAGTGATTTATCACCTTCAGCATGGCAATAGCTCTAGGAATAAAATTACTGCGATCACTTACTGCTGTTAGGAAATTAACATTCCCTCCCACATAGAGTTGAAAAAGGTTACCTTCCTGAGTGAAGGGTATGTGTCCACATCAGCTACTGACAGATAATCTTTTGCCACAGTAGATTAAGTGGGTGAACCAGAGTTAATATGTCCTCCCTTTTACCTTTGACGTTTTGCCAGTTTTAATGGTTCTGCATGGATAGAGTTCTGCATGGGTAAACAGAATTTTCCAAGGGTTGTAACCTTAGAAGTGACTCTATTTTAAAGATTTGCACCATCTACCCATGCACATTTGAAAATAATGAAAATATTGTTTGAATAAGTAAATCATATGTGGTGAAATATACAACATAGTGTTATGCCACATTGCAGGTCCACCATTCCCAGTCAAGTCCACGTGCTGAACACACAGTTATTATACAAGGTGAACAGTGCATGGGAGAGAGAAGGAATATGGAATTTGGTATATTATCAGTAATATTCAATAACCATGTAAGTAGGTGAACAGTACTGTAGTTGTTGCACTTATGATCTTGCCCTGAATTAGTAGGTAGATACTGTTGAGCCCTTTTTGAGGTTGTTTTACTTCAGTGTTTCCAGAATTGCATGCAGAGGTTCTTCTTCAGCTGCATGATGCAGTTTTGGACAAGCCAGTCAAGCTATGCTCCTGTAGTTGACCTGGAATGAATAAAAATTTCTTATGGTATGTTGTGCATTTAGGCTATGGCATTAAAAGCCCTGAAGCAGAAAGCATTGGGAACTCCACACTAAACTTTCTGTGTTTTACCATTATTGTAGGTCACACTACATCTGCACTGATGTCTTCTTTACCTGTTGTCAGAACTGTACAGAATTTTATTTTTTTCAAAATTAGGTTTTAGTTCAGATTTTAACTATACCTATAATCTCGGTAGCATACACTGAAAATGCCTAAGGATATTGTTAAAATTTATTTCCTTAAAATTCTCTCATTTTTGAACCCAAATATCTCTTAATTTCTCAGCTGCCAAGAGCACATGAATCTGAAGTGTGGATATTTGAACTCAAATACTACATGATGCCTAAATGATCTTTGGATGACAGTTTTTCTAGCTATGAGCGAAATTTATTAATGGCATAAATAACTAAATGATTTTTATGCTGAGTGCAAATTGCTCAGAACGTGGGATGCAACAGGAAGAGTAGAGAAAAGCACTAAGATGATTTTTGAGAAGGAGCAGAATAGAATATAGTAGTCTGAGTAGTTAAGGGTATATGAGACCTGTTACTTTGTTTACATCATCCCATTAGTTCCCACATGTACCTTTCCTGCTGAATCGCTCTGCCTGACTTTCCTTCCCTTGGCATACAAATTGTTCTCATTTTTCACACACTAGATGCCTGAGGAGATCACATTTCACTTTTTCACATGCTTCCATTCAGTTTTTGAGCAAAATACACAAACAAGTCCAGGTTCTGCTATTCCATTGTGCTGAGTTGTGGGGTTTTTTCAGTTTTGTTTCTTTTTGATGTTTTTCTGTTGTTTTGTGGGGTTTTTTGTTTTGTTTTGTTTGGGTTTTTTTTAATTTTCACTGGCACAGCCCTTTGTGTCCATTTACGATAAACTTTGGATCCCTTAATTTATAACAGCTCAGAATGAGAGTCGCATATTCATTCCCACTTTTAGCATACTGTGGTTGGGGTATACAATATGAAACAATTTCTGTCTAGCAAAGAATTTGTAGAGCTGACTTAGAACTTAACTATCACTCTTTCCATTGTTAATGACTTTTGTGCATATAGTTTTGTAGGTGCCAAGTAGACTGTAGATGCACTAAAGATTGCCCTCTGAATCACATTGTTCTCAGTTACTTCTTCATATAGGTTGTATTTTTCCTTCTACACTGAAAGTATTTCAATATAGTACTTTTCATTGTATCTGTTTTCTTCAGTTTGTTGATTACTAGACTAATTCTAGTTGAAAGCTGCACTTCAGGCTCCTAAAATCGACTATGCTGGTACCTAGGCAAAACAAAGACATCCGATCAAAATCTTATTTATTCTTCATTTAAAAACAAATTCCACCACATTTATTCTGTGTGAGTAGTAACTAAATGTAAGAGTAGCTTAATCTGTCTCTTTGAAAAGGCATTGTGCAGCCTGTGTAAGGGAAGCATATTTGTACCATAAATTAGAACTGTCTGGTTGGAAACAAGGCTACCAAAGTCGTCACTTGATCACCAGTTCCCCTTCTGGTCTTCAGGTCTGCTCCATTCTCTGACCCTGCCATTGTCTTGTCTTTTCTTGCTGAACAGAAATAATTTAGTTTTCTAGAACTGACCTGTAGAAAATTGACACAACGCAATTCTCCTGATTACTGAGTCGACAATCTGATTCATGTCAGAAAGTCACTGCCCTGCCAAATCTGTTGTAGAAACTCCCTGTGGAGTTGACATAATGAATCAGTCCTCCCTGGTGAGCTTTGCTGTGTTTTGGGGTGGGTTTTTTGTTGATTTTTGTCTAAATGCTAAGCGTCTGTCTGTTCTTCTGCTTTCCTCTTTTACTCTTGCGATGTTGTTAAAAATGAATGTTAAATGTGCATCAAGCATGCATGGCACCATTCATTCACTTCAGGACCTCTGAGGTTACCATTTGACCAATGGAAATATCAGCATGAATCAACATAACGCTATGCAGCGATTACAGTTAGCTGCTCTGCACTTACTGCACATTGCCTGTTGCTTTGGGTTTTGCCTGCTTGATATGCAAGATTTGTAAGAACTCATCAGAAGAGAAGTTTCAAATAATTTGATTTAAAAGATCTATCAAAAAATGACAAAAGATTTGTCCAGAGAAGACAGAAAAAGAGAAGAAAATAATTCTTATGTTGCTGATATATCACTACTCCTTTACATTATTATGTCTTCAGAGATGGAGATGCATTATTAATAATTTATCGTGTCATCAGTTATTAGGGTGTCATATGTCATCAGTGTTCTCAGACCCCAGTTTCTGTATGCTTTTGCTTATCCTAATGTGAACTAACTCAGCAGGGTCAATATGAATACTTAGTTGTCAATTTTCTTGTGCAGGAAATAGAGAAATGATGATTGGCTATGGAAATCTTGAAGAGAAGTTTAAGCATTTGTAATTCTGAATCTAAAAGACAATCACACAGATACAGAGAAAATTTTTTGTGAGGGTTTCCTTCCCATTTAGGAGAACAGGAGAGCAAACTGCAGGATGAAAAAGAGATCCTTCTTGAAATTGGGGTAAAACTAGTCTTTCAAGCTTCTCATAAAAGATGTAAAGAAATCAATCTATAATAGCCTGTCTTTACAATTTAGTCTTTTATGGAAAGGCCACATTTCAAGGCCCCTCTTGTGATACTTTCACAAACCAGCTGAGTACCATGGTTTTGTAAGAAAGTCTTTCATTCCTTACTGAAACTGTCCACCTCTGTATTAATAATTAAACAATTGCTAGACAGAAATTTATAAGGTAAGGCTCCCTGGACTTCTTGCCTGCTAAATTAATCCTGTACTTGAGAAGTCATTTCTTAAAACTCCTTATCTGAAATTCCATATTCTCTTCAATAGTTTCTTATTTCAGGAGTGCATTTGGTTTTGACCAGACACTGTTGGGTTAAAAAAATATCTGGTCTTCTCTATGCAGGAGTGTCTCTCATCCCTAAATTCTCTGTGATGAATCTTGATAGATTTACTCTGATGTCAGGAGACATCAACATTAGCAGTAATGTTCACTCATACACATAGGCCTAGAAACATGATGAGTGCATTTAAAAATATGAATAATACAGCTAAACACATTTGTTACTGGAACATGTTTCCTTTGCCTTCCAGTCCCACTAAACTTGCCTTCAGACTCTAGACTATAATAATTCACTGCTTTCTTGCAGTTTGAGGGGTGGAGGGAGGCATTCATCTCTAAAATTGTAATTTTAGGGAAAATTTTTACTGGTACTTCCACCAAAATTATGCAGCTTTAGTTACATTTTGCCATCTGCAATTGGATTAATCTTCTCCAAACTAATGAAGTGTAATTTGTAAATGAACTGTTGGTTTCTCTGAAAGGATCACTGCAGTCATCTAGCTGTCAAGTCTCCTCCAAATGGATGCATTGTTAATCAGGGATGTCAAAGTCTAGCCTTTTCGGATTAGATTGGCTTTCTGCGGTTGTCACTTGGCTTGGCTCTTTGACAAAGACTGGGGAGGGCAGGAAAGGCTTCTGTTTCTGGTTTTTTTTTTTTTCCCAAAGCCACAGTGAAGCAGAGGTGCCTGCTACTGTAGGTCTTCCATCTATCATTCAACAGACTAAAAAAGGGTCTTAGTGATCAGATCTCTTTACATAACATTTCCCTGTCACATATTCGTTATGCTGTGGTATAACAGAGGCGAAAGCTAAGAAGAATTGCTCTATGATTATAAAAAAGATCAAATATGAAAATTGCACTGTACACTTTGCACGGTAATAACAACATGATATAGACCCATGGGACTGGTTAGCCCTGAACAGCACCCTTTTTTTAGTCATCTCTCTCTAATGTTTCTCCTGCTAGTGGCTTCTGATTCCAGAAATCTCAGTTTGTAATGGTTCTTTCAGCTTTCATGTAATATATTCTTATTCTTCTCAGAAAATATTCTTCTCACAGACTCTGATACGTTTCTGTGTGTGCGAGTGTGTGTGTGTGTGTATTAGGTTTGGGGTTTGCAAAAGGGAGGGGGCTGGGTTTTTTTCACATAACAGCAGGAGCAGCTAATCTTGTTCTGAACACATATATATGCTCCTGATAATAAAGCTGAGCTGGTTTATACACTTCCAATAGCATTTATCTAAAGGGTTGAGCTGAGACAACGCTTGTGCTTGTGGGACTGCAAATGCATGCAGAATGCATAGTTCAGGATGGGAAAACCTATATTTAGATTGCTTTAGTTATATCAGTTCCGTATTTCTTATTTTTCTCACGCTTCTAAACTTTGAGAATTAAATGCTTTACTGCTCTTTATATCTCAATTTGTGACAGTGTGTACAAGCTTCACAGCAGCATTGCAGACTTTTCCGTATTTGAGTGAATAAACAAGTTTGTCAAATGAGGCCCAAGATTCATAATGTTTTCTTAAGGCCCAGAAGCAGTTTGGGATTACTTATTTCCAATTCCAGTAGTTTGGGATTGCTTACTCCTGGCCATTTTACGCACAGAGAAGGGTGTCTTTGAATGCAGACATAGAAGTTCAATAATAAAAAATAATGCAGTAACAGCTGAGATGTCAGAATTTGAAATTTTGTGCCTGCATATCTTTAAATACGCTGCTAACTCAAAGTCAGAAAAGAGTCAAGAAAGTGACATGTGTCAGAAAACATAGAACTTACTAATATATTCTCTCCCTTCTCCTTTGCTAAATTGAAATGGCACTTATTTTCCCCTGAAATAATTTGAAAGCAACTAAATGAAGTCTTTATCTAACACTTTTGTATCTCTATTTCTTTCTTAATTGCCCACAAATAAGTTATGGTATTCTCGTATCTACATTTAAAATCTTTATATGTATTTCCAGTGCAGGTTTTTCTTTATGTAGGGATTGTTTTAGTGCTATTTCGGCATAGTTAGGTTTTAGCTACCAAAGTCAAGTGACTGATTGTTATTTATTTTTCCTCTGATTAGATTATTCTAGCAATATCCAACAAGAATTGAGCAGTAACTCTTAAAATCAAATACGTATTTCAAATGTGATCAATGAAGCTTACAGCTCACTTGTGTTTGTTCATGCTAAAATGGTTTGAGAGCTCAGAAGTCTGCAGAAAGCAAACAAAAGGCACTATAAACATGCCATGGTGAAAATTAGTTTTGCTTTTGAACAAGCATTAATGAAAAATGTTCCACTACCATTCACTTTGCCCTGCAGCCCGTGGTAGTTATACCACATTCCTCTGCAATGCCAAATCTGGACTTCACATTCCAGCAGAGCCAACCCAACTTTCCTGATGGACATCTCACTTCAGAGCTTGCAGCTGTCCTGCCAGTTGTAGCTCTCACATCTCTACCTGAAGTTACGCTAGTGTCAAGATATCTTAAGAATAACCAATGTATTGATATGCGTATAGCAACTTCTTCGAGAGCAGATAGTTGTTCTGGCTCAGGATCAGATAAAGGCACTGTTTGAATTGGTGACAATATTTTTTTTCTACCCTTCACCTCCAGTTTAGTCTGGTGTCAAAGGGGATGGAGTAAGTTATCTCCCTCGCCCTCCTTTAACTTACTATGGCATAGTTTATTTCCTGCTTTTGCTCAAAGGCAAACACTCTTAAGAAACAAGGCTCCACCTTTTCCCACTTCCCAGTTTGTGCTGTCTCCAGCCATCTTCATCTGCCAAAGGACATTAGGCGAGTATTCCTTCTGTTCCCTGCCATGTCCAAAACTTAAACAGCATTTGTAAATGAAGTTAAATAATATTTGTAAGATGGGGTGGGCAAAATGTATTAAGCAAGAGCTGTGATATTAGTCTGAGCAGCTAAGATTTATGAAGATGCCAATTCAGCACTATTTTACTAGACTGAGGGATCACATCCAGTGTCCAGCTGATGGGTAGAGGGATTTTCACAAGGGAGCATTTATGGAGGAATAAGCATGTTGGCAATTAGAGACTTTGGGGGAATGTAAAAGCTCAGCCCCTAGAATTGGATTTAGATGTGACTGTTCTATTTTCTGTGATTGATCAGGGTTGTGCAATGCCTCAGCTTTTCATTAATGCCACTGGCTGATTCATGGGCTCCGCTACTTCAGCAGAGGGAAGGCCACTCAAATTCTTCTTCCATTCTCCTTTCCTTATTTCCCTGGAGATCAAGGCTCAGCAATCAAAGTGCACATCAGACAGCTGGAACTGAAACTTTTTCTGTCTCAATGAGTGGACTCTGAAAAAGCCCTGCTTACATGGATCATTTGTATTGCTATTTGCTATTGATATTTATCTTATAAAAAGAAGAAAAAACCATCACCTACATTAGTCCTGGCATCCTGTAAGATGCTACTTCTCATGCCTGTGCAGACAGGTATCCCTATAATATGTTTATCCTATAACCTTTCATGATTTTCTTGGTGCATGTGTCTCTTTCAAATACATATAAATGCTCTTTAGATAGACTGAAAGAGCTAGCTTAGGTCAAGGGTGATCTTCAGTTATGGAAAGGACTATGAGTCATTTATTTCCTCATAAGCCAAAGGATTATCATGCTTACTGGACCATTGAAGGCCTTTCAGTATTTATTGCCAGAGTTTCCCCTTGGGTCTTATGAAAACTTTAATCATGACAGCATCTTAAAAAGAAAACAAAACAAACAAACCAAAAAAAGAACACTAATAAAAACAGCAACAGAAAAATGGTACTTGACTTGTTTTCTTCATAAAGTTTTAGGGAGACAGATGGCTAAAACTGAAGTAAAATGGAACTAAAAAGAAATGGCAGTTTTTTAATCTACCCCATGGTTTTTTTGCTTACTGTTAGTATGGGTATGTATAGGCAAATAATTTTCTTATCTATGGATGTGCAAATAATACCCTGCTATCTTTTCTGACACAACATGAAGTCATCTTCTAAGGATTTTTTTCTTGCAGTATTGCTGTTAATAAAAGCACAGCTTATTTAGGCACCACATGATGCTTGGTTGGGTGAAACTGAACAAAAGGAAATGGCATGTTACGAGAGCTGGAAAGGGCAGGCAAAGAACTGATACATCCACTTACTCTTTCTCCTCTTTTTCTCTAGACCACCTATCTCCAGCAGCTGCCTGTTGCTTTCTGCTATTTCTCTGGCTGCTAAATGAAGCTGACAACTGTCCTGCTAGCTGCCTTATTCTTTGGTTAGCCAGTTGGACACTGCCGATGGAAGCAGCAGATTTGAATGCAGAGGCATACATTTTCACCTTCATGGTGTGCTTGGGCTCTGCCCACCAGCAATCTTGAAAAACCAATCCCCAATTCAAATTACCAGATGAATGTTTTATTTTATTTATACACATACACACAGAGGCACACAAGCTTGACAGACCTTCTTTTTTACTCCTTAGTATAATACAGGAGCAGATGGTACAGTATGCACTTGTATCAAAGTTGCAATTTGTAGAAGGGTGGGTTAAAGATGTATTAAAAGGGAGAACGCCTACAATGGCCTGTGCGTGAAAGTAGTTTCTTTTTGCTCTTAACTTCTGTGGCTGGCATTTTATTTAGATGATCTCCAAAGAACCTTAGTGAATTAGCCCAAGGAAGCCACACAAAACTTTAACGTAGGTCAGGTAACAGGGTCTGCAGTTGCAGTTGGCTTCCCTGGGTGATTTGGCAGAGCAGCATTGTGTTTTCCCTTGGCCTTGGAAATCCTCAGGCTTAACTCACAAACTTCTACTTGAGCACTCACAATATCTGCTATCTAACTGATAAATTAAAAATGACAGAGGATGAGAAATGGAGAATGAGTTGGCTATTCTGAGTTCAGCAGTAAAGGACAGTAGCTGGGATGATTCACCTTCAAGGACCAAAGGCAGAAACAGCATCCCGTTAGATGATGAAAGCTGAGTGTTCTTCCCGAAGGGATCTACAACCCAGTGTGAATTTAAGGGATATAGCATCCGAGGCTTGACTTCCACTGAACTGTGAGGGTCAGTGCCGAGCAGCTGGGAAGAACTTCCTGCCAGCACGAGTCCAGCAGGCAGCCACTGGCAGAGGCGGAGGAGCGCAGGCGAAACACTCCTCTGGTTATCACAGATGCACAGTGCGTGCACGCACGCCAGTGCTGTGAGTTACACCGTATAGTGACGTTACACTGCACCAAAACAGAAATTAACTGTATTTTCAGCAATATAGCAATAAATGGTTCCTTTACTTCTTTTTTGACAGTGTATGCTACCTACAAAAATGCAAACAGAGGAAATACGATTAGCCTTTCTTCATAGCATTATCCCAGTTTGTTACAGTGTTTTAAATCCCTAAGGAGGTTTACCTCTTCTCTCCTTTTGTTGATTGGTAGAATATATCATACACTATTGCAGTTGCTTCTGTTGCTTTTTCATTTCTTTTTCTTTTGGACTTCAGGGCTTGCCTCTTTTTTCAGATATTGAAAATTACTTAACATCTCAGTGTGGATATGACATACTTTACCTTCTTTCTAAAGAGTGAAGAGGCAAAACTACTGAAACAGAGCTATGTCTTCATCAATTTGTGGGGGAAAATGCAGAATAAAATACCTTATTTTTTCTCTAAAAATGAATTGAGAAAAGGTTATGATCAAATAAAGAACTGTTCAGAAACAGAATATATTTTGCAGAGTGGAACTTTCATATTGTTCTCCAGTCAGGATTTGCATTATTTATTTAGTCATATGGAATTTGTCTCAGAAAAAAATTAAATTGGAAATTGGATTTCCTAGACCACACACTATATCATTTTCCTAACTCACATTAGCTTCACTGTGGTCATTTCAATTTTTTTTTTTTTTTTTTTAATGAAACAGAAGAGAAGTGTTTTCTCTGTGTAAGGACGTGTCATTGCTGTATCAGAGTTTATAAATATTCTAAAGAATGTCAGGCTTCTGAGTTGGCTCAAAAACTGTAGATGCAGTCTAACAATACAGGAATGATGCCTAGCACAGAGTCATTTATTCCCACCTAGGTGCATTTCCACTGTACATTTCTGCTCTGCCATGCACCACCATTTCCAATGCTAAAGGTATTTTAGTTATGCTAGATACCTCTGTAGAATCCAAGGCAGGTGGTACTTCAGATGCTTGCTGGATTTCTTAAGATCGCCATCTCTCTGGCCTTTCTCAGTTCAGAGGAAACATACTGTAGGAGTGGGTGTGTAAGAAAAGTCATAGCTAGGGGTGAGATCGATGAATGGTTATTCTAGATGTGTCACTTTCTTCCATTCAAAAAGATATATTAGTAGCTATGGGCATGAATGTGTGTGTGTGTGTATATACACAAATGTGTTTAGAGTATGAGTATTTATATCCATGGCTATAAATATCGTGCTAGTGACAGCCATTTTTTTGCCATCCTTTGTCCAAGATTTTGTATAAAAGATTTTGTATTGAGGTCATCAGGAGGTAGAAGGAGAGGATTGGTTTTGCTTTCACTTCTGCCCCAGGTGGCTATCTAAAGATTAGTTGCAATGTAGCACAAATTGCATTCATAACCAAAGTATTGCAGGATGCTCCATTTGAGTATTAAGTATTGAGGAAGAAAACTTCAGAATATGTACTTATCTGTCATCCTTGTATATCAAAAAAATTTACAAATTAAAAGGAAACGATTCAGATATCTGGCTTCACTCTTTTATAAATAAATCATGGCACTGTCAATATTTTAAGGTGACAAGTGCTATCTAAGCAAAATAAAATGGCCACAAAGTTGAGTTTACTGTGTAAGATAATTCATTTACATAGATATAATGTTAGCTATTGTGAATGTTAAGGAGCTTAAGACAGAGGAATTGCTGCCTAACAGCACCCAGAGCAAGTGAAACTACTTAAGTGTACATGAAATTTTTGTCAAATGCTTTAGAGCGTCAACGGTTGTGCAAATTGGAGTGGTAAGGAATATGTCACATCAGAGATATGTCTCTATATTTTCAGTACCTGATACCAACTTTGAGAATTGATCACATGAAATAGCCTGTTCTGAAAAAGGCCCAATTTCTCCAAAGTAATGTGTTTTTCATCTCAACAGATCAGTCACATGCGTCTATAAGTCTTTTAAGAAGTGATTTATAATTCTTTCGGTGATAATGAACACATTCTGCATTTAAAAAAATACCACACAGATATGAAATGGAACTATTGTTTCCACAAGGTGTGCTGAGCTACTTTCTTTAAGCAGTGAAACATGGGAAGCATTAGCACATACCATCCAGAATATGGAGTAAGAGAAAGTGCCAGAAAGGTCTGCGTGGCTGCAGCCAAGGCACTTATGTCTCAAAGCACGGGCTCGTTTGACTTCTGCAGGGCTCTTCCTATACAACCTCTTTCCATCCTTGCTGTTTTAAGGGAAAACAACAACTGTGATTTCTTTTACCACAGGCCTAAAATTGCTTTGTAAGAATATTCAGTGTCATTATTCTTGTCATCCAGAGAGACACAGAGGCCAGGAGCTGTAAAAAAAACTTGGGCATGATTAATCAGCTGAGCTGATAATGAAAGGCAGTGTGCATGATCTGTGGACTTGGCCATGCTGCCTTGCAGCATATTGGCTAAACCTCTCCAAGAATGTTGATTAAAGGTCTGGTGTCCTAAGTGTACATTTGTTTCCCATTTGGGCAGCATTCCTTCTACTTGTATGCCGGTGGATGTACAAAGGGAGGGACAAGGTAGTTGTTTATTCTTTTGGGTAGAAAATGACTTTTTTTTTTAATTCTTGCAGAGGAGAAATTAGTGCTGCTAGTTGAAAAGGATGGATATGTGGCTATAACAATTAATAACAAGTAATAAATATTTATAACTATAATGAATTATATGATGCGTAATTAATTGTGTACTGTATAATTACATAATACAAATATATTGTGTATTGTAGCTATGGGTCATCTATAATGTATATTATAGAATTATAATTATACTTAACTATATTAGTTCTGGTAATGAGTCCCCCTCAGCCTATGTACTTTGGCTACTCCAGTTTATAATTAAGCAGTTTTATCATTGCTGTATACTCAATACCATTTTAATATATTTTAAAGGCAATCAAAAGATGTGATTTTGCATTTGAGAGTCACTTTTAAGGACCAAATGTTACACCTCTCTTATATTCTGCGAAATTTTTCTGAAGGGATAAAATGTCCGTAGACTTTAAGGGCCCCTGACAGCCAATGCTTCAACTCCCTTTATTATCACTGTAGTGCCAGCCACTCCCTCCTAATACAACTGGCTCAGCAGGCTACAATATAATCTGTTTGAGAGAGAGGTCCAAAGGTGTTTATAGCCTTTCCAAATTCAGGAAATCCTCAGGAGAGAGAAGGTGGCATTTAGTTTTGCAGACATAAGTATTTTTAAACGAATTCAACAAGTTATAACAGAGATTAAAATGTGCACTATCCAAACTCTAAGAAGCTATGGGATATTTACCTGCACACAGGTTTGCTTGTTTTTCTGGAAATGTCCTCAACACTTGAGAGCTTCTGCTTCCAAACCTGTAAAGAATTTTTAAAAAAAAAAGAATAAAGATAGGTGAAAGTGTCTGCCTTTAGACAATTGCTAGATAGTGTTATTTGTCTACAAACAGCATCTCAAGATTTGTCACAGTTTTGTGCCTAGTACAGAGGGAACAAAATACTGAGGAAAAACTAGCTAGTCATGGTAGTCTGAGCACTGATACTGGAAGGCTGTCTTGGCACTAAGAGAAAACATGTTCAATGCTGAAGCCAAATACTGCTTTTTTAAGTAATATTTCAGCTCCCTTGGATCGAGACAGATGACTTTTGGCAGTGTTCTCCAATTTTATCTGATAAGAGCATTTCTGAGTGGCAGGACTTCCTTGATTGGAGAAGTTAATAGCGCCGCTGCTTGGCTAGTGATAAATTAACTGGTTATTGACAAACTTATCTGTGTCATCTCTCATAGAGTGGAGAAGGAAACTAGCGTGTATGAAGACTAGTTATCCCCTTTAAAGTGTATTTTGTTACCTCCAACACTCTTTTGAAGTATTCTTCTCTGTGATAAACCTGCTCGATTTCTGGCTAAAGATGGAGGTATAAAACCAGGGAGGGATGATCCCCAGAGTTTCTCCCTACAGCTCTGGGAGAATTCCCACTCCTTACTCTTTAAAAGTGCCTGATTTTTTATACAAGATTTTCTTTTTTTTCATTGCCAGTTTAATCCTGAGAAGTGCTGAACTCCTTTCAAATCTTACTCATTTTCCAGCATTTTATTTACACTGGTATCAAGGGGAATTATGGATGTTCAGCACATATTAGAATCAAGTCCTTCATCCCTGTGATGAAGGGATGCTCTGCTTACTTCCATCCTCTATGCTGCCTGCTGTTTCTGCTGAAAAGCTGCTGTTGCAAGTGAATTTGTTGAGGGTTTACCTCACAGCAATCTGAGTCTTGTGTTAATGGGTTTCTTTCTATTTTTCTAATCCCTGATTTCTATGGTACTAGGTCATGACATGGAAACGAAGTATCAGTTTCCCTGGCAACAATAACCATATGAAATCTTTAGTAATTTCAGGAGGTGGAGGTTGTGGGAGATTCTTTCTAAAATGCTAAATGAAAGCTGGGGATGGAATTACAGTGGTGGGTATCCGTACAACTTGAGGACATACATGCTGGTGTAGTGGACACTGGCATGGTAGTATTAACCACTTCCAGCTAGCTGGACTTCTGGTCCCTTCATCAGCCCGCCAGTGCTTTCGTTTCAGTTAACAGAGTGGCAACTGCCACATCCCCTGTTTTTCCAAGGAAGTATGGGAATGAGACGATATTCTGGTCAATTTTTATAGACAATAAAAATGTTTATTCTGACACCCCATTAGGACTGGAACTTCAGTTTTGTTCAGTTTTGGATGCTTGGTTGTTACTTCCTTGTCTTCATAACTCTTAGAAATAAATGTTTCTGCACTTTCACCATAAGGAAGCTCCTAAGCAAATAATAGAATCAATATTTTCCTGAATACAGTGTTACAAAAATCTATTTCATGCAGTTGGATAGTGCCTGTCATACCAAAAATAAATGGGGGGAAGGAGAGGACTTGACTCCCCTGGTAATCAAACATTCAGAGGCTTCAAGGGGGGCTCAGTAAGCAACCTGAAGCCAAGGAACTGCATTATATTTCATTACCCCAAGGACGGTGAATAGAGTCCATAGTACAGTGAGGATTATTTTGGTTTCACACTCATTAAAGTAAAGCTTTGAGAAGACCGAATCAGGAGTGCAGAAAGTTCTTAACATTTTTCACAGCATGGAGAAGTGCACGTTATCAAAAGGCAGTACTGACAATGATTTTGAACGAGGCTGCATGACCGCAGGACTAGAGATGCTCTGTCAGGCACTCCAACCCCACACTGGATGACCTCCTTTCATCTGGAAAGAGGGGAGCATTGGAATCGAACCTGCCAAATCAGCTGCCACTTTGAACACCAACTTTTTTCTACTGTGCTTTCTTAAAGAATACTATACTGCATTACCTTGCTCCATGGTATGAATTACACACCGCTGCAGCAAATGTATATTGCATGCTTTCTAAGCTCTCTCCAGGATGTTAGATGTCCTTAACTAACCCGAGACATTTTGACTACCTTACGTTTTCTGCCTCCGAACCTATCAGATCATTAGCTACTTCTCATTTTTGTAACATTATTGAAGTTGGTTTTGCCCTCTTGGACAGCTTTATGTTTCTTCGTATTATGTAAGTACACACATCTTATGATTCAGTGCATGTAGAGCAAATTGCAGTAAGTCTCAGATCTGAATTATCTAAGTCCATCTCTAATAAACTTTGAATGTGCCCCTGGCTCTTCAGTTGTGTCTCTGTTACCAATGACAGTAAAATCTTGTCTCCGTTAATCTCATATCAGCATGCCCTGCAGTTAGACTTAAGGGAGAGTCCATCGGAACCAGATTCCTAGTTAAGACTTTGGTGCCTGAAATAGGAATTGGGTATCTGTAATTGTTTGTTTCCTCTTACATAAGAAGAATACAAAACAAATGTCATTTGCTGAGAAAACATGTAAAGAAGTGGGGACTGGGAAAAAGTAATTCTTCTTATAAAAATAGTTATACTTGTATCCTGAGGTATGAGAGGGATCTATACCACATATGTATGTACAAGTATATGTATCCCATATATATTCACCATAGAAATATATGAAATATATGAAATTGAAATCACTTTGGCCTTTCATCATTATGATTCCTTGGGAAAGGAACTTGTTATGAAAACTGACTAATGCTATGCCAGAATTGCATAATATCTCTGAGTTGCCAAGTTGAATTTGTAAATCAGCCTCAATTTTGGTGATGGCAAACATTTTAATTCTGGCACCATCAAATGTATTGTCTGGAGTACCTTTGGCTTATTTTTTTGTAGAGGGGTCAAAAAGAGACTCTCTGTCTCAAAATGAAACACATGAAAAAAGGGGAAAGCGAGAGGAACAAAAGGCTAAAATGTCATGAAGGAAATTGAAGTGAGAAGATGAGATGAGATGAGATGAGAGGAGATGAGGTCAAAAATTTAACAAGACAGATGAGTGGTGAGTTGATTTATTCTGCTAGAAAGTAATCATGTTGTACTCCTTTGTTTTGGAAGGATTATACTGCTTTTTCTGTTCTTGATGCCATGCCTGAGTAGGCAGTATGGACAAACTCTCACAGATTGTTTCAGCAGTGACACACAGCTCCACTCTGCAAGTGCAGAAAGTCTTGAATACTTTCAGCTCTGTTTAGGCCAGAGGGTTTGCAGGGTGGCCATGACATGCTTTAGCAACTCGTGAAGCTTTTCCAGACAGAAGAAAGCCAAGGAAGAGACTGCTGATGTTCATGGATTTATATTTTTTTTTGAAAAATAAAAAGTAAAAATATTAAGTCTTAGTTAGATAAAGGTATTCTTAATACCTAATGTGGATTGTAAATGTTTTTCATGGGTATACCAAGCTTTTTTCAAGTATATATTTAAAAAAATAACCATAAAATATATTCATTTTTCATTTAAAAGTTTAATTTTTGCTAATTATACCGGAGGATGGGTGATTTCAGTACCATTCTCAGGTGAATTTTTGCCATTACTCTCAATAAACTGCCTTTTGGATCTTTATAACATTTTGCTTTCTTTATTCAAGATTGTTTCATCTCTCTTTAACAATGATAACAGCTGAAGTAGAAGGGCAGTTCATAAAAATCACTTCGGGTCTCTGAGCATCATTGAGAATGGTGAAGTCTATGTGGGAATTGTAAAACATTTGAATTAAAGTTTCAGATTATCTCTTTAAAACCTTTGTGATATTTTGACAGTTGAATTTAAATGACATGCAGAATGTATACACAGTTATGTGCTCCCTTGTTTTCCTTCCCACTTCACCACAATGGAAGGAATAAAAGAAAGAAATTTAAAAAAAAATCTACTTTTAACTCTGTTCCTTTGGATTGAGGGAAATTAATTAGTGCCTTTTTCCTCACTACTTCATGCATTTTCTTAGTCTCAAGCTAATCTAACAACTGAAATGCTGCACAAGTACCTTTTAATTCATGGTGAAATGGCACTTTCCTGATCCTTTCTGTTTCGAGTTCTGTGCTTGGAGGTTTAGGTACAGAAAAAAAGCAATTAGGAGGAAAAACAACAACATCAAACTCACACTTGCATATTCCTTATTCCAATCCTTCCTTATGGTATTTCCTTAGTTGCTCAGTTAGATAGCCATGGATAGGTTGATCAAATGTGCATCTACTATTCTGGTTTCTCTAAGTCACCAATTAGATCTGTCCCAAGTGCAGACTAGCTGAACGAAATGAATTCTTTTTTGGAGCTGAGTTAAAGCTAATTTGCTTTGGTTTTTTCCCAGCTACTTTTGGAAGTGTAAGAGTGACGGCAAGAAAGGATTTTTCCTATCTATAAAAGTAACAACAGAAATGCATCCATCAGCAGTTCCACTGGTTCAGGTTTCCACCTGTGACTGAAGTGGATTGCTTCAGCTTTTCGGCTTTATTTTTGGTTATTACAGGCAGATTCAGGAAGGCTTTTACATGAAGAAAAGACACATTATCTTTTTTCAAGATCCATAGGCAGTT
Source organism: Stercorarius parasiticus (assembly GCA_013396915.1). Lineage (NCBI taxonomy): Eukaryota > Metazoa > Chordata > Aves > Charadriiformes > Stercorariidae > Stercorarius > Stercorarius parasiticus. The sequence continues at coordinate 251,143 of VWZL01004793.1, read as the reverse complement.
CAAGTCCGGAAGATAGTCTTGGAACTTTTTCTAGCTGATCTGTGTAAGTCATGAGAGATGTGTATTTTCCCTGGAAAAAAAAAATAATAATTGAACCGTGGTCAGTTCATCTCTGAAAGACCTCAGTCTTATTTCTGCTCACCTGTCAAAACGAACGTTCTTTCCTAGCTCCTTCAGATGCCCTTTCTGAAAAGACAGGGAACCTCATCTACAAGGTAGTTGCTTTCTGAAGGTAAGAGGTAATCATCTCTATTTCTTTCTCTTTTTCTTTGGCATTTAATGAACAGTCAAACCAAGACTAGACCTTCCCACAATCCCCAGTCTTCTTAAAATGCAGTTTGTGGCACAAAACCAAGATCCTAGTCATCTCCTTCAGGGGAAACATGAGGAGGAAGCATTGTTAGTCTTCTCTCCATCACATCAGTGGTGATGTCAAGCTCTTGAAACACCACTGGGTGAACACAACCAAAGCAGCTTCATGGCTAAGCTCAGTAAGTTAGCCAGAGAAATGTATGACTACCTACCTTGTTTGCTCATGGCAGTTTATACTAAAACTCCTGCTCTTAGCGGAGTTTTAGTATACCTGAAAACAAATGTATATTTTTACCTAAATTCAGGGGGCCTGTATAATACACAGAAGAACACAAAGGTAGTTTTCTGAATCTGGGGCATATGTGTTCCTCTCTCCTACTCTAGGCAAACTATGTTTTGTAACGAAGCTGTTCTGAAGACTGAAAGGAAAAAATCTCCTCCCCTCTACCATTTTATTTATTTACGTTTTCCTTTTGGCTATCTTTGACCATGGGACAGACTGCTGGGCTTGTCCCAGGGAACAGTTACTGTCTCTGGGAGGCAGACTACCGAGTGACTCACTAGGCAATAGTTTTGGTTCTGCTAAAAGATTACAATGCGTACAGCATGTCATTCTCTCCAAGCAAGAAAAGCAATCATTTACATTTTTAATCAAACCCCCCAGGAGCCTTAACCATGGAATTATCACAGCATACCCTGGGCAGTATATCAATAATGAACCTTGCATCTCTTTAATAATAAAACTGTGTCTGTCTCTAGCTCTGACCTTCATTTCACACATAAAAGTTACACTTTTGTAGCACCAATTATACCTATCTGTCTATCTATCTGTATCTATGCAAACTTGATTCTAATGACTCAGACCTCATTAAATATAAGGATTAATTTATATTAAATACATAATTAATTGGTAGGGATAAGGACTGTTTCACCTTTAATCACAACCAATCCATCTTCAGCATGTATCAACATGGTGGCAAGAGAGTTTTAACTCAAGTTCTGCGCTTTTGTTCTTCCTTTCTGTTCTATGACTCTTTAAATGTACATCACCAACAATGGAGAACAGACTTTTTTCAAAAGCACTGAAATGATCTCTTTGAAGAAGTTCACTTGTCTACACAGCAGACTAACGTAGCTACAATAAGGTTGTCTGCAAAAGTGAAATAATCTTACCACCTTTAACAATTTAACCTGCTTCTTACACAGGACTAGTTTCAGTATTTCTCTTCTGCATTGCAGTCTGTAATGTAGGCTTTCCAACAAGCCTCTAAGAATTATAATGGAAAATTTAGCTGTCTGAGGTAGGTACATATTTATCATACTGGACATTGAGACTTCAGTTCCTAAACCAGGTTAGCCCTTGGAGACACTTGCAACACCTGTGAAGGTTTAAGAAATTAACTGTCTTGAAACTGTTTTGTTGTCCCTTCAGTTTTTAAGACAGTAGGCAATAGAGAGTTTTTACTTTGTTCTTTAATGTTCTTCATAGCCTTACTCAGCTATGTCCTGAGGAATTGTAGGACCACTAAAATGTTTCCTTTTGTCTCTTAAGCACACCGTAGTTATTAAGAAGTCACAGTTTTGTGTTAACTTTTGGTGTGTTAGAGCTCACTAGCCTTTTCAGGCTGAAGTGTCTAGTTGCTTTCAAAAATCTTTGTGTCTGCTTTAATGTTTGAGAGGCTTCTATTCTGACATTGGATTGAAGACAGCTTGTTTGGGAAAACCACAATCAAAAGAAGTTCTCTTATACGTTTGACTTTTAAGCTGCAGGATTTAATTTCTGATTTCTATTGGCACTCAAATGTGTGCATATATTTTAATTAAAATAATAGGGCTTTTTCTTTTATCTTACCCACCTTGTAAGCACTGACAGGCAGGGGGCATCAACCACCTCTCTAGAAAGCCTGTTCCAGTGTTTGACCACACTGTCTGTAAAAAAATCCTTCCTAAAGTCAAATCTGAACCTCCCCTAATGCAGCTTTGAACCATTCCCATGTGTGCAGTCAATGGATACCGGGGAGAAGAGCTCAGCACCTCCCTCTCCACCTCCCCTCCTCAAGGAGCTGGAGAAAGCAATGAGGTCACCCCTCAGCCTCCTTTTCTCCAAAGTAGACAAACCCAGAGTCCTCAGCCGCTCCTTACAGGACATGCCTTCCAACCCTTTCACCAGCTTTGTTGCTCTTCTGTGGATGCATTCGAGCACCTTCACTCCTACTTAAATTGTGGAGCCCAAAACTACACACAGGACTCAGGGGGAGGCTTCTTTTCCACACCACCCAGTTTAAAAACCTACAGTATTTCCCTTTTCCTTTCTCCTTTTCTGATTGCAGGCTTCCTTCTATTTTTACCTTTATTTCCACTTTTCTGCAAGCTACCCCATTTCTTTTCCCTCCTGTTTTTTTGCAAAACCCCTCTAGATCTTTATTACTTATACAACATTATTTCTTTACTTTCTGATGCCTCTTCTATTCCTGCATAACATAAATGTGGGAGCATTGGAAAAGGCTGATGCTGGGGTTCCCAGGACAAGAGGAGAAATATGGGCACCTCAGCAGACATTCGTAGGGGATAGCATATAGATTACAGGTGTCTTGCATCAGCCCAAGTTGCAATTCTACCTTGCACCTTTGTACATAACCTTCTTGAATAGGCAGCGATGGACAGATAATAATAATAATAATTCAGCACTGGAAGGTGAGTTGAAGGCATGTCTGTGTCCCGACTCAGGACAGAAGCATTGCTCACTGGCTGTGAGGAGCAGGAGGGAAGGAAGACAGTGTGATTGACTCTAGCCACTGTTTGCCAGGATCAGGACCTTCTGGAGAGCCCTTTTTGGGGGTGGGAAGACCCACACACTTTCTGGCTGTGCTGCTCTTTCTATCTCCACACCCACAGAGTGAACTGGAGGATGGTCTGACAGGGTAATTTACAGGGGAAGGTGCTGGTATGAATTCATGCCAGCCTACAGTGACTTGCTCACTAGAGTTTGAATTGCCTGTGAACAGCTCTCGGCAGCTCTCATTTAAACCACAAAAATGTCAAAATATTTTATTCAGAGGAAAACATAAGTGAGTTATCAAGGCTGACTGTTTCTGAGTTCATGCCTTTTAGCAAACAACTTCTGAAATGAGTTCTCCCTCCTCCCCACCAGCTAGCAGTAAGGATTCATATGTTTGAGGTTGTGAAGGTTTTTCTTAATTTATTTTTTAAAGCTCTACTTTAAAATAAAGTGATTCTCACGTAGAGATCTTTTTCCTAGTACGGTGAATGATAAAACTACTGTGGACTGTGAAAGGGCAGCATAACAGTCTTTATCTTCAGCTGTGTAGTGTGACTGGAATCCATCCATTCTACTACTGGGAACTGGAAGATCTGAAAACATTACAGCAGCAAGGAAAAATTGCAAGCAGGAATGAAGAGAAAGTATTGTGATTAGAACAAAATCATCTATGGCCATATGCCTTCCTTATAGAGAAAAATATTTAGACACTCATTACATAAAAGAGACTGGTTTAGCCTTTCCCTGGAATTAGTCTTCTACTACTTACATAGTAGCTCGATAAAATAATGTTTATAATTTATCAGCACGTGTTCTGTCCCTTAATTTCATTGCACTGATCAAAGATTTTTCAATATCTAAACCAGAAATACTGACTTCTGATTAATTCTCAACTACAGAAGGTGAAAAATGGTGAAAAAAACGTTACCTTCTTTCTTGTTCATATGCTTATTCTTGCTCTGAATTTTTTTCTTATGCCTATTCTTATTTTTGTCTTATTCTTATTCTTAATCGTATTCATACTTTTTCTGAATTCTGTTTCTCCCTGTCTCTGAGGCTTTGAAAATCCACTGCAATATTTGGGGACTGCTAGGAGACATAAATGCTGAAGTTTTTTTCAGAATCATGTCACCAAGACATCTTGTATATTAAGGTTATAGGTTGAAAAATGCAGAAAATGCTGTCAGTGCTTTAAGTTACTTGTGCCTGTTTTGCGGTATTTTGCAAAATAAAATGTAAAAGGAGCTTTAAGTATCTGCTGCAGGTATGTGATGGCTGAAAGCAAAGGATTTGTTCAGAAAAGCCTAAGTATTTTTACATTTCACATTGGAATTATCCAAATGTTTCCTTTTTAATTAGATTTTTTGAAAGATTAATTGATTCACGCAAAAACAGTAGCCATCATTAATTTAAAGACAGCAGCAAATAAATTTGTAATAACGATACTTGTTTCTCAGATTATATGCAATGAGAATCGAAAAACTCACTAAGAGCCCAAATTTAGGGTCTACTTGCTGATATCTAATGCTGGCTTACTTTTGACGATAAGTCATTTTAAGTCATCATTATTATATGCTTGATTTTCTTTGCCCCTCTATTCAAAGTAGAATCATCCTACGAACCCCTGCAGAACATCATTATCCTCCTTCAAATTCCTCCATAATTCTTATGACAGCTTTCTAGAGGAGTCAATGCTCACATGCTTGTAAGTAACAATCTTCTTATTCTCCGACCAGTTCTTCAGGGTTGTCTTTCTGAGCACACTCACCTGCCAAAGACATTTGCTGTCTTCTGTTGTTTTTTCAAGTCGTACCCTTCTTGGAACAGGTAGCAATGATAGCCCCATTTCCTAAATGAAGGAGGCTATAGTGGCTATGCTCTCTGGCTATGGAGTTATCTCCTACCAACAAAGTTTGAATGAGCTCCTCAGTTTCAACCAAATTTGACATAGGGTTGTATCTCAAAAGTAATTTCCTATTAATTTTGTACAAACAAGCCTACAAGGAGGATCCTAATAAAGCCCTCAGTAAAAAAGAGTCTACAGACTAAGTATGATTTTTTCTAATCATCGAAGAATGCACATGGGAACTCAAACATGAAAGAAGACACTGTTAGACACAAGACTTCATTAATTCTGAAGGTCAAGGAATTGCTTGTTCTGTGTTTCAGTAGTTTGTAACACAGTAAGATCCTGCTTCATCTGTGTAATACGTAAGTAGTATTATACTACCAAAAAATAATAACATGTAGGAGAATATTCTAATATCTGCTGAAACATATATAAGGAAAGTATAGTTCACTGAAGATGAAGACGGTATGAGGTAAAAAACCTTTGATTTTCCCAACACAATATGCAAGGAAACCATGATAGCATGCTAAAACATAGAGAAGCACATTGATCCGCTCCAATATTCTACAGCAGACAAAGTTGCGTCAGATAATAGAGGACATTTTCTTTATCTGTCAGTATGGAAAGTTCTAAGATCATTACACTGTGGAACAGCTGTGCCTGTTCATGGCCCTGTCCTATAAGCTTCTGTGCCAGATATCTTCGCTTTCACATTTTTAGCATCTATAAGCCCCTTAGGCACAGGAATCCATCTCATTGAAAGGCATTATGGAGTATCCCCACCAAGTCTGGATATCATCAAAATTTCACCGTACCCTCATTTCACTCATATCTTGCCAAAGTGAAAATCCTAATTTTTCATCACACTTCAGTCAAAATAAAATTCTGTTCTTTATCACAGCAAGACTAAGCTGTAAGTAAGGATAAGTCTAAGAGAAAAAGAGAGCACAGTTTAAATGTGTTCACAATCCCCTTAAACGTGAGCAATTCAGGTCGACCAAGAACAAATCTCATTTCTGTTTTTTCTTTCGTTAGGAAGCCTGTCAATTATGTTAAATGGAATCCATTCTCATCCTGTGACTTGAATAAAGATAAATAGTACAACCTTTCCAAACCATATTACTCATCTGAAAGGGAGAAAAGACACCCTTATTTTTCCAGAAACAATGATTACCCTACCAGTTGTAACTCATTGAATCTGAAAGAGCTTTTATTATTATAATTATCTTCCGATTGAATTTTTTAGACATCTAAGATTATAGCAATGCAGCTTTTATTTTCTTTTAAATCATACATTTCATAAAGACAAACACAATGGCTAGCATAAAACAACAATAAATAAAAAATGTAGGACTTTTGCCAGAATAAAAACAAAGAGAAAACATTTTTGTTAATCAGAAAACAGCAAAGCATAGTACAGAATCTTGAAATCTTGCATTGTGCTTTGAAAACTGCAGCCCGTTGGGGAAAATTGTTTTCATAACGGAAATATCACGGTACCTTGCATTCTTTTTTCCCACCCTCTCTTCCAACCTAATGTCAAAAGTCTTATAGGTTATGATTCATGTTTTGGGGTATAATCAGTTAATGGTGTCCCTTTCCAGGTAAAAAATCACCATGGTCTAGTTTTGGGTCACTGTGCTTCCCAGCAGAGCAAGTTATTTACCAAAATCTTTTAGATGGAAACTCATGGGACACATGCAGCAGACAAGCAAGCAGTGGGGCCTCTGGCCATGGGTACAAGGGAAGAGAAAACAGTGACCCCAAGGCAGTTGCAACATTTATGGACAGAATACAGTCTGGTGCATCTGCATCTTCATGCTCCTGCATTTCATGGTCATCTGGTTGACCAGTATGTCCACAACACAAGAGTTAACCTACTTACAAACTCCAACTCTAATAAAGTCATGGTACCAGGCTCAGTACAGGAGCTGTACTGAATTATACACCACCTGGAAGGTCCAGTTTTATTTCAGTGCATATTGTAAGTAAAATACAATACTAGCCATAACTGTTTATCTTTTGCTTTGCTTTTAAATCTTTCTTTCCTTTTGCAGACCAATTAGTCATCAGACTAGACTTGACTAGGCTTGACTTGACTAGAACAGAACAGAACAGAACAGAATAGTTTAGTTGGAAGGTTGGAAAGAACACCTAGTCCAGCTGCCTGACCACTTCAGGGCTGACCAAAAGTTAAAGCACATTATTAAGGGCATTGTCCAAATGTCTTGTAAACACTGACAGGCAGGGGGCATCAACCACGTCTCTGGGAAGCCTGTTCCAGTGTTTGACCACGCTGTCTGTAAAAAAAATCCATCCTAAAGTCAAATCTGAACCTCCCCTGATGCAGCTTTGAACCATTCCCATGTGTGCAGTCAATGGATACCGGGGAGAAGAGCTCAGGACCTCCCTCTCCACCTCCCCTTCTAAAGGAGCTGGAGAGAGCATTGAGGTCACCCCTCAGCCTCCTTTTCTCCAAAGCAGACAATCAACCGCTCCTCACAGGACGTGCCTTCCAACCCTTTCACTGCTTTGTTGCCCTCCTCATGGCATAACAAATATGATTTTATATTTTTGTTGAAACTCATATTTATTTCTTTCCTCATCATGTGGTTCTATCTGCACTTCATCGTAAAATAGAAAAATCAATAAGAAATTTTCCTCTTTTTTTTAATGACTCTTCAAAATCTAGAGATATCATTCTCCAAGAAGATATACCCGCTGGATTTTACTCTGTCCACAGGAGCAGATTTGTTTCATTGATATGAAATCCTGCATAGGTTGACACAATAACTATTACAAGGAGATAGGAAAATATATTCTGTGGTGAGTCCTGACCCAAATTCTTCAAGATGTTGAGTAAACTATAGAAGCAGTAAACTGCTGAATTTTATATGTAGATGGTTTTTTACATCCACAGTCTATGTTTTTTGTGAAAATCTGTATTTACGTCTCTGCCTATTTATTAAATCTTACAAGTTTGCCTTCTTTTTGTGCTTAGTATTGAAATATTGTTGGTGTTCTTTCTCAAAGTAACTTTTGGCGGTATAGTCCACAGGGCCATCACAACAACTGCACCGTGTTATTTATATTATCATTCCAACAGCATTTGAAGAGTCACAGACATCTTTCTAGATGACAGATTTCAGAATGAAAAAGATTCCTGAGTTTCTGCTCTAGAAATATTCTGGTGGACCTGGAGAATGCCCTTCAGAAATTCTCTGCTGCTTGTGGTGTAAACCTAGCATGACATCTTGTGTACACAGGTTCATGATGGAATTACACATAGAGCTGAGTTCTCAGCCCCTGAAAACAAGAAGGAGCAGAGGGAACAGAGAAGCTCTAAATGTAACAGATCTTGGCTGTGTATTGCTCTTTTCTGTAGGACTTCATCCTCAAATAAGAGGTCAGAAAGGACTTTTGCAATTTTGACCCTGAGCATACACTTTCTGACACACCGGTGTGAAACTAGCCAGCAGGGCAAGGATTATCATGTCCTCAAAGATCCCAAGGTAACTATTTCTGATGGCTAGACTGGAAGAACTCAATCCTGATTTTACTTCTCTGGTTTACTTTCAAATGTTAACAGTTCATCTCTGTGGCATTAAATCCATCCCTTGTACATATTTTAAACGCAGGTTAAGGTTAGCATATGCACTATTTCTTTTGACAGCGCAGATGGTTTGCACCTGCAAAGCAGAAAAATTTTCTCTGGCATCATGAAGCACAGGAAGCGCATGAGGAATACTGAATATAACATTTAAATGAGGCTCATTTTATGAAAATTTTGATCAAGCCTCCTGTACAGAGAAATTGGTTGATTTGATCTGAAAAGACGTTTAAAGTGCAAAACCACCTATTGATGGTAAAGCAGAAGATTCTTCTGTGATTATTCCATGTCTGGAGTGTTCTAAATGGTTCCTCAGTGAAGATGATCTTACAGAAACCACAACCCCTAACACTGTAAAATATGGGGTACAAGAAAAAATATCAGCCACTTCATTTTGAAACAAACATGCTTCATATTGGACAGTCTAAACAATGGAGTTGTAGCACAGCAAACCTGGAAAGATGCACAACTGGTAAGCAAGACCATCAAAATCAAACCTGCCTATGTTCATCAGATACCTTAATGATTTGGAGGGTGGCACAGAGATGCCAAAACCACAGTGCTTACCTGGACTGGGAATGGCATCAAGGAACAGTATCTGCAAAGTCAGTGCAGGACCCGTGTACTGTATGCAATCCCTCTCCGCTGCTGTCCTGGGTGCAATTTATGAGAATTTGAGAGAAATTAACACATAAATCCATTGTACTCTTTACACTAAAGCAATATAAATGGGGAATAGGTTGCATTAACTATGAGACAAAACAAGCATCATGTTGTTTTAGTAGTTTAGTTAACCAGGTATGTTCCTAAATTCTTTGAATGGAAATGTTAATTTAAACAACTTTTTTCCCCCTGAATTCAATGCATTTTGCTTTCTAAGTTCTGAAATTAAAATAAGAAGAATTTATATTATATTTTCATAGCTAGAAGAGTCTGGAAGATCTATGTGTCATGGATAATGCAGACAGATGTCTCTCGGTTACATAATTTTAAATATGTTCTTTCCCTGTTACATAAAGTCTAAGATGAAAGTATCTCTAAATGATATATTCGGATGCACATTTTTTTTGGTACCTGAGATGCTACCTAGCAAAAGAGGGAGGCTGAAGAACTTACAATATCTTATTTGTTATTCTGTTCATGCTTCATGATACTTGATCTCATGCATGCATGAGAGGATGAATGCAGGTCTGCACACTGCGCTGAACAGACAATATAGCAGGAAAAAATTCCGTTCTTCCTGTGCACTGAAATCTGACAAAATTGGAGCATTTGATTTGGGTTGTGCTGGGGCGGCCTGCCCTAGAAGATACTTTATTATAATCCTTTAATACTTTAAATCAACTCTCAACATAAGGTTAAATTTATAATGTAGATTATATTGGCATAGAAATGGCCTCTCTTGTCTGTCAAAAGTCAATCTAGTGCGAAGCTGTGTCAATGTATAAGCAGGGATTGCTATGATATCAGCAAGATGTAGATAAAAGCAACTTTGTGTATTACACGATGCTAAGGGCTTGAGTCTTCTTTACTCCATTGTGGCTGTGCCGACATTAGAGGCATTATTCTTTATTTACACTGGTGAGACATAATCACAAGTGAGTCTCCATCAGGAGATAAGACAAAGTGAGGAGGAAAAAGAGCAACTCTTCTGAGCAATTCTACAGTAGGAAATATTATTTAAAAAACAGTTAAGTGAGTACAGTTAGAGAGAATGTTATTGTGCTTTAAATCTCTGGAGGAAAGGTGATTAGACATAGTTGCTATTTTTTCTGTAATATTTTTGAATAGAATATGTTACTTGCACACGCTGCAGAAGCTGAGCACAAATTGCCTCACTAAGCTCTATTATTCTGGGGAACAGCGAGAATAACAAGCTGAAACACTGATGAACTCAGAGAAATATGAATAACGTATTAACACTCAGGATGTATCAATAGCATACTGCCTGACACTGGGGACAAGCATCTTAAGGATGCGAGGGATTGCAAGAATGGGTTGCCAAAAGCAGGTCTGGAGACGGGAGATTTTCAAGACCACTTCTGATGGCTCTAGGGAAGACAGATTCTCCTGCAGGGGGTAAGAAATCTTGCAATAAAAACCAAAGGGATATTGTCTCTCAGATATCATTAGACTCCACGTAAAAACTGGGGGGAGGCTAAGCAGGAGGAATGATTTTTATTTTCACACACAGAGAACGCAGTATGGGGATGTTTATGATACTCAGATGATTATATCTCAGGCTTACTGATCTTCCAACCTAATTTTCGGTTTAAAACTCAGGAGAGCATGATGCATGAGAGAGCTTCAGGGGAGGGCGGGTGAAATACTGTTGAAAAACATTCCCCAGTTGGCCTTGTTACAAGATATCACAGCACAATATAGCCAGTGCTATTGCATAGAATTCCATGCACAAAAAAAGAATAAATACAATCTTTACTGGGACACGTAAGAGTGCGCAAAGAGGATTTTTTTTTTCTTTCAAGAGATTCTTTTTTTCCACATTTGGTGGAGTCTGCTGGATTAACAGCCCTTACACCTAAAGTCCTCTTACCAGAGAACAAGAAGCCTGCTCCTTTTCTTGAATGACAGGCCCTTGAACCATCAGGGCTTAGCTCTATCTGTCAAGTTACAATCCTTTCTTCTGAAATTGCCCAGCAGGATTCAGCAGTAACTGGACTGAGCACACCAGCTTAAATCACATAGCTTCAAAATAGCTACAGTAATACCAGTTTTGTCACTTTCAGCCCAACATCCGTAGCTCACTCTGATTAAGGAGGAACTTGCAAAATTAAAGAACTGAATATGTATGTCAAGGAGAATTTAAAATGCTGTATGCTATAATTTACCATTGATTATAATCAATCAGAGAAAATTCAGTTTCCACACTTGATCACTGTTGAAAGCTACACAATTCATGGCAATCGAAGGTGCTACTGAAGAAGAGCAGCCAGAAATTATACTGTACTTCACTGACACAGACAAATGATTTAAGGAATCCAGTCAATAAATTCATAGCTCTGATATCATTATTAACCTGGATGCAGTCTGAGAATTTCTGGGATTATAAAAAGCCTATTCAACTGAATGTTAGTGCCCTATCTTAGTGAAAAACATGCTACTATAGTTTGTATCTCTATTTAGTTAGAAAATATTTGCTTCTACATCCTAAATTATTTCTGAGGCACAAAGAGGAATAGTACTTGTGTAGTTTCAGAAACTAGAAGCACGGTGTTTGTACAAGCAGGAGTATGCGAGACGCTGGGGACATCCTGTGAATAGGGTCCTGCCTTGATGAGCCAGAAGTGTAGTTTTTATTGCTTTGCCATTGAGGTAACAGTCAGTAAGTGCAACATAAGTTTCATGACCTCATTTCAGCGTTTTGATGCTTTGAACAAAGACTGTGCCGGCCAAAGGAGAGAGAGATGTCTCTCAGTGTTTTCACCTTTAACAACCCAGAATTATGCTTTTGTAAGTGTGAAACGGGCTCTGTATTGGCTTGATGAAATCTTGGCCTGCTGGGGTGTCTACCACCTTGAAAGAAATCAAGAACCATCTGGAAGTTCTTTATTCCTTGGCAGATGAGACAGCCACTACTTTCCAGGTGAGCCTTAGATCACTCCTAATGCTGGTAAAACTAGGAAAGGTTTAATAGGGGTGTAAAATATCAAGCCACAACAAAACCAAAACAAACCCCCCAAAAAAGCCAAAAATATAACCCTAGTAACAGTGTTTCGAAACATGACAATGAAACAATTACTTGATTTCATTTGGTTTAGCTTAAGATTGGGGCAAGCATGATGGAGCTTAAGCTATAAGGAAGTTAAAAGTATGAAAATCTAGTTTGTTCATTAGTCATAACTGTGAGGTTTCAGGGTGGTGCAGGTGCACACACACATTGCACTAGAGTCATTAATTCAGGGGGGACCCAGCCGGATGTCAGCAGACATGAGACAATGGTCTGGCTGGAGACAATGGATGCACTTGGAACTGGGTGACAGACTGAGCCTTCACAATGAAGTCTTTGACTGATGGGTACTAGCACCCTGCAGGTGGGAATTTCAGGCAGGTCTCAAGATTTTCCCCAAGGAAGCTGCTGCTGTGTCTGCTCTTACTTGTATGCCTAAATATGTTGGGTTAACTTCGTGGGTGGAATGAACCAAAGACTTCCCTAGACCTTTCCTGCTGCAAAAGTGATCAAATCATATATTTGTAAATAGTCAATAGAAACTCTTCCTTCAGAAGTGTCCATGTAGGGTAGGCTCTCATATGTAGCAGATATAATCTACTACGGCAGAGATCATTAGAAAGGGAAAATGCTTCTTCTGGGGTGGTTTTGTAGGACCACAGCCTGGGTTATAAGAGCTGTGCAGAACAGAATTTAGGGGAGCACCTCCTCATCCAGTTGAAAATATCTCTGTGAGGATACTTGCCATGGAGATGCCTGTCGCCACCAGACAGAAAATGGTCATCCTGATCAGCAGATTACATTTCCATGTGAGCATCATTGCATGTCAGGATCTTAATATGTTAGGATGGGGCTTTCTTTCCTTTTAACAAACACTCTATCCTGAATGTGCAACAACACATTCCCTTGTCATATTCACCTGGCAGAGTATGAAGTTGGGCTAACAACAAGGATAAATCACATATCTATTATAGCTGTGGTCTGGGTCTGAGATGAGATGCTTCCTACGTAGGGTGCCTTCTTTGAATGGAGACCTCAATATGTTTTTGAGGTATCCTCTTAGCTATGACAGCTGAGTCAAGTGGCTATTCAGATCAAGAATGTAATTCTTTGAAATGGACCCTGACCTGAAGTAAAACTTTCCCTTACTTTTCCCTTACAGAGTCAACCTATCCATATGAATTCCTTGTAACTCTCAGTAACTCAGGTATATACTCAGATGTATGACGATGTTTTTAGAAGGCAACTGATCTGTAGGGTGAGTAGATTTAATGCTAGCTGGACAAGAAGCAGTTAAGCAATGTGGCATGGATGAACTTCTTCCCACGAGCTGGTGGTACATCTCAAGCTCTTCTGAATTGTACCAGAAGTTTAAATTCAGTGCAAGAACACACCATTAGACAAACATGCATTATGTTGATTAGTGAATGAGGACACCAGCACCATTTATGTCTAGTTCTTGCTGTAAGGACTCATGACTTGCTTGAACTGACTTATTTTGTGTTTTCCAGAACTGACCTCCTTAGGGAGTTTGAACAGTCTGGTGCATAAGCGTGCATAAGTGGAAAATGGGAGTTAAAATTCGCACATCTTTGAGTAAATGTTCAGATTGACATGTGAAAACTGAAGAGAGAAAGTGAGAACAGAGTTTTCATACTCCAGTAAACACATCAAAAACTTCTCCTTCCAGTGAGGCTGATCTGGTCATGTTTTGCATATGGTTGTTCCATTGCATATTCTATAGGGATATATTCAAGCGTGCTTTCCACCCCACCACTGAGTTACACTCCATTAACAGAACTAGTTAGCCCTTTTTTATATTCAAAAGTTGAGATCAGACATCTAAACATTGATACTATATTAAAGGTAGTTATGCATCTCTTATCAATGCTGAATTTCCAAATAAACAGACATTCTCTTCTTAGGTACTTGCTAGTACCTAAAATTCACAGAAGCTGAATGTAATTTGCTGCCAACAAGCCTCCCCTCTTCAATGGTGTAGCTGGGTAACCTTTCCTGTAAATTTTCTTGTCACCAAAGACATGCTTTCTGGAACATTATGTCACTGTGAGCATTTCATTCTCCCTGATGCTATTACATCATTCATACGTGGTACCTTTGGGAATGATGTAATAGCACAGCAGTTTGTCATGCCACAGGGAGAAGCATGTCTGAGAGGGTGCTATGGCGATGGAATGGATACCTGTTTGAAAATCTGTCTTTAATTACAAGGAAGACTTGAAGCATGAGCAAAACACTATTACTTATTAGGAAATGCCTCATTGAGGAAAAGCTAATAATTGGGTTCTCTATGGATTAATTAGAAAAGGAGCCCCATCCAGGACCCACAATTGTTTACTTGAATAGTTTTCAAGCAAACTACAGTGTTTCAACTGGGCTCTAATTGTGCCTGATGGACCCATTACTTTATAATCGGAGCAGCGTTGTACAGTTTTCCCCAGTGATTAATTAAACTAATGAGATAGTGCCCAAATCTTGCTAGCAAGGAAGACCACTTGAATTTTTCACCTTTTCTGTCAGAGGTATTGTGTGTATATTATTCAAAGCTAGTGGGGCCTTCTACCCCTCACTTACTAGGTTTACAATACCAAGACAATCCAGACTGTTGTGCACCTTCATTCCCCATCATGACTCAGCCCTGCGGTTGCCCACAGGGGATCTCATAAGGCTTTGGAAACCTCAACTGCTTTTCAGTTAGGCTTATTTCCTACAAAGGTAGTTTTCTGAACAAGGTTAAATGTGCAGCACTTGTGAAAATGCCTGTGCCTGCAGCCAAAGGCACTTAAAAGACAGGAAAGCTGTCACTTAACTGCAGTCCACTTCAGAAAGCACTAAAGGCAGCAGGAAGCCAAAATGAATGGTAAGGTGATTGCATCTTTTACAATTTCTTTTCATTGCTACTACTGCTGCTGGCCTCTCAGTGATCTGACCCTTTATTATTTGATCTCTTTTTTCCCTTCTTTTAATGCTGAGTGTTTCTGCAACAAGATCACCCCAGCAAATTTGGTTGTGTAAGTGCAGCAAATGTAGGGGAAGAAGGGAGGAATGGGGAAAGAGAGCTTCTTGAAACTTCGCATGGGGGCTCACAGATGGCTCAGGAAAATAAAGAAGGAAAGAGTAACAATTTAAAGGCTGCTCTGTGGCTTTTAATACATTTCTGAGAAGAGAGGATGAATATTTGCACTATGTGGGTTCTGAGTGAGAAACTAATGTACCTGCAGTCTTTAATTAAAATTGTTACAATATTTCCGCTGAATTGGTGCATTTCCATTTTTAGTGTGTATAGAACTGTCTTTCTAAGAGACCTCCGTCCATGGTTGAAATAGCCTCAGTTACAAATGTATTTACTTTTGAGGGGCGTGAGATCTATTTTTATTGTAGATGCATTAAGAACTTTGTGTGAGGTCTGATGTTCCTAGGCACATTATTGTTTGTAAACACAGCCACCTCTGGTCAGCAAATCATTAAATGAAGTCTTCACTCACAAGGAAATTGATGAAGACAAAAAGTCTTTTTTGACAACTGATCAATGCTAAGTGCAGTTTGATTTCCTGAGTCAATGCAGGTGATGTTGTGATTTGTGAGTTACAAAATTCTTGTGGAACTGGTGTTCTTGCCCCCACCCCTCGTCTTTCTGTGTGATTTCTGTACCAAACCCTAAAATGCTATGCAGAATCCAAGGTTACACACACACTGTGTCCTGCAGCGCATTACAGGCAAACCCAGTTACATAGTGCATACAGAGCTCTGTGTTTATGTGACTGCAGTGCTTACAGGATTGAAACTACATACAGATTCATCACCCAGCTTCACTCAGATATGAGACATCATGGTGTTGATACACTCATGTTTCAGAGGGCACTTGGGAAGTTAAAAAAGAGCGAAAACAACTCTGTGGGAAATGTTTTCTGTCTTGCTTGCACTGCACAATGGAGTCATAGAAACTAAAGGTGGGAGAAAACCCTATAAATTATTAGGGTTCTTGCTATCATCCAAACAATGTTGGAAGCATTTTGCATTGCTTTGAAAACTTTACCAGAAGGTTTTGTTATTTAAAGAGGTTTTCACAGAAGTGGATACCTTTTATTCAGGACTCTGATACCAGAGATAAAATTTGCAAGGAATATCAGTGGTATATCTGAAGATCCTGTCTGAAAATGCTCCATATTGTAAATACATCTGGGTGAAGAACAGTCCATGGAGGAAAGTTTAAAAAAGAGGCCATAGGGGAAAGCTACCAGTGATGATACACAAAAACCCCACAAATTTTGCAACCTCTTATTTCATTATTCCAAAACACAGTTTTTGTTCAGTGTTTAATTATAGCACTCATAAAAGTAATTATCTCTTTGTAAAAGAATGCTTAAGAGTAATACCCATGGATGAGGTCTTCTTTACAATGTTAAATTTATGAAGGATGAGTCTTCTATGACAGACTAAATTTCCTTAGGAAGATCAAGAAGTTTGCGATTTCAGTGTCAGTATACCTAACAAAGCTGTAATGATCTGCAGCAAAGAGTTAGAGCAAGAAAACAAAAAAGTGTAATCTGAATACAGAATCTGCAGTTTTATTTGGTTTATTCAAGCTTTTCAACTTCTGAAATTAAAATTAGTATAGATATTCTTTCTTCTGTCTACAGAAGACTATGAAATAAGTATGAAAGCCTGGTCATTCTTGAAAATGTTGAAGGAAGAAGAAAGATATAGGAAACCATTTGAATAGACAAATACAAAATACTTTATAAATATTTTATAAATAGCACAATCACTTCGTGTCAGACTGACCTTTTAATCATTGATTTTGTGTCTAATGAGTTGTTCTCTTTTACCTGGAAAAGAAAATAGCAGATTCAAAAAAGACCACACTTTTTCAATAGTGCCCCACAACTGAATTATGGGAAAAAACGTGCTTGGATTTGTGCTAAAGTTTGTGAAACCTCAAAAAAGATAAAACTTTCCTTCTACAATAATAAGCTAATCAGTGAGAAAGACTGAATATTCCACAGTATATTTCTCCACATGGTAATACAGTGTTATTATTTGCAGTCTGTCACCAGACATAGTTCCCAACCCAATTTGTCTCCAGTACCACACAGTGTCATAAACATAACTACAGGCAACCCCTTCAAAGAACTTGCTGTCAAAACATGTACTGTACGCATCAAGGGTTATAGGTAAAAACTGATGGAGTATTGAAGAATACAGATAGGACAGTGACCTCCTTCGAAGTCTAGCAGGAAGTGCTGAATGAAAACATGCACCCTTACCTTAATCTCTGCTCAATCTCTTGAACGACAAGCCTATCTGACCTCAATGTTTACAACACCAAACAAGCCATTTCCATTTATACCATTCCTGTACTGCAGAACTAGTAGATTTTGCTTTGCTCAGTTTCTCACCACAAAGCTGGTCAGCTACATCAGTGAGAATGGCAATGGGAAATGCACACAAGCAAGCACACCAATAATTTTGTTTGAAACCGTCCTCCTACATGAATAGCTTAGGTGCTGCAGGTTTTTGCTGTGGAGTTTTTTTCAAATTTGTGAATGGATGCTATTTTCATTTGTAAGTCAAACATGACACTATTGTGTAGGCAGTATTGTCAGGCTCAGCAGGACAGGCCTAGACATGCCAGTGAATGCACTTATCTTATTTCAAGGCTAAATTAGTGCAGGTTCTCACTGTCAGCAGTACCCCATTTTGTTAGCTCAAGATGTAGATGCATCTGAGTGTGACAACTACTCATGTTTCCGATCATCTTGATGTAGCCCTTCCATTTCGTAGCCAGATTGTACTGACTTTCTTCTTGCAAGAGTTTCATCTGCACTTCAATGACAGTTTGCATCCTTGGAGAGAGGGTATGGGAGGAATGATAGCCAATGTCACCCTTCAAGCTTTTCATGAAAACCAAAAGTTTGCATGAGGTGTGCCCTCTCCCACAAAGTGATTCAAATCGTGTCTGTTGTGTGAGAGGAGGGAAGCAGAAGTTACGTCCTGGGTGTGCGTTTGGGGAAGGGATATCCCAGGCTTGGGGAAATAAGCCTTAGGAATCGTACCAGGAAGTGGGGCTTAGCTCGTGAACTGCCAACTGCCTGGTCCTACACATAGCAGGGGAGCAGCAGTTTGAGTGAACTTATACAGTCAATTTGCTGCTGTTTCCTGACAAATGAACCTGCCCTTTATTAGCCCTGCACATAGTCTCAAAAGGCAAAGCACTGCTCATGTAATTCTTCCCTGCAGTTGCAAAGTGCACGTGTTATCCTTCAAAGTGCTGTGTTCTTTTACAGCTTTTAAAAATGAATGATTAAATTTATTTTCTTCCCCCACACCCTTTTTTTAAAAAAAAAGTTATTTGCCTTTTACAGTTGAAATGTACATGAACACAGTTGAAATGTGCATGGACCTGCAAAGATTTCAGGGTGTGTCCCAGAGTCTCTCTTGTTTTATTGGGATTTTGCTGCAGTTTAGGAAATACTTTCTCCAAGCTACAGAAAACCAGAGAAGCAGTACACCAGCTGAGCTTGAGAAGTCTGAAGTATGTTGGTGGGGCCCCATTTTACCCCTGGTGTTGCTGCACTCCTTGCCCACCTGCCAGGTAGATGGAGAAGCAGGCTTGGAGATAGGGGACTCTCCCATTTTCATGGCTTCTTTTGTCTTTTGATCTTCTCCTCTGATTTTAGTTAACATCCTCTGGGAAGATTGTAATACTGCGAAAGGACTAGACATAATCCTCCTGGAGCAGGTTGCCCAGAGAAGCTGTGGATGCCCCATCCCTGGAGGTGTTCAAGGCCAGGCTGGATGGGCCTTCGAGCAGCCTGGTCTAGTGGGAGGTGTCCCTGCCCATGGCAGGGGGGTTGGAACTAGATGATCTTTAAGGTCCCTTCAGACACACACCCGTCTACTATTCTATGATTTTGTACTATCATTGCTCAGTCCCTTCAGCAGGCCCACCTGCCTCCCCACAAATTTTTCCACCATTTACTGTCTTTGGTACCTGCCTATGTCAATAAAGCTGTCAGCTGTGATTCTTTGAAAATATCTGAATTCCAGCTCTTGGGAAATGTGCATCCCATTGAAAGCTGTGGCAGGTGTCCATGTTTCTCAAAAAACATAATTGCAAAAAGACTGTTTTTTGAGAAGAGGGAGTCTGGACCTAGTACTGTCCTTGGTTGTATTGATGGAACCCCCTTTCTCCCTTGAATGATTGCCAAAGTGTAAACAAAATTTTAATTCCAAACCTTTACGTTATTACTGTTATAGCAGATTTGGAGGTTAAAAAAACCAAAAGCAACATGAATAACTATCTAGTCTTTTCAGAATCAAATACTGCAATTCAAGAGAACAAAGCACTGTAGAAAGATTACAATTCACAATAAGAGCCAGATGTCCCTGAGAAAAGGAAGCACTTACTTCCTCTTTCTGAACTCTCAGAGAAGAGCTAACAGCAGGTCACTTCAAATTAATCATAGACATGGCCAGAAGAATTAATGGTACAGTCCTGATGTGAAAAGGTGTGGAGGCTGAACGTCTCAGAAGTTGTTTGCTGGTTTAAAAAAATTACCATGATGAAAAGATCTGTCATCTTAAAACTCTTGGAAATGATAAATGAATTTGTTAACTGCTTGGATTTGGTAACAGTAATCCATCTTGAGAAATATGAATTAAGAAACTCAGACAAATTTTACAAGGATGCTTGAGCATTCATTTGGCATTCAGAGCTCCCAAATTCAGTCTCATACCTGGCACAGAACTGAGAAGCAGAACATCTGCTTTGAAGTCTACAGGTATATAACAAATATTCTTGCATTTACTCTGGGATGAAGCCTCTCAGTTCTTCTACATCTTTTGCCCCCTCTCAGATCTGTTAGAAATAGTCACTTGTAACAGCTGATACAGGTTTAAAATATAAAATTTGAGTTAATTCACACACCAGACCTGAGCAAGTGACTTCTAATTATTTATGCTAGGTCCTTCCATAGCTTCTCTGTAGCATAAAGAAGCCTACAAGAGTATACTAAAGGCAAAATAAAAATGTCTTGTGTTTCTAGTGAGAGAATTGTGAAAATAAACAACAGGTAAAATTCATAAAAGAATTAAGTTCCAACATTTGCAGCGATTATAATGGAAGTAATACTTGGTTATGGGCAGAGCCAAAACACTACATAGTTATAATCTTGTGTGGCATACTCTGTCTATATGGTTAAATAAAATAGGCCCAGCCAGCAAATTAGAGCACTGGATCACCAATACTGTTAATTATTGTTTTCTCCCTACGTGAGCCAACACGGAGAAAACACGCATCTGTGCTTTGACAAGAACACGTACCAGGGACCATTCTCATCAGGCAACAACTCTATGGACAAAACTTTGCCAAGTTCAGCTCCATCTGTCATATAGTTCCTGCCATCACCATCCCAGTGTTCTCTCTCAGTGACTTCAGCAGTTACTCTCTCTCCTTGAGAAGATCCCTTTGAGACAAAGAAAATGAATGCTGAATCCAGGCTGGACAAGATGATATAGGCAGCACGCGCCTCAGGCAGAGTCTGGGGTCAGCTATGCACAAGCATAAAGGAAGGAATAGAAACCAGGAACAAACACTGATGTAGAAGTGGAGCCAAGTCCTAAATCTAATTAGGGATTTGTGATAGATGGACACAGACTGTCTGAACAGGAACAACACTTCATAAATTAAATATTCATTAAAAATGTTGGCCCTGTGTTAGTGAGACCCATTAAAAAGATTTAGTGGAAAAAAATGCTTGTGCTGTGAGCAGACCTTGGGTATGTTGGTAATCAGAGTCTGTAGGGATTCACATTCTCTAAAGAGTTAAAAGTTAAGACATACCATAGGATAGATGCTCTTAAAAAAATCATTTTCTGCTTGTTTACTGAGTGGTTAATGTTCTTCGTGGGAAAAAGTATTATGCATTTAAAGTCTGTCATAACACATATACCTAAAAAGGAGGTGGTACTCTGACAACCTGGAATGTGGTATTTCCCAACTTTTTAGTGTTTTTCTCTGCAATCTTCAGTTCTTCTTTAAGTGAAATGAGGGTTTGGGTTTTAAAATGCATGTAACTATTTCTCCTTCAAAATGTTCTGTGTTGGGTTTAATTTTTATGCAAAACTGAATATTAGGTAGACTTGTATATGTCTGTATATGTGTTGGGAGGGCGTGTATATAGTAACTTAGGAACAAATGAACTTTAAAGAACTCTAGAGCAAGTTACTTGCCCTACCAAGAAATGTCCCTTTCGTATAGTAACAGCACCTTAGAGTTTGAAACAAATTATTTCTGAAGGAACCCAGCATCACAAAAGCACAAATGGGGAAAGTATTATTAGATGAAACATGACAGCAAGCTCAGAACAGAAGCATCTGTTTTTGTCCTGGTATTTTTAAGGAATAATGTTTTCACAGCATAGTGAATTTTTCTGAACTTTTAGCATGTGAAACCTAGGGGACTACATGTCAGAGAGGTTCAATTAACCAAAACATTATTACTCAGAGATGCTTTATTTTAATGACCATATTCTTGAAATTTTAAAGTGGGTAAAACACATTTCACTATTTCTAGTATGTAAACCACAATGCCTTAGAGATAATGATGACATAACGAATTGCAGCTGAAGAACATGGCTGATTTTTCATGAGAGACACAGAGGAGCAGCAGTGAGTTTAAATTGCCTACAAGTTTGAAAAGCTACACAGGTTTCTGGATATAGTTTGATTCTTCAGTTATTCAAAAGAATATTTCAGTATTAAGTTGGAGACGACCTCCTACCATCTCAGCTCAGTCAGAGTGGGGTTGAAGAGTCTAGATTTTGGCTTGCTCTATTTGTGTCCATATATAAGGAACTATTGAAATCTGTACATGAAGCTTCATTGCTGGGTGTATTCTCTGTTATCCTTGAAAGTCTGTGTTATTTGAATTCAGAACATCAATTTCCTAGGCTCCCGTTCTGAGCTTGCTGTCATGTTTCATCTAATAATACTTTTCCCATTTGTGCTTTTGTGATGCTGGGTTGCTTCAGAAATAATTTTTTTCAAACTCTAAGATGCTGTTACTATATGTAAGGGACATTTCTTGGTAGGGCAAGTGACTTGCTCTGTAATTCCCTAAAGTTAATTCAATAGGTATATTTATATAAGTGGAAGAGTTTCTGCTCGGGACAAAAGTATGTCTGTGTATCCAATGCTCAGACATACAAGCATCAGAGAATTCATAATGTTGTTTTTGCTTCCATCGTACAAAAGATATCAGGCTGCCCAGTACAAACATTCAAAAATCAGATTGGGACTGCAGCTGAGATGTTTTGAGCTTCTGCCCACTCTCAAAGACTTGAAAATTTTAAAACTGTTAAAGCAAAAGCACAGTGCCCGCCTGATCCGATGACTCAGGAGGGGCCTATGTGAAAATATATGAACATAGACTTCCATGGCAGCTGTGATAAAGTCTCCACTGGGAGACCCTAACAGAGTACCTATGTAAGGACTAAAAGAGAAGGAAACAGTGAAGGAGAGAGACAGATACAAACATAAAGCAGGAAAGAAGTTCTGGCTGTCTGCTAACCATCTGCATCCAGTAAGTAGAGCTGCAGCTGTGGTATAATTATGGGACATGCAGACCCTTCCCCAGGGCTCTTCTCCAAGTGCAACTCTCAGTGGCCTCTGCTCCTTTTAACCGTATTCAGTTCAGTCATGCAGAATTTAGTCCTGGCATGATAAGGAACTGAGAGCAAAATCACCTCTTATTTGGTCGCCAGCACTCACTTGTTCCCATGCATATGAAATGTAAGAGTGTTTTGTGAACAGCTGCAGAGCATGGCTGAGAAGAGGTGGATGTGATCTGAATTGTCCTCAGGTTACTACATAACCAGTAGCATCTGTAAGCATTGCTATGCTTTGCACTACCCAGCCTCATCGGTGAGGATATTTCTTCACATTTCACTTCATTCTA
This sequence comes from Stercorarius parasiticus, assembly GCA_013396915.1. Taxonomy (NCBI): domain Eukaryota; kingdom Metazoa; phylum Chordata; class Aves; order Charadriiformes; family Stercorariidae; genus Stercorarius; species Stercorarius parasiticus. The sequence goes on along the minus strand of VWZL01004793.1, from coordinate 227,924 downwards.
GAGCTGCGTTAATCAAAACTGAGCCCTGCTTGTAGTCACTCCAAACCTGTCTGGCCATAGTTATCCATCATAGTTGATTCGCACTGAATTTCACTCAGTTGTAGCAGTAATCTTGCCTTGGCATTGATTCACAGAAAAACAAAACATTGATGGTGAATAGCAATGGAAGTGGCCTAATAAGGTCAATAAGCATATAGTAATAATAATAACTATCCTGCTTGGCGTGCAATTTTGCCTTCAACAGGGGGTTGAATGACAGTTACCTCATCATAAAGAGAGGCCAGGTTATGAACTCCATTCTGTAACAGGAGCAGCTATGTGAATGGAGTCTGGTACATTGAGGTTAAGCCTCTGACCCAGAGTGGCTTTCAGCCACTGGAAATAACCTCCTGGAAGAGCAGCAGCGGCATATGGCTCCTCAAAGGGATTTTGCAGACTGCAAAGTGGGAGGGTGTATTGTTTTTGATGAGATTAGATCCCATCTGCTGGAGCTATGTTAGTTCGGTAAAACCGACTCTTTAGCTCAAAGTTCAACACTGATATACCATGCCGCCCTTTGGATTTCCAGTGTCATTATTTGATCTTTTTGGAGATCTTTCCTAATAAGCAGCAAATTGCTCCTGGACTCCTCCAGCATCATTTCAACTAGGTTTATGTCTTTCATCTTTTCACATACTATAGGTAAATTAAAAATGATTACGAGGAGTTAAAGCATGAAAACAAAAATTGCCTCCCCCCTTTCTTATTAGTAGAGAAGTCCATGAAAAATAAGTTCTAAAAACTGCAATCCCCAAAGCTGTGTGTCATTAGAAATTAAAACTTGCCTATATTCTTATATAAAAATGAGATTTTTGAAGGCAGTTTTTACTGGTCATGCACGTCTCTGAAGCTCAGCAGAATAAGATGACTTCAAAAGGAAATTAAATAATAACCAGCACTGATTCCCCAGTGCATTTCTTCTAGCACATCTTCTTTTTCTGGCACATCTTTTTTTTCCAGCAGACACTATTGAGTAAAAAGCTAAGACTATCGCCCCCTTCTCATTATGTTCTCTGGTATGTTTCACAAGCTCCCCTTAGATTATACTTTTAATACTATGTTTCTTACCAGATGTTGGGAAGCCATGACTTTTCCTTATTATGTTATTCTGTTGAGTTCAGTAAATGTTTCTATTAAACATAAAAGTCTCTATGCATGTGTGTACTACTGAAGTACATATCTTCACCAGTCAGTACCTGATTTCAGTCATGGGCATTACTAGGTGAGGCTGGAAGTCAGCAATTCATTCTCTGTATGCCAAAACCCAAATCCCAAAAGTTTTCCATACCTTGCATGTGTGCAGGGTGCATCAAATACCAGTTCAGTGGAGAGGACAGCAGCACGGGACAACCTGCTCACTCTACAAATGGCTTGCAAGCCCGTGAGTAAGCAGCTTGCATAGTGGCGTGGTAGTCTCAGAGCTGCCCATGAGAGCTCTGAAACTTCATCAGGGAGAGACAAAAAGCACATGTTTTTATAACATTTTCCTGGCCAAAACCACACATGCCCCTGAAGATAAACATGCATCCTCTTTTTTTCTAACGTTTTTAACTCTGTGCTACTGAGCCATGTAATTATCTAACCTGTACTTACTGGAATAATGGGAAAAGATATTTCTTTAATTTGAACCATCTTCACAATTTTATTCAAAGTAGTTGACCATGCAATTATACTTGTTAGGAGACGGAAAGAGGGAAAAGACAAGACATGTTTTTCCCTGCAGATGTAAATACAGAGAGTATGTTGTGGTGCCACAGGACACGGCCACTGTGGCAGTGAAGACTGTGGCAGGAATTGTAGGTAGAGCACAGGAGAAGAACAGTACAAATATAATAACAGTTCCTGGGGAATACACGCATTCTAGTCAGTACAATAGTAGAAGAAATTACAAGATGGTAGAAAGCAGCAATACCTGTGTTTCTTCTCCAGGCCTCAACTTTCATGTGTGCCTTTCTTAGCAGAGAGGCAGGTCAATGGACAGAGCCATCCATTCATTCCCAAGCAGATGTATTTGTGTACGTCTCAGAGTGAACCTTTCTATACCTATGACCAGCTCATCTTTTCAGTTTACCAAACACTGTGGGCGTAACTCACTAGTTTTTCCTAGAGATGAAAATGCAGAGTGTGCATGTCATATGAGAGAAGGAGGCACAATAGGAGAACATAAATTGTAGCTTTGTGGCAAACCTTATTTAACTATCTGCAATTAAATGCTGATATTTTGTTCAGTCTGGTACCAGTATTCTTATGGTACTCCTATGGCAAACCAGTATTATTATGGCAATGTCAAACACTCATACCAGACATTATCCAAATTTTGATGCATTTCGTAGCAATAAGAAGTCATAGTTCTGCTTGGTTAGAGAAGAGATATGTATAGCCCTAACCTTCTGACTTTCCACAGTTCTTTCTAACAAGCTACACTTTTCATTATGCAATTCAGTGAAGTGCTGTAAGATGGCCAGTGAAATTGAGAAATTAAGGAAAAAGTAAAAAAATTACTAATAAAGTCTAACTTATGATTCACAGAAATTGGAAAACCCAGGACTTTTTCCACATCTAACTTGTCATTGTTCATCTTATCCATTATCTTTTCATCTTTAATGTGAAATGTATCCTCACACACTGTCAGTAACTTTTTTCTTCTCGGTTCTGTAGCTATCAGGTGGAAATGGTTTTGCTATCTATGAAATTTAAGGTTGAATTTTAAAACACATAACTGCAAAAAATAAAGAATATGGAGGTGACAGTTTTAATACCTCAAGTAAGACATTTGCAGATTTTAAGGAAAAGTTGATCTTTCCCTCATATCAAACGATCACACACACAATGCTTTTCTTTTAGGGCAAGATTGAATAAGAAACAGCTAACCTACACATGCAAGTTCAACATGTATACAAGCCCTCTAAAACTAGTATTTGTTAAAGCAAGAGGTTACTTGGAACACATTATAATAGAAAGGGAAAGAAGTGCCTTGTACTGTACAGAAAGATACTTTTCTAAAATACTAAAGATACTAAAGATACTTTAAAAAAACTTTATATGATTAAAAAATTACAACCATTTATTATCCCCTATGACATTATAAAATCTTGCCTATGGACTTTTATAAAAGCACACGTATGTCTTCCCTGAATCTGTCCTTTGCCTTTTTGTAGCTGCTAGGCAATTTCCAGATAACCGCTTCAATCTTTCAGATAGTATCAAAAAGCAGAAATTGGGCAATTTACTTAAGAAATACTTTGAAAAATTTATTGAGATTTTTTTTTTAAACGATCAGTTGTTATCTGCTAGCTTTTTCTACCTTCAGCCTTTTTGACCACTTTAGCAGCTTGCTTGTGGGACCTCTGGCTCCAACCCAAAATCTGGAAGCCACTAGCTTTTAGGGAAAAGATGCATGGAACAGCAGTGTCATGCTTAGGGTGCTGTAGGCCAGTTGTGCTTGTGATTCTTCTTGGGCTCTGCAAGTAGTGTATATATGTATACATGTATATTATTGTATATGTCCTTACTTTCAAAATTCAGAAGGAAAGTGATTTTCCAAATATATAATCAGGCAGATGTCAGAGTTCATCTGAAGTTTTTGTCTACTTTTCGGACTAACACAAAAAGAAGGAATTTGCAAAAGTGTAGAAATAACTCCTAAATGGGCTAGGGTTTTGTTTGGTATTGGCCTCTGTGAAAATGAAGCTATACAACTTAACGAAGCACTATCCTCTGAAAATAAGCATAATTTGATATATATGTAGATGCTTATTTGCTTATAGAAGACTGCGGGCCTTTATTTTTCTCAGGAATTGATGGGAAAAGGAGAACATAAGGAAGCATGTTTCCACAGGACTGTAAGATGCTCAGATTTGCTCTGAGTAGGATGTGAATCTTACTGAAGCAGTTGCCCAAAACCTTGCTATAAAAATTAAAATTGTCTGTCACGTGATAATGTGGTGGGTTTTTTTTCAAGGAAGAAACATTAGATTTTTTTATTTAACATATCAACTACTGCTTGAAAAAAAAAAGATAAATCCTTGCTATTAATGACTGCATTATAAACCTTGTCAGACAACTTCATTAACAAAAACGCTTTAAGCAATTTTTCTTTAGGAAGGCTTTTCCATCTCCACTATTTCTGGTCTACATCTACAGAACACTACCTTCCATTTTCAATACAAAATAACTAAATGTAGTTATTGAAGGTACAAACTAACCAGCTAGGGTTTTCGAGAAATTCAGCTAATTTTTAAAGAATCAGTCTGCCATGATAATAAAAAAACATAATTGAGAAATCAATATAGTGACATTTCAAGGAGGTAACGGTTAGCTTAGAGTATTTGAGAAGTGCTACAATAGAAGGGAAAAAATGAATCTTAAAAACTTCTTATGATGCCTAATACATACCATTTTGTGCTTGCTAACACACATACACGCAAATAATAATTAAAAAAAAATCCTTGAATCTTTTTGAAGCAATCTCTGATCTTAAAAAGAATAATGTATTACTAAGAAAAGGGATATTTTTCCTTTTGTCTTTTTATAAATAGCAGCTGAGTAAAAGCCTAAAAGTTTCAGTGGGAAAACCAGTAGGTTCGGAAGGTATTTAAAATACCAGTACAGTACGAATTTGTTACTAGAATTAATGGTTTGTTTCTGACATTTGACAGGAGGTAGCTAATGAAGCACTGCAAAACCTTGACCTGATAAACTGTAGCAGAGTAGCAGATGTCAGACTATTTCTCAGGTGCCCTGTGAATAGTTTGTCCTTGTTTACTGCTAGGTGCTTTTTTGGGTGTCTCTGTCATACCTCAAAAAGGGTGACTGAATTATTTTAACCAGCCAAATAAAGCTCAAAATCTGATCAAATCTGAATCGACTCTGTCCTGATGCACTGTTGGATGGAAGCATAGTGTAGACTCTCTTGCTCTACATAAGATACATATTTGGTGCTGCTTGCTTGTCCACTGAGGGATTGAGAACAATTTGCAGGAAATATCACAAACAGCAGTATGTTTTAAAATAGACATGGTTATTTGCAATTGTAGTTCACGTATATAATTCTAAGGTGTTTGAACCAAACTCCAGTTATAAAGTTCAGAATACACAAAGGTCTGTGAAAGTAGAAATATGAATATGTTTTTGCCATGTGGGCAATGTGAATAATACTCCATAATTATAAAAAGCATTGGTGAATAGATGTAACCAATAGTAAAAAAGTGTTGACATGTTTTTGTCTCTACGCTATTGTAAAGCATAAGCACACTTTTATGTATGCTCTGAACAACTGACTATAAAACATATAGTCTTCGTTGATCAACAGGAAATGACTATACTCTACAATCAACAAAAAAACTATTCACAGTTTCTATCAGACAGTGTTCAGAACTCCTGTTTCCACCTGCATTGCAGCCTTTTAAAGAATGAACTCTAAACTGAGTCTGAAGTGGCTTGAAAGCTTTGCAAATACTGCCCAGGTAAATAAATAAATGGAAAAGCACTTTGTATTTTCCCAATTGGCTCACTTAGGAGCTAAGAAAACACTTGCCTTACAACTAATTCAGTTTATGTCCTTTAGATTTTTTGGATCAAATTTTAAGAAACACTTTGATTTTTGCCAATAAAATTCACCAGTTTAAAGCCCACATTATAAAGAAGTCCTGCCAGCTCACGTAAAGCTGTCCAGTTACACGAATCTCTCTGAAGAGCAAGTCAGAAGAGAAATACAAAGTCACTCAGGTCAAATTCAGTGATCACAGTTCACTGACCACGTGCTTTTGTTTTTTCTTTAATTAGGGCAAAGTGAAAGAAGAGTTATAGGCATACAGATGCCGATGTTTTTTAAAGACTTGGGCTGTTTCACACGCCTTTTCTGTAGAAAACCAAAGAAGTAATAATTGTAAGAGCAGAACTGCACTTGACTAATGGTAAAAGAGTTCTCAATGATTAGCACACTGTGCTGAAACTTCAAAAATACGGATTTCTTGGTTCAAAGGCAGTCTTCCTTCAGGACCTTGAAAGAAGCATTTATCTTACCTTGGTGTCACTTGTAAAGTGAAGATAAAAGAAATATGTTTCTCCCACCATTTGTATTAGTTTTTGGAAAGGAGAGTGCGTAGGCCAAGGAGTATAAAACATAAATAATGGTGGAGCAGCAAGAATTTTAATAGAAAGATCCATGCTCGAAACTTTGGGCACCATCTCCCAGTATCTGCTCATTATCAAACTGTAAGAAAAACTACTTAATTACTGGAACAGGTAATGGAACTAAAACTTGATGGAATTTTAAAATGACCTATACTAAAGTTTGAGGATAACCCAGATTTGACAGTTGTCTGAGAGAAACTGAACCTGAAAAGAGGTTCAGCTGATTCAGTAAATGCTCTGTTGCTAATTCCCTGCCCAGCTCCAATAGTAACTGTGCCCTGAGCTATATCAGCTAAGCTAGTGCAGGAGATGTACAGGCAAAGCCTCTGTTCCACTCTTGGGATATGAAATCTGTTAAGAAATTTGTTCTGCTGGAATTTCGTGGATAGAACAGAAGTCTGATTAAAAGGCATATAGGTCCCTACCTTCTTTAAAATTTAAACTCCATTTGATACATTAAAAAGAAGTTAACATGCTGTTAAGTTAACTTTGCAGTCAAGTAATTAGCTAAAAAAGATCCACATACTTGTTCAAAGGCTACAAATAAGAAGGGATTTCCTGTACACTGATTAATGAAGGTAGAGGTTGATCCTCACTGTTGTTTCAATGTATGGCTTAGTATGGTAACATTAAGCTTCCTATTTCAAGGCTTGATGATTTTTTAACAAGTTATCTGCCTCATGATACATAATTAATCACAAATTTACATTGACATAGCTATATTTTGAAAATTTCCGAGATGAATAGTATCAATTGTCTGTTTTCAGAAGTGCTCTCGTTTCGGATTTTGGGGTTTTTTGTCGCTTATCAAAAGACACCAATTCCTTACAGCATCATTTCAAAGTCCACTGTTTGAAGAACTAAAGGCTGTTCTTTTGGAGGCTAGGTTTTTTTGTTTTCAATGAAAATATTGAAGAATGAGGTACGAGTACATGTAATTAGTTTAAAAAAGAAACCTGTGCTGCCATTTCCATGATGGACTTCTTATATTCTACATATCACTTTCCATTATTACTGAGTAAATTTTGAATATAGTTCATTGTTCTTAGAGTATTTCATTACTTCTCAGCATTACTTCAGTGCACGTACTTGAGTTTTCAGTATCTTCAGCTAAGAAGCTGTAGAGAAGAGGGAGAAACCGCTGTGCATCATTTAATGGAGCACAGGCTGGGATCACTGTCCTGTCAAGGAAGCCTTCAGCCAGACTCACCGTACACTGTACTGTTTTCAGAAGGCTTTGCTTTTTGTTTTTTTGACGTATCTGAGTAAGATGTTTTGAAACTGGATGTTTATGCCACTTACGTGTTTTAGTGAAAGCCCAGTTTAAATATTCTTCCATCTTTGTAGCACCTCTGTTCTTTCTACTTTCTAAAGTTACCTGTTGGATTCAGCATTTGCTCTCCTCAGAAACAGTATCCTGCTGCTCTCTGGCCCTTGGTCACCAGCAGAGCTTTACCAGCTTCCCTGCTCCCTCTCTGTTATTGATTGCCTTCGTAGGAGCAGGAGGCTGCTGGAGGCAGGTGGATTAAAATAAGATATGGCTTTGCCAAATACTTTAAGAGTAGAACCCCTAATATCATCTTTTTATGGATTTTCTGTGATGGATTATAATCTTTCCTATGCAATGGTAATAGCCTAGCATTGCAGAAGACTGGATTTATTTCTCTCACTCAACAAGCCTAATCAAGTGTGGCAGAAAAGGGGATAAAAAAACTGACTGGCTCTACAGAATGACTGAACTACCTGAAATATGAATAAATATGATGTCATCAGCCAACAGGTGCCATTCATGCAGTCTGTGTTAGGGTCAGACTCACTGAGAGAAGCATAATTTCATGTTTGCATAGATCATAACTCCACTGTCTTCAGTCTGAATAGGGTTGCTGGATTTCCTCTTTGTACCCTTGCTGTGATTACAAATTTCTCTCTCTCTCGATCACATTTTGCCCCTAACAAATACTGTCTATTCAGCATAGTGTTTGAAGTTCAAAATGTTGTTCTCTGAATAATAGAGCATTTCTCCTCCCTGAAAAGGTAATAAAACCAGACAGATTTGACTTGATTTATTCAGCTTTGAGGCTTTGGAAAAAGTGGACCCAAACATGAAGTAGGAGTTGCAAAAAACAGGTTTTCAACCTTTCGTAGTATTTTTTGTTTATAATTAGTGGGTACAGGAATTCACACAGGCCCTAGCTGTGATAACTGTGGCAGCAGAAAGCCAGGAAGTATCAGAATTAGAGACCAGCCTGAGCAGCAGTGGACTAGCGGGTAACTATCTGAGTATATGCAAAAGGATTTTATATTCCATATACCCGATTGTTCACAGTTGCCCAGAGATTCCTCATATATCCAACCTTATAAAAACAAGTTTTCAATACGCCTGTGCCTTGCCACAGTTTAAGCAAATAATGTATATTGCACTGTTGTCACTTCATTGTAATTTCCTGTCCACATATTCTTTTGTGATAAGCAAGTTATCTTGGTCATCAATGTCTTAATACCATCACCACAGAAAAGACCTGATTTGGTACCTGTGTCTTTGTCATTTCTGTCCTCAGCTGTTCCGATAAGTTCAAGCCAGCCTGGGCAATGCTTCCTTTTCTCCCTTTTAAACACCACCATTTCCATATTCTTGTCCCCTGTCTAAAGGGCTTTTGTCTCACCACAAAGTAACTAGTACACCAGTCTTCTGCTGAGTTTCTCAGATTTTATTCTCCAGCAAGTTCAAAATATTGCCACTATAGAGAGTAGTTCCCATGTTAGACTCGTACACTTTTTCATTTTGCAAAGCTCTTGAGCATACTTTCAAGTCCATATAATGTCTAATTTGTACCTACGTTTACAGTTTCATTTCACATTCTTTCACCTACTCCTGCTTAGCAGCAAAGTCAGTTTTGGCTAAATAAATTTTTAATGTCCTTCCTGTATCTCCTTCCATGATGTCCCATTGCCTAGAAATCTTTATTCCTGAACCTTTTTGCCTTGCAATCGTATGTGCTTTACCAAAATTTCTACAGATGATAACAACCCTTCTTTCTCTGCATCTACAAGAAGGAAAGTAGGAAAAAGAGCAAAATCAACAAAATATACTTAAAACTATGAAGTACTTTTCTGTACTCTGTGAAATCCCATGCCTTCTCCCAGACATGTGCCTTCATGATTCCCACCTACCTTATAATTTTGAATCCTTAGAGTGAATTAACTCAGTGGATTTGTGCAGAGAACCCACCCAAAATCCTTTTCTCTAGCGTAAAAATCTTTCTGTGTAAAATTGCCTCTTTATGAAGATAATTTATGCTGAAATCTTGCATTTGACCATCTTACTCTCAAATCATCATTGTTTTAGCTAAATACTTTTCAACCTCATGCATGCTTTGCCTCATTTGGTTGAGCTCATCTAGCATTATTTTTAATACTGAATTGGACAACAGGTGCAAACTTCTTGGGATGAGATCTGTATTTATGGTCAGCTACTACTAGCAAATCAAAAGGTGAGTGCATTGAAGAATACAGTGTTTATTATGCCTATTTGCTGAAAAAGATTGCTGGTGTATTTTCAACTGCCAATAGTTAAAATGGGTATAGTTTGAATTATTCATTAGAAATCCTCAAACCAAGTCAGTGCCCAATGGATTTAGCTGTTTCATTTGTGTCCATATTGGCAGGTCACAGTTCACAGAATCATAGACTCCTAGAATAGTTCGGGATGGAGGGGACCTTTAAAGTTCATCTAGTCCTACCCCTTGCAATGAGCAGGGACACTTCCCACTAGCCCAGGTTGCTCAAAGCCCCATAAAACCTAGTCTTGAACACCTCCAGGGATGGGGCATCCACAACTTCTCTGGGCAACCTGCTCCAGTGTTTCATCATCATCATTGCAAAAAATTTCTTCCTAATATCTAATCTAACTCTGCCCTCATCGTATCACTGCACTCCCTGACATAGAGTCCCTCCCCATCTTTCCTGTAGGCCCCCTTTAGGTACTGCAAGGCTGCTATAAGGTCTCCCCAGAGCTTTCTCTTCTCCAGGCTGGGCAACCCCAACTCTCTCAGCCAGTCTTCGTACGAGAGGTGCTCCAGCCCTCTGATATTTTTTTTATTTTTTAATTGTTTACACGATCCTTCATCTACCTTTTTAGCTTTTGAATTCTTTCCAATGATATCTGAAAAGTGCCTGCTACTGGACACTGGACACAGTCTTTTCATTTTGATAAGAGTTCTCAGTACAGGGGAAAAGAAGACAGTGATTCAGATTTTCATTCTTATCCCTTAAATGGTGCAAAAGGAAAAGATGTACCCCCGCAGAAACGTATATACGGTATATTCAGTGACCTGAATTGTTAAGCATCATCTGTAGAGGTGCAAGTAATTGTTGCATGATGATTATTCTCATCAGCCTAAAGCATGAAAGCAATTGAGTGAAAAAAATCCTCATGTTATGTAAAATGATTACTACCTGTGAGCCATAATAAACAATGATGTTCTCACAGTGGTGATGTTAAGCAGCAGAACAAATGAGTGCAGCCTGCTGATTGTGCAATGCTTGATCATTACCAATTGCTGTAACCCCCAGTAAGTAAACGATTTGATTATTGGGGTGCCTGCATGATCCATTTCTAAAAGAAACAAAGAATAATGCTGAGAATGCAGCACAGTCACCTTTGACACCAAGTGACTTGGACATCTACAGCCCTAACTATTTCTCCTTGTTATGTTCTGCAAGATGTCCAGGAGGTGTGTTAAAATGCAACCACAAAGGAATTCAATGACAATTTATATTCAAGAGGTTAGAAATCATGATCCAAAGTATAACTGATTTAAAAACTTTCAGGAGAGCAGGAGGGAGGACTTAGGAGGAAAGGCTAGGTTTTATGCATACAATACAAGACAGTAGGATCACCATGACTTCACAAGGTTTATTTCTTTTACATTCCTACAGACTGGGTTTCATCCAGAAATTCATAGTTTTAGTGGTGTGATTACTATATTTAGAAATTCAACTAAATGCTAATGAGGGAGCAAAAAACTGCTGTAAAACGTCATTGAATCCATGCAGAACTGAGATTTCCATATATTCCATGAGAGTTTTCCTTTAGGCAAAGTGAGTGGGCATCCATGATTTGCAAGTTGAATACTGAGACATCAATTTGCATCTATGGTGATCCAGATCATCAACTCCATTGAAAAATAAGTGCTGAAAACCAATGAAAATCATTATCTGACTAAGGTAAATTTGCACTAGGAGCTGCAATATGGCATTAAGAAGTCTGCCCTTAGTTTTAGCTGTGCTGTTACCCATGCGAGAGCCAGATCAAGTACCTCAGTACTGCATTGTAGCTGGGAGTGTGCATGTATACCAAAAAGCTTACGAACCATAATCCTGTTTTCAAAAGGACATTCAGCACTTAGGAACCGAAGACTTCCTGAAAGTCAGACAACCCTCCTTATTTCACTTTTCCCCTTCTGGTTAATGTGAGATCATGTCCTAAGTGCTGAACGCATCCTTGCAAATATAAGTCTTGAAATCACAAGTTTTTTTAAATACCTTTGAAAATCTTATTACTCTGCCTACTTTGGGGATTTAAATTGTATGAAACAGGAAGATGAAAAAGAAAATGACATTTCTTAGCTGTATCACAGATTCTCTGCACCAGCCTTTCAATTTTTAAGGACAGACCTTTGAGGCAGGAACTCTCTGTTTCCCTGTGTGTGGAAAATGTTTAACGCTGGCTGGTGCTTCTAGCTGCCAAACATATTAGATTTCTTGTTCTCTTTGTAGGATGGTAACATGCATATAAGGTGGCTTTATCAGTCCCAAGAAACACTACTTTCTCTCTCTTACTCATTTTGAGTAGATCACACCATTCTTCCTCATTAGACTGTAATTGCTCTGTAATTATTTTAACTGCAGCTGGGACAATAAGTCTTGATGGAACAGTACCTTAAAAGGAGCACTGAGGATTCAAAAAATCATCCCCTCACTTGATTTTTATTACTTCCCACCTCCTTCTGCTGCAAGTATCACGAAAGGTCACAATACCAGAAAGGAAAAGGAAAGATTAAAGAATTTGAGTCAGGATGATCACCCCCATACCCTCTAACAACGTATCCTCTCCAGAAAAGCTATATGAAAAGCCACATTTTGCTGGATACATTCTGAAAAAAAAAAAAAACCAAGAGTAGATCTTGTGCTTTACATTCGTCATAATTAAGTTCTTCCTCCAAACGCGTACGCACCCACTGGCACCTCACTTACTAAAGCAGTAATACTAAAAATATTACAAGGCCTTCACAAGGGTAGTTACAGCTTTACCTACTAGTATTTTCTGCTTTCTTCTGTAAGCTTTCCCAAGTCTTTCCTGAATGCCTCTCAAGATCTACTTGTTAGAAGGGAAGAAATCCCTTTTACCCATACTCCTTTTTACACGTACTGTGTACAGTGTTTCAGGACCTGGCAGGGCTTGTGAGCCCATGGAAGCACCCACGCTGGAGTGGTTTGTGAAGAACTGTAGCCTGTGGGAAGGACTCACATTGGAGCAGTTCATAGAGGACTGTCTCCCATGGGTGGGATCCCATGCTGGAGCAGGGGAGGAGTGTGAGGGGTCCTCCCCCTGAGGAGGAAGGAGCAGCAGAGACAACGTGTGATGACCTGACCACAACCCCCGTTCCCCGTCCCCCTGCACCACTTGTGGGGAGGAGGTAGAGAAATAAGGAGTGAAACTGAATCTGGGAAGAAGGAAAGGGTTGGAGGAAGGTGTTTTAAGATTTGATTTTATTTCTTATTATCCTACTCTGATTTGATTGGATGCTGAGTCTGATTTGCTCATGACTGTCTTATCTCAACCCACAAGCTGTTTGCTGTATTTTTCTCCCCCTGCCCAGTTTAGGAGAGGGAGTGATAGAGCAGGTTGGTGGGCACCTGGCATCCAGCCGCGGTCAACCCACGACAATGGCCTTCCAGGCACTGGGGCCAGTTAGCTATGTGCGGTAGTTAACAGAAGTTCATACTTGTGCTTCTTTTTTATTTACATAAAATAATATTTTGTATTCATGTAATGTAGATTTATTTTCTTTATAAGAAGGACAAACAAGTCCTCTAATGTGAATTGCATGGTGTGTCCTGTCTCCTCCTCTACACACCTCTCATGTATTAAAATTCTGTTTGTTCAGAATTGCTGTCTTATGGGTGCCCCAATTTCTCCTCTTTTATTCCCATCTCATTCATTAAATGCAGTCTGATACCTGTGCTTGAACTGAATTCCTATTTTAATGAGTCTTCTTTAAAATACCAGCAAACCAGGAACACATATTTGTTTGAAGTTGTCAGGTAACCTTGCAATCTGAATCTCTTAATAGAAGATTTCTTGTAAGTGATTTGCTTTTGGAAGTGGTATGTTTACAATATATAATTTAATAACTTGAATAAATCTTTAATTTATGACTAAATTCAGACACCAGATTCATTGTTGGCATAACTCCCCAGGTTTCAGTGATGGATTGGCCTAGAGAGCCTGTAAGAATCCTCTTCAGCTTCATTACTTTAATATGTCTTAGAAAATGGAAGATCAAGTAAAGAAAGCTATGGTGAAATATCTTTATCAAGGACCTGGACGAAGGCATCCTTGGTGCACCCTCAGTAAGTTTGCAGACAACACCAAGTTAAGTGGGAGTGCTGATCTGCTGGAGGGTAGAAAGGCTTTGCAGAGGGATCTGGACAGGCTGGATCGATGGGCCAAGGCCAATGGCATGAGGTTGAACAAGGCCATGTGCCAGGTCCTGCACTTGGGTCACAACAACGCCATGCAGTGCTACAGGCTTGGGGAAGAGTGGCTGGAGAGCTGCCTGGTGGAAAAGGATCTCGGATGTTGGTCAAGAGCCAGCTGAATATGAGCCAGCAGTGTGCCCAGGTGGCCAAGGCAGCCAACAACATTCTGGCTTGTATTAGAAATAGTGTGGCCAGCAGAAATCTGGAAACACTCCACAGGGAAGTCATCATCCCCCTAAAGACATTGAGGTGTTGGGGCATGTCCAAAGAAGGGCAATGAAGCTGGTGAAAAGTCTAGAGCACAAGTCTTATGAGGAGCAGCTGAGGGAGGTAGTATTATTTAGCCTGGAGAAAAGGAGGCTGATGGGAGACCTTATCACTCTCTACAACTACCTGTAGTGAGGTGGGGGTCAGTCTCTGTCCCAAGTAACAAGTGATAGGACGAGAGAAAACAACCTCAGGTTGCACCAGGTAAGGTTTAGATTGGATAGGTTTAGTTCATGCTGACTGGAAAAGGGGAAACATAACCCCCATTTTCAAAAAGGGAAAAAAAGAAGACCCAGGGAACTACACACCAGTCAGCCTCACCTCTGTCCCTGGCAGGATCATGGAGCAGATCCTCCTGAAAATTCTGCTAAGGCACATGGAACATGGCGTTACCAAGGGCAAGTCATGCCTGACAAATTTGGTGACCTTCTATGATGGGGTTATAGCGATGGTGGATGAGGGGAGAGAAACAGATATCATCTGTCTCGACTTAGGTAAAGTGTTTGGCACTGTTCCACATGACATCCTGGTCTCCACGTTGGAGAGACACTGATTTGATGGATGGACCACTCGGTGGAACAGGAACTGGCCGGATGGCCGCACTCAAAGATTAGTGGTCAATGGCTCGATGTCCAAGTCGAAACTAGTGATGAGTGGCATTCCTCAGGGTTCAATACTGGGACCAGTGCTGTTTAACATCTTTGTTGGTGACATGGACAGTGCGGTTGAGTGCACCCTCAGCAAGTTTCCCAAGGACACACTGGAGGGAAGGGATGCCATCCAGTGGGACCTGGACAGGCTTAAGAGGTGGGCCTGTGAAAACCCCATGAGGTTCAACCAGACTAAGTGCAAGGTCCTGCACCTGGATCACAGCAATCCCAAGCTCAAATATAGGCTGGGTGGAGGATGGATTGAGAGCAGCCCTGCCAAGAAAGACTTGGCTCAACATGAGCCAAGCCTCAAGCTCAACATGACAAGCTCAACATGAGCCAGCAATGTGCGCTTACAGCCCAGAAGGCCAACTGTATCCTGGGCTGCATCAAAGGAAGCGTGGCCAGCAGGCCGAGGGAGTGATTTTGCCCCTCTACTCCACTCTGGTGAGACCCCACCTGGAGTACTGCATCCACTCTGGAGTCCTCGGCGCAAGAAGGACATTGACCTGTTGGAGAGAGATGATCAGAGGGCTGGAGCACCTCTCCTATGAAGACAGGCTGAGAGTGTTGGGGTTGTTCAGCCTGGAGAAGAAAAGGCTCCAGGGAGATGTTATAGGAGACTTCCAGTACCTAAAGGGGACCTACAGGAAAGATGAAGATGGACCCTTTATCAAGGACGGTAGTGATAGGATGAGGGGTAACAGTTTTAAACTCAAAGAGGGCAGATTTAGATTAGATATTAGGAATAACTTTTTCACTATGAGGGTGGTGAGACATTGGATCAGGTTGTGCGAGAAGTTGTGGATGGCCCATCCCTGGAAGTGTTCAACACCAGGCTGGATGGGCCTTTGAGAGACCTGGTCAAAGTGGAAGGGCAGGGAGGTTGGAACTAGACAAACTTTAAGGTCCCTTCCAACCAAAATCACACTATGATTCTGTGATATTAGGAAAAAATTCTTCACTGAAAGGGTTGTAAAGCATTGGAACAGGCTGCCCGGGGAAGTGTTTGAGTCACTATCCCTGGATGTATTTAAAAGATGGATAGATGTGGCACTTAGGGACACAGTTTAGTGGTGGACTTAGCAGTGTTAGGTTCACAGTTGGACTTGGGGATCTTAAAGGTCTTTTCCAATCTAAACAATTCTATGATTCAATGATTCTATGAAGTGAGCTTTAACATAATAGTGCAATGCAATTACTTCAGACTTCTAGTTTTTCTTCTGTGCTGCTATTACAAAAAGAACAACTATGCAAGAGTAACAGGGATATGAGTGGAAAAGGTCCTTCTAATCGCTGTTGCTTTGCTTCAATGCAGACCTGCCTGTAAATAGCTACTGATTGAGCCTACTGTGGAATCCCACCTGCTAAATCATCTGATCTTCTGCCTTGTAAATCAATTACAGGATACACCAGCTTTCTGCTTACACGGCACAACTCTCTGAGATGTCACAACCAGCATGCTTTGTGTTGGCCTTATTCAAAGTGCAATACCTATGTCTGAGGTAATTTAAAGTATGTATGTTGGTGGCAAAGGGCTTCTTTCTTTTCCAATAACATGTTAGGGGCATTCTGAGCACTTATTTTACTGATGCTGAGTATTCATTTTTTTAAATAAATCAATTCCCTCAGTTAATCCCATTTTTCAGTTTCTCTCTTCTTCCAGTTGCTTCCCTGTTCATTGTGTGGGCTGTGCATTCAGTGGACTCTCACCAGTCTATGCCATGTTAAGTTTCACATAGGTAGTGTCTTTTCTTTCCTGTTGCACCAAAAGGTGGTTTCAGATTTGCCTTACCTACTGCATTATAAAGAAAATGCCCATGGTTCACTGGCACTTAGTATACTCAAGCAAACAGAGTGGACAGGGTCACAGATACTGTCTTTAACCTATCTACCTAGCTGAAAAATAGTAACTATGACCTCACTGCTACACTCAAAAGGGAGCAAAATTGAAAAGTATTTTGACTAACATCTGAATGCTTAGCAAAAGGAAACTCAAAAGGGAAGGAATGACTTTTGTGAAGAGCGTGTATCAAGCGCCAGGGAAGGAAAGCCAACCTGTGCCGTAGTAGAGATGTGGACATCATGTGGAACATTTCCTAATGTGGCAAGAAAGATGCCTCAAAACAACATATAGATCTTGAGTTAATAATATGGGGAAAATACTTTCTTGCTTGCTTTCATATATTATTTTCTTGAAGTTGCTGCAAAATGTACGGTCTGAGAGATCAGCATTGAGATTCTCTTGCGAGCCATGTCTAGGCCAGACACTTGCTGGAGACAAGCCAGCAAGATATAGCCACAGCTGACATGAAAGCTATTTGTGTTGGATGTGCTAATCCAGTGTATGCACCACATTGCAGTTGGTCTGTAAATTTGTAGTATTGCCCTTTTAATAAGAATGACAATGGTAAAATCTTGTCTTTTTCTGTATGTACCAAGTGTCACAGGGAACTCCTACAGACTGATAAATGTCCTTCCTATGACAGAGGTTCTGCCAACCATGAAAAATAAATATCCATAGAGACTATTATTCCTCAAATGTATTGATGAAGATTTGCAAATAACATACATAACGGGTCCTTGGAAGTGCCAGATGTTAGAAGGGAGTTTTTATGGGTGGCAGGAAACAGAATAGAAATGCATGGGCAATTAAAGGCATGAATTTACTGCTGGTTCTTGTCTTGTGAGTATTAGGGGAAGAAAAAAGTTGCCCATTATCTGCGATTATCACTACATAGGGTTCTCAGCCACAACAACAAATCAGTCCCCTTTTAAGTGTATATGATTATGCCTGAAAGACAGAATGTGGTCTACAAACCTAGACGTGAAGAAGCTAAGTGTAGTCCGTGATCCAAAGCCAAAGTCACTCTGGATCTCAAGTAAAATCAAAGTACTGAATCTTGCTTACAGTTTGCAGCTGAATCAAAGCTCTACAGTGACTGAATTATTCCTACCCCTTTCTCTTTGTGATGAAGAACTGGTAAGCTCTGAGAGTATTAATGAACTAATTCTGTTTCAATTTATTCAGTCCTCTAGAGCCAATGTAGGACCTGAGCATTTTCACCCAATCATCTTGCATCAAATTGGGAAAAATAGTTGTATTAGCCAAACTGCTTAATGTTTCTCAGGCTAAGAAACAGCTTTATTTCCAGACATCTATGTTTCAGCTTTGCTAAAACAGTTGATTTTTTTTTTTTTAATACTGATCATAAAACATGAAACAAAAATCCAGTGTGGCCTCCCAGAGCTACATTACAAATTGCTATGAAATTCCTAATTGGGAGAAAAACCCTGGCTCTGTAGAGTAAAGAAACAGGCTGTTTTGTGCTGATGAAATCCCTCCAGGATTCTGAAGGGCACCACCTCATTTTTTTGCATACATATTATGTCCTCCTACTGATTCCATTAGTGATTCATGGAAATTATACCTATTAAACGCAAAAATATTCACGGATCTGATTGCTGACATGAATATATTGGTTACCAGCTGTAAATTGAGTGAGACTTTATTGTGTGAAGTTAAAACACGGTAATAGGATGGTATTTTCTTTGGACTTTTGAATCCCTGCAAGGTAAAATTATTTCTTTTAGAAAATAGAACATACTGGTTTAATGTGTTTTGTTGTGATAGTAAATGACAGAGGAGCAGATTTCCCAGCTAGCATAAACAGCACAGATCTGTAGCATGCAATGTGTTTCCATCATTTCACATGAGCTGGGGATATATTCCTTTGTATCCATAATCAGTGTATGCAGATATTTGCAGCCTGGCATCTGCAGCCTCGGCTCTCAGCAGAACACCAGCAGCATGTCTTATTTCCAGAGTAGCAAAAAGGGCATGTCAGAGTGGAAAAAAAGGGAAGGTAAGGAAGCATTAAAGTATTAATACAGAAAGCTCTTGTCAGGCCTAGGAAAAACTGATAGAGGGTAAGTGAGATTATAACAGAAATTTTGAGCAAGCAACATTGTGCATTGAATCTGCTAAGACATATCTGCATAGCAAGGAACCATGAGTGTTATGTCCCTCTCACATGTTCTGGGAAGATCTTCTCTTTGAGTTTGTCACTGTTGTCTCAGCCGTGTGTGTTGATGATAGCAGGGCTAGCAAGGTGACCTTGGTTCCCAGATTAACTGAGTCGCTACATCTGGGATTTCAAATATTGCAGTGAAGCACATTCCTCATTTTTCATTTTTGGGTCTTGAGTCCATTGCAAAAGTAGAGATTCCCAGAAAAACCCATCTTCATAGTATCTCAGTTACCTGCTAGGTAATTACAGCTGCACGATCTAAAGATGGCACGGGAAAGATTACGCTAGTACAAAAGATTGGTTTTGTAGTCATCTAAAATTAGACTCAGGACATTTAACCAAACTGAAAATGCCAAATTTTGCAAGGCTGAAGAAAAACACTTGGAGAATTATTAAACAGATTAGTTCCTTTACATAGCACGTATAACACCTTCTCTAGACTTATTTCTATAATTCTTAGCAGTGCATAACTAAATAAAATGAAATAATGAAAGTGACACAGAAACAGATTTGTGATAAATGGCACACTAGTAAAGCTAAGCCTATCATATGTGACAGTCATGGTGAGATTGGATGCTGGGATACTGGCTTACCTTGCTCATACATCCTTACACATGCCTGTGATTGTTCAGTTCTGCTGACCTTGCTTATAAGAAACTGCTGCCTGAACTACAGATTTCCTGGCAGTACATCTCGAGAGAAGTGTTTAGCTAGATTATACCAAATCATTAACTGCAATCAAAGTTATAATCAGTTTTCTGAACTAAGCATAATATTCTTACTGAAAGGTCTCTCGCAGGGAAGAGGACAGCTAGAGGGGGGTCCTACACATCTGTACCACAGCTGTAAATGGAAACCAGCAGATGTGAATTGCGCGTATCTTGACCACTCCTTTTAGCAGGGCATAGGATTCACCTACCACACCACATAGCTAGCTGACTGTTGTTGTCTAGATTGTGATTACATTTAATGTTTTTACTCAGGAGGAGTGCGATAGTATAGCAGAACAGCTTTCTAGAACATCCCTGTCTCTGAAGTTACCTATAGGAAAACATTTTCTGTCTGGGCTTTTGTTTGGGTTGGGGGTTTTGCCCCATCTATTTGGTGGCAGAGACTGGTGTTTATAATTAGGCTTAGGTGTTTTCTTACTGAAGAGACCAGAGGTTTGAGATACAATATGGTTATATATCACAGGCAGAGCTACTGTGACCTCTCATTGGAGGAATTCCTGAGACACACACAGGAAAACAGGGTATTTTAAACAGGAAGAAAGTAAATATACAATAGTATGTCTGCAAAAGCATCTCCTACATTAACTATACATTTAAATTTCATCTTGAAAATTTTGCTGAGTTTTCAAGTAGAGGATTTGTACTGTTTGACATGGCTTTGATATAATCCAAATCTTTGAATGCAATTCTATAAACTTTCTAGCTTGCTATTCTTTTCTAAATATTAGCTGTATAAAATATTTCATTTTGTGTGACTACTTTTCTTCATGCACATGGATTACTTTTCACATTCTTTTTTTGCTATCCATCCTTTTTATTAGCCTTCTGTTCCATGTGCTCAGAGTGTTGCTGCTCCAGCTCCATTTTAAAATCTGGAGCTTGACTCTGCTTCCAGAACGTCCAGAGGAATTTTGTTACTAAAGCTCATGAAAATTTGATAATGGATTCCTTTCTTTGTGGATGTATTTAATTTGCATTCAGACTCGTTATTATGTTAGATAAATATGTTCAAGAATTCTAACTTCCTGTGTGTTTGCTCCTCAGAAGTAACTACCCTGAAATACTGATAACAATGGAGGTGAATGGTACTGTCTTTCTGTCTTATAGACCAAGACTTTATCTTCTCTCCTTTCATTCCAGTGATAATTGCTTATCAACAGAAACAGGCTTCTTGGTGTGATTCTGAAGCCACAAAGTTTGTGATCCCCAGCAAAGACATATTAGGAGCTGGGTCCAGTGTATCAATTGTAGTGGGTTTAATAGAAAGTGGATGATGAGGAAATATTGTATATGGTTGACTGTGGTGTCTGAGGTTGATAAGGCACTCTCATGGTCTTGTTTCTCACTCCTTTGAACGCCTTCCCACTCTGACTCTGGTATCCAGATAACAACATGGGGAGAAACAAAGAAATATTTTCAATGGAAACAAAAATAAATATTGCATTCCTCAGTCTCCCTGTAAGGATGCTTCTAACTGCAGTGCAGCTTTCACCCCCTCACAAGATCAAAGGCACAAAGATAAGAAACATCTGAGTACATGTGGTTCATATTAATAAAAATGCCCTTATAGCATTGCATGCAGCAAAAGTAAGAACAGCACTGGCTTTGCTGGAACAAAACAACAAGCTTCCAGTTCAGAAATAATAATGAGATTTAGGTTGTGTTTTGAAAATAGCAACAACACTTGCAATTCCCCATAATATTACCAAAGAAATTGTTGTTGTGTAAGCATAGGACATAGATGGTTTCTTGGAAATTAAAGTGTCTATGGATGGGAAGGGGATCTTTCTATCCCCATTCCTTAGTTAACCCCTACTTAAAGTCCCAGTCTTAACCAGTAGCCATGGCACCTCGCACAGGTCTCCTCCTTGTCCCGCACCCCTCTGCAGTCGAGTGTTCCTTCCCTAACTCTCAGCCAGCTGCAGCAGCTCTGTTCTGCCCCCACCATGCGAGGGAGGGGGAGAGCCAGGACCCCCAGTGCCATCCGAGAAGGAGACCCTGGGTGGAGATGGTCAGCACACAGGGCTGGCAACACAATATCATTTGCATATGTGCAGTTGGTGATACCAGTTCAGACAGTACTGCACACACACTGAACTACGGTACCAGCCTACAGTCCCTTGCCAGGTGCATGGCACAATGTGCTGAGCAGAGAGAAAGTCAAGAATAGTTTTTATGTGAGTTATGGTATTTATGAAGAGGCAGCAGCTAACACTTAGTTGAGAGCTAAAAGGCTCTCAGTAGTCCATGCTTTCATGGCAAGAGGTTGTTAGCTCCCAAAGGGATTACAGATCAATTACACAAATGAGGAAAGCGGTGAGAGGAAGACAGTGTTGAACAACTGAGAATGACCCAAGACCAAGAACTGAGAATGACTCTGACCCAAGTGGAGAATCAATGACAGAGGCCAGGTACGTGCCTGTATTTCCTGAATCCCAGTCTGAGCCTTAAAACCTTTCTGCACATGCCAGTGGCCTTGCTATGAGACACCAGTTTTTTTCACAGCCTGGAAAGATTTACTGTTTAATGAAAAGGATTAACATATTTTTCCTTCTGTTTGAATTATAGATTTTGCCATAAACACTCTGCTATTAAGCAATATTTTTCTTCCTTTTTGTGTTTAATTTAGCTAAGACGGTAAGTCCTATTTTATGCATGGGTTATTATTGAATGGTACGGAACAGGAATAGTTTGTCCAACAGAGTAATAAGTTAAAAGTTGACCCCAGAAAAATACTGTATCTTTCATCTTTCATCTCTTTCCTTCTCGTCTGATCTTTTTACATTTTAGAAGAACAGACATTCTTTTCTCTCTAGCTTTCTTTTTCCCCTAGCTCTTCTATTGTTTGGTCATAGCCTCTCCTGTGTTACTATGGTTTTAGTTTAATTTTACTCCCCCTCTACACCTTTTTTTCTTCCCTTTGCTATTTCATTCTCCTGTTGCATCCTGTTGCTTCTTTGCATACAGCTTCATTCTTGCAGAAGGATTGCCTCTTGCAGGCAGTGACCTGTCCTTCCCTGTAGAGCAGTGCCTCCCCACAGCTCCGCACCAGTGAAGGCCATTGAAATCTGCCTGATCTTTGAAACACAGCACCACTGAGAGGTTGTCAATCATGTCTTACTGTGTGCATGTTGACTGGAGCAGCAAAGCAAAAGAAAAGAAATTAAAGAAAAAAAAAAGGGGGTGGGGGGGCTCTAAGAACTATGCTTCTGAGCCTTATGTCTGTAAACTAATCCCTCTGCATCGAGGCTAACAGTTTTCTTTGCATCACTAAAGTTGATTCCCAGAGAGACTTCTTTCTAGTGTGTGGATTTCAGGCTGCATGGTACACTGACAGCATCTGAGGCCCTTGTGCTAACCCTTCTGCGCACCCAGCTGCTGAGATTTCATCCTTTTCTTTATTGTCTTATACTATTCTTTTTAAATGTTATGACCTGAATTTTCCTTGCATTTGATAGTATTGCAGTTAAAATATTCTTCCTAAATGACTCAGGATTAGTGGTGCATGAAAGTTGACAGTCAACTGAGAGGACAGCTTCAGACAGGGCAGGGACAGTTGTGCCAGGCTGCTTGTTTGTATCATAATGCATTGGATGCAGTGGTTAAAACAGAGGATAGTGTCACAACAGCATGCTGTGTTACAAATATCTATCAGGAACAGAACAATACAACTGGCGATGGCTCTAAGTTAACCACCATCAACCAAAGTGGGTAATAGAGTCTTGCATAATGTTCATTTCTGGTCCATCCCAAAGAGAAAAAGGAATTAAGAGTAAGAGAAGCATTGCAAGAATGAAGATTTGTAGCATGTGGGCTTTCTAAGTCTATTGATGGAGGAATGGTACTAGTCTTTGGGTAACAGATAAGATTTTTTAACTTGGGGAGACAACCATAAGTTTGCTTTGGTCAGGGTTCATCAGTAGCATCTCTCTACATTAGACAAAGAAGATAATGCCTTTGCATGGGTAATGGTTCCTGACTGCTTCCTTGCTCTGGCAACTTAAAGAAATCAAGTTCAAGATGAGCCTGAAAGAATATGTTCTCCATTGTTCCTTTCTTTTCTCTGACAGTGGTCAGAAATTTTCTTAAATAATAGCGATTTCTTAAATATTTCAGTGTTCCTATTTTGCCTGAGAACCATCTGTTGTGTAAAGTTAGTACTGAAATCTTGACAACATTCATTAAGCGCTTATCTCCATTGTGTTTCACTATTGTGCATGCATTAAAAAGCACATAGAAAGCAACCAAGAATGGTGACTAAAAACCTATTGTGTTTTTTGCTTTTATAACCATGGCATTAAACTGTACTGCCTTGCATATTTAAAGGGTTTTAATGTTTCAGAAAGACTTAGTCATTAAATCTTAAAAAATTCACTCTGAATTTCTTCAGTATTTCCACAGCAAACTAAGTTTGAAAAATGGGACTTTGCTAGCAAAAATGGGGAGATTTCTCCAGTGGATGAAGTGCCATATATAGTAAAAATCATCACTCATGAGGAAAAATGAACAGAATATCTTCCCAAGCCTTGTATCAAAGACCTGAAACTCTAAAACCAAAAGACCACATAAAAGTGGGGGTAAAAAAAAGAAAACCCCTTCCATTGAGGTATTTCTGAAAAAAACAATCTCAAGAACATAATTTGCTTTGTAAATAACATACAAATGTTTTCAAATGCTCTATAAGAAGAAAACTTTCACCAAAACTTCCAAATGTTGCTATCTTTCTTTTTTCTTTTTGTGAGATCTACAGTTCTGTTGTGTTATATTGCAATGCTTTTCTGGAGCTTCATCTTTCTGGCAGAACTATTTCTATGACAGTGTAACATAATTTATTATTCTTATAAAATAAACCCTCTCTGTTCAGGAAGAGGTAGTGATGCATCACAGAGGGAAGCACTCCAGCTTGTAGAAATCCCAGCTCATGGAAGTACGATATAGTCAACTGTAATTCCAGTGAGACAACATCGTGCCTAAGCATTTGGGGCGCCAGTCAAAATGACAAAAGTTTAGGGGGAGAAGGGGTATGGGTTTTGCTGTTTGGGGTGGTTTTTTGGCTTTTGACGTTTCTTTTATTTTTCACTAGAGAAAAAACCTGTTCTTTCCTAGGGCAAAACGAGACCAAATATAACCTGTGAATAAAATATTTGGGTTTGCGAAGCTCTACTTTATGAAAAGCAAGTTAGAGAGAGGTATCTGCTATTGTATGAAACTGGCAACACTGCATTCAAGAATTAAACATCATTATTTTTATTTCAGTTCCAGAAGAAAGATAGAGAGCTTAATGGCTGTGGTTGCATAGAAGGGCCCCTAGAATGGGGAAAGAGTGCAATATTGTGAGAGCACTGCTCCAGTAATGCCAATAATAAAAGTCTTATCCATTTGAATGTGGAAAAGAGCTCTTTAAAAATAACATGCTACGATCTTTTACAGCTGCTTAAACAGTCCCTAAATCTGCATCTGAAATACTGCAAAATCTGTCCTTTCCCAAAAAAGTGCTTTTAAATCAAATCGTATTTGACACAATTGTTTTAAAGGAAGAGAACAGGAAAAAATCGGCAAGCAAAGAAATGGTCTCCTAATATATTTGTTTTACTCAGACAGTACTAAAAGAATAGCATCTGTGCCCTTTTCAATAATTGCTGCATTATTCAGTTTGATGCATCCGGCGCAATGAACACCACAGAAAACTTCCTGGCTTTTGATTGAGAACTGTGTGGTCTCAGAACTCCTGCAGTCTCAGAAAACATTTGCCAAAGAGGTACCTGGTTTATTTAATGAACAGGAAACAGTGCAGTTGACTAGTACTGACCTTGCCTGCAGGTACCGCATCCCTGAAAGACTGCGAGGGAAAAGTAATGGATGGTACGGTGAAGTGTTACACAGCTGGGCAGATGATGCTGCAAAGAACAGTTGCCTGGTTTGGTAGTGCTGTATTTTCTTTGGACAGGTTTATGAAGTGTGTTTTTATCTTCCAGCAAGCCTTGGGAGCGCCGCTGCTGCCGTAGGTTAGCAGGGACATCTAGTGGCTTTGGTAAATTAGACTGGGATTGCTTCTGCCACTTGCTGATAAACTTGCAAGGGTTTTGAGGAAAGGCTCTCAGTGTCTCTCTGCTTCAGTGTCATATGCCTCAAAGCATTTTGCAGCACAGCCCTTCTCGGTACTTTTTTCTATGAAGCAGGGGAAAAGCGCATGCGTGCTTTAAGTAGTATGACAGACTTTCATGAGAAGAAAGAGGGTTGTTGATTATTGCAAGACTGCTGTAATCAGGGTTTGCAGAAACAAGCACTCAGGAGGTCACTTAAAATCATGAATTCCACATATCAGCTTTATTATTTTATCAGTATTAAAGCAGGGAAATGCTGTTTATGCCTGTGGTTCTGGTTGTTTAAAGTAAACCATTTTAAATGTAATGCAAATAGTTGTTTTCTTTTGTTGTATAGGTATTATGCATGACCAAATTTTCTGTCTTCTGGGACTAAATAACTCCCACTAAATCAATCATGCTTATGAAAGTGAGACACTTAAATGACTTAAATGAGGAATCTTCACATGTAAAATGCTTTTCCTGTAAAGCCACAGGTCAACTTCTAGGTGAAATTTAAACCAGTATATACCCATTGCACAAGGTCACCTTGTACTGCAGCAGATAAAAGCAGCCACACCAGGTTAGGTAGGGATTGATCTAGCACAATATTATGTCTCATCTGTTGGTGGCAACATCACCAGCAGAATACCAGTGGTCAATGTGAGCGAGCTGGATTTTGAGAGGATCCTGTCTGCCTCCTGAAGAAACCAGGGAAAACCAAAGGTGCCAGAAGGTTACCACGGTTCACCAAGCACAAAACATGGCTCGCTGTGTCGAGGTGCTGCTCTGTGCTGGAGCTGCCCCCTGCACTTGCCAGCTATGCAAACACCAGCAGCCACTGCAGCCACCAACACAGAGCGGCGTTACACAGACACTCTGGCAAAGGATCCCCAAGAGCTGCCAGGAGGACATCAAGATAGCAAAGAAAAAACAGAATAGGTGTCCCAAACGTGGTGGTGGAAAGTTTAGGGTCCAGTTGCAGGAGAGTTAGTCCCTTCAGTCAAGAGCTTTAAAATGAATGATGTTACGTAGAAGAGAAAAAAGCAGAAACAGGGGCTGATCCCATACGGTTGGAACTGGACTTAGTTAAGAACTATTGAGAACCTACGTGGATGAATTTCAAACAAAGCATTTCGCAGCAGATAGTGTTCTCTGTACTGATGTTTTAGGGGTTTGCTGCTGGTAACGTTCATTAATGATACACATGTTATTAAGAAGTCTGAGTCCACCCATTTCACACTCAAATTACCTTTATTGAAACATAAATAGTCTACAGAAGTTATCCTCCCATCATTTCATTGATTTTAGAGCTAGAGATTATACAGACCATAGTTGATGGCAAGCCTTGTTACAAAATCTGTTTCCACAGATGACAGCAAACTGGTTAGCTGTGGTTTTCCCTTCTCTGGCTTCATCAGTTGACATAACACAGACCCTCTGTATCCTCTTCTTTCAGCATATGTATATTAATGGTAGATTGAATAAATTATAAGCATTATCCTCTGCTTTCAAACAGCTGAACGCTGAACACTGAACAGACCTGCCCTGGCCAGGTTCCAGGATTGTTGACTTTCGCTGGTCCTCATAAGCACTTGATTTCCTTTTACGCTTTTTCAGCGTCACACTATGTTGTTATACAGCTTCTTAAAGATCTGTGCACTGTTCTACATGAGAGAGAGAGGTTTTTCTCCCAGCACAAAACTTCCTCGAGTCACTCAAAAATTTGCCATTGACATTAATGATCTTCTAATTAAACCTCAGCCTTCGCTGCCTTTCATGGTTGTATTCTCCACTCAGTTTTACTGTGTGTAGGATCATGAAGGGTTCCAGGTATCATCAGTTAATCAATACCTAGAATTTAAGAAACACTACTCCAAAGTGCTAGTATGATAATATTGTACAAAGACAATATCTTCTATCCTGTCTCCTGAATAATGGCTCTTTGTTCCTTGTCTCTCCCACAAAGTGGTCTGAAAGGAGGCCTGAGAGTAAGCACTTGGGAAAGAAATTGTTAAAAGTTTTGTACTCTCATTCATTGCTCAGTCTACATGCAGAACCATTTTAGAATTCTGCATTTTTCAAATTGCAATGAATATGGTTCTTTCATTATTTATTCTGTTAGCAATGGTTTGCACCTCTCCATTTTTATTTTAAATAGGAAGAAGTTTCAGTATGCTACTGCACCACTACAATACAGTAATACATAGTCTATAAAATTCTGGATTTTCATGTCTGAATTTTGCTTTAGGGCTTTATTTATTTATTAAGATAATAAAAAGTTTTAGAAAAAAGAATGTATTCAATTCTTCTTGCCAATATTCCTACTTCTTACACAAGCATTACCTACCTTCTGCTGAAGTTGTCATTGCTAATGTGGCTTGATTCTGGTTTTACTGCACTGTATGAGAATCAAAAGTTGTTCTAGATAACATTGCCAAATAATGAATGGCTTCATTGCATTAAAAAACGAATTTGACAGACTCGAACTGGAGAAAACAAAGTCTAATATCATAGTTGTTTTGAGATTTCTTTACTCTCCTCAGCCTGAAGAACTCATTTACTTGCTTGCTTTACACTCCGTTTTTTCCATTTGCCTTTAACTTTTCAGTCTCACCAGGGGTGTAAAGAGACTTCGAAGTCACATGAGAACCAGGCTGAATATATGTATGGAAATACTTATTCATCAGTGTCTTGGTAAGTTAATGATAAAGATATTTCAAGTAGTGTAGCTGCAGTTTTGAGAAATAGGGACTAAATCAGAGCTGTGAATGATGTATTCAGCGTTTCCTCAAATGACACATATAATTTCATGCTGCTATAGGTATATGTTTCCAGATAATTTGGCATGTAACAAAGTTACCCAAATATATTTGCTATTTTTTTGCATCACTTCTGGAATTTATGGCAGGGAACAGGTATTCCTGTTGGTATATTAACAGTAAGTTTCAAGTAGAATATGATAGAAAGAAAAGTTTCTAAATGATATACCAATATTACCCAGCAGGGGAATGGAGTGCTTAAAATGCCAGTGAAATGGAAGTGTGAAGTGCTGACCTCTAAAGTTATCTTAATTAAAATTGTCTCTGTTAAAGTCCTTGTACTTCCAGGTGCTGACTGTCATAGAGACTTCACACTTCATATTGTGCAAGTGTAATTTAAAATTTGAGACAAGGGAGCAAAATTATTGCTTCCACTGGAAAAGCTACGAACACACATAAGTACAAATAGGAACATATCACCTTGGCAAATTAAGGTGGTAGCATGCAAGATTGCCTTTTTGCATCTCTGTCACAGATGCTTAGTCAATTTTATTGATCATACCTCAGACTAGAAAGTGCAGTATATACTTATACCCCTCTAAAAACAGTTCCTAAACACATGGCAAATGCTCTGCCTAAGCAACCAGCTAGCACCAGCTGGCATGGCAGGACACTGTCTAAAATGTTTATGAAGTTAACTTTTATGA
Organism: Stercorarius parasiticus; assembly: GCA_013396915.1. NCBI lineage: Eukaryota > Metazoa > Chordata > Aves > Charadriiformes > Stercorariidae > Stercorarius > Stercorarius parasiticus. Next base: position 198,755 of record VWZL01004793.1, on the reverse strand, counting down.
AGTAAAACTGCAAAGATTTACTTTTCTGCAAAGAAGGACATACCTAAAACTACTCAAATAAATTCAGATAAACACCTAACTTGGCTGTTGGCTCCAAACCAACAGAAGTCTTGTTCGAACTGTATCTTGCTCATCTTTTGCCCTTTGCTGCTTAGCTCTGTATGTTATTGAAATATCAGCCCTGTCCTTAACCCACTTACCCGTTTTTGAGACTCTATGAGTTCAAAATGTAAATCTGAGAAGAGGTTGGTATGGGTTTTTTTCAGTTTCTAGAGCAATTATATGAGCTTCAATTATGCATGTTATATGATTTGTGAAAGGCTTGTTGTTTATTCAGAAACAGCATATTTCATGTTTATATTAGTCCCTATGTTTTTAATTTGTAGAGGGCTTTTCTAGGAAGGCAAATATAACTTTTCTTCCTCAAGACTTTAGGAAAGTTTCAATGCTCCTTTTCAGTCATCCTTTTGAGAGATGATAGTGGCAATATTTACCACTCAGATGTTGTTGTGTATGTGCTGTCGTGGCATGCCAGGCTTGTTCCTTAAATGTCATCATCAGGCCTTTTTACAGTATTCTGAGCGCTAAACGCCACTCACTCAGATATAGTTTGAGCATGCCTGAAATGTAACCAGACACAACTTTGCTGTCCAGGCTCTTTTTTTCAGATGGTATTGTGGTTGCTTTCCATAACTAAGTAAAACATTTGCATTGTTAAAAAGTTAGTAATACAGGGAGAGTCATTAAAAGGGAGGAAATGCTTGAAATGGTGACTCAGTGAAGTAGACAGATTTGGGAAAGCTGCTCCATACGGCAGAAGCTCTGGACCAGAAGGTCCTCCCACCAGCACCACCAGATTGTGTGAAGGGATGCAGGGGACATGCGTGTTAGCCAGGCAGTGGGAAGTGGATCAGAGACTGATACATTTAAACTACTCTCCACCCACCTCCCCTGTGCTTTTTTAAGGATGCACAGCCATTCCAAATTACAGCCATTAGCCAAATTGCTGTTTGGAACTGTTTGGGAGGATTTCAGGTCTGCATTCAGATTGCCATTCCTGTCTCCTCTGTGCCTTTTTCCCCTTCATCCTATCCCATGTGAAGTCAGTGATTCATTCTCTTTTCTTTCCTCCATATGGCAGGATGTATTAGAAAAGAGGGAGAAATGCTCAACTAGAACATATTCCTTTGGTCCCAGAGGAGGCAGAGGGGAATAAACAGCATTTGCAGCCTATTTTCTCCTCTTTATATTTGTGCATGAGACAGAAGGCTTGGGCTGTTTCTTTTCCTTTCCAGTGACAAGGTCTGGTCACTGGGTCCCAATGGTACACTTATTTGAGTGATAAGCAAATAGCAGCACTCTTTGGAACTACCTAAAATCCTCTTCTGTGCAGTTGATAGTGAAGAATTCAGTAAAATGTTGATCAAACCCCAAATTGCACTCTCTAAACATCTCTAAATATTTATGCCGGGTCCTGCATTTTGGTCACAACAACCCCAAGGAACACAACAGGCTTGGGGAAGAGTGGCTAGAAAGCTGCCCAGCAGAAAAGGACCTGGGGGTGCTGGTGGACAACCAGCTTAACATGAGCCAGCAGTGTGCCCAGGTGGCCAAGAAGGCCAACAGCATTCTGGCTTGGATCAGGAATAGCGTGGCCAGCAGGAGTAGGGAAGTGATCGTGCCTCTGTACTCGGCACCGGTGAGGCCTCACCTCGGGTACTGTGTTCAGTTCTGGGCCCCTCTGTACAAGAGGGACATTGAAGTGCTGGAGTGGGTCCAGAGGAGAGCTACCAAATGGTGAGGGGTCTGGAGACCAAGCCATATGAGGAGAGGCTGAGGGAACTGGGCATGTTTAGTTTGGAGAAGAGGAGGCTGAGGGGAGACCTCATTGCCCTCTACAACTACCTGAAAGGAGGCTGTAGAGAGGTGGGTGTTGGCCTCTTCTCCCAGGTGAATAATGTCAGGAACAGAGGAAATGGTCTGAAGTTGCGGCAGGGGAGGTTTAGATTAGATATTAGGAAGAATTCCTTTACTGAAAGAGTGGTCAGGCACTGGAACAGCCTGCCCAGGGAGGTGGTTGAGACACCATCCCTAGAGGTATTTAAGAAACGTGTAGATTTGGCACTTCAGGGCATACTCTAGTGACAGAGATTGTAGGGTGGGGGTTTTTTGGTTTTTTTTTTTGTGTGTGTGTATGGTTGGACTCGATGATCTCAAAGGTCCTTTCCAACCATGAAGATTCTATGATTCTGTGATCTGCTTGATGCTAACTTCATCTTACAAATTCTTGTCCATAAGATCTCTACAGTCAGTGGTTACACATCGGTATTTGGATGTGGTTGCCATGCAGAAAATAAGATAAATTAGCTCGACCGAGCATTTCTTAAAGGAAAACATATCAAGGTGTGTCAAGTATCAATAAAAATCCGTTTAAGCGAAGTTTGACAAAGCAGTTTTTAAAAAGAAAGAACCGCCCTCTTCATTGACAATAAATACATACCAATCAACAGAACCAATGAAAATTTACCAGCATAATTTCCTTTCACTAAAACAGCAAGGCAGATATTGACCAACTGTCTTAATTGACTTGCAGTTCAGCTTTTCAGGCATTAAATTTCCTAACTGCGATCAGAACTGGCAGCCAAGTGACTCTTGTTTAAAACATGTTTGTGTGAAAAAGAAAATGGAGATACTGGTATGGAAGAACAAAATATGCTCACAGCTTTTCTTCACCAATGATAAATTATAATCCGCAAGAATCTGAGTCAAAACTTCACAGAAGAAACAACGATACTGCTGCCAGTACTCATTTGCACATGTTGTTCTCATGGTTCTGTGTCAGATGGCACGGTATTCATCTAAAAATCCTCATTTCATTAAGAATTATAGTGACTCTGGCTGATTTTACATAGGCCAACTTTGAAACAAAAAGGGTCCCAGAATCTTGTAGCCTTCGTGAGTTTGTGTGTTGCACTTTCAGAAGTGATGGATAGTGAAAGCCTACAAGTGGTCTGTTGCAAAAGCTCAGCAGTCAAACCATCACCTCTTCCACCACAAAGCTCAACTTCCTTTGATAATGCACCTATATGTGTATTCCATCTCTATGTTGCTTTTGGGTGGAAGACTAGAATTCAAAATAATTTAAACATGATGGTCTCTAACTGTGAATACCTAATCTGCCCATCTGTCCTTCCTGAAATGTAAACCAAAAGTATATTTAACAAATGAGTTATATTAGTTTCCAAATTATGTGTAGGTTACTTAAAAGTTACAAACATAAATGCATTAAAATAATCCATATGAAAATGAGTCATCTTCTTTTCAAATGGCTTGGGCTTTAATTAAGGCTCAGTAAGAACTATTCATCTGATGGATCCCAAAAAGCAAAAATACAATCTACCCAGCTCTGGTAGCTGGTATTCAGTGCAATGTGCCATTTAACGTTGTGCTCCTTTCCCTTGCCCATAGAGCAGGACAAAATGAAGGCACAGTCTAGAGACCAGTGACAGGGTCCAACTGCAAGTCCCATGTCACTATGCAGGGATCTGCCTGGATAATATCAATGGGATGTCAGGGATCCATATCCTTAGTCTGGGAACCAGAGAGAAACATGGACAGCAGCAGCTGCCAAACTGAACACCCTCATATGTCCAGGATTTTTCAAGAAGGTTGTGGTCCTTTCAGATGCCAAAATAAATGCCTAGCTCTTAAGAATTTTCTCTCACTTCTGACAGCGAAGCTGTTCCTTAAACTGGATACTTATCTTCACAGCGAAGGATCTTAGCCTGGGCCCCTGCTGAAAATTGCTGGCTGAAAATCTGTTCCCACAGTAATAGCTGAGAACCCTTTTTCTTTAAATATGTGCCTGTTTTTAACAAAATCAACATGGAGCCTTAGTTCCCCAGATTCAAGCAACAGCAAAACCAAAAAAGGTCTTCAGTATCACTGGTGAAGATCCAAGTTCATGGCTTTGATCCAGAAGTTATTACAGAACGTGTCCTAATTGACATATGAGTTTCCCAGAAAGCCAGAAGCAAGCAGGGCTGGAGCACAACAACCGGCTACTTGCTCAGCTACGCTAGCCAAAGGCTTCATAGCTGTTGTATAGACTTTTTTATAATTTTCAATGCTATATAGTCTGTATAACCTGAACTTGGGAGTTAATTTACCTTCTCTCACTAAGAGTATTATATTTATTTTTATTTCATTTTGTTTTTAATTAGACATTCCACAGAGTGGCTAACCGCCTGCCAATTCTTGGTTTTATACAATGGTTTTCTCAACTTTTTTCAGTTCATCAGGACCTGCAAGCAGAATACAGAATAAGGCATTCTGAATCACTAATTCAAAAAATGACTATAATGTCCATTATTAACTCTGTCTTCTCTGTCAGACATTGGAAAATAACCCAAGTGTGCAGTTTTCCTTACCCAAGTGATTGTCAGAGCTCTCAAACGCTGAAAATAAAGCTTGGGCAGGAATCTGAATCACAGCACTGAGATTTAGCCCGCACCATTCTCATCTATCAATTTTCTACAGAAGCAGATTTTATTTTACACAAGCACAGATAGCACAGGAATTCCCTGCTGTTTGCTCTCCACCATATACATCATTACCGGTTTCCAACTTGTCCCACACTGACACTTCATAAGCAATGGCAGACACACAGACCTCAGTAATCAGGCCCTCCCTGCAAATCAGCATGATTTAGCACGAAGTATACTAACACTTCATAAAAATAATATTGCATTTTTTCCCTGTTTTTCTTTTTTGGCTTTTTTAAACCTTTTAGGTGTGTCTTTGCTTATGTATTTTGGAGCTCACAGTTCCTCAAAGTCAACATTTTGAAATTACATCTGTAAAAATTGGGCTTGGTGTCTGTAACTGGGATCCAGAAGCTTAGCTTAAAACCTAGAGGCCCAAAGTTTATAAGAACTGGCATTATCATTGTACTAAGTGCATCTATGTACTTAGAGAAATGCACTATTTTTTTCTGTTTCTACCTCCTAAGTGTAGGCTCTGTATTATACTGACTGATTGAAGATTGGGTGCCACAACATTTTCTGATTTTTTTTTCTATCAGAAGGGATTAGGTTTAAATGACCCTATTAAAAAATAAAGATTTTCTATCATAGAGGAAAAAATAAAAACCTCAGACAGTTATAGGAAAGTTAGAGAGACAGAAATTGAAAAAGAAACATCATCTATTGAGCAAACAGTTATCCTTAACCTGACTGACTTCATGTATATGAGTCATCCTGTCAGATTCAGTAGTTCATCTGCTTTTAAGTATTATGTGGTATTACTGCCTTTGAGGGTACAGGAACCTGTGTGGAAGTGAAAGTGCTTTTTATTTGAAATCAGTTTATATAATAAAGAAGGAAGGAAAATCCAATGTTCTGATCTGAGATACCCACTGCTGGTAATATTCAAAAAAAGGATATTTCTGTCTCTTCCTTAATTACCTGAGGAAGGCCCATCCAGCTGCAGAAGACTACCAGAAGGATCAAAGCTGGAAAAAAGCTTACAAGCTTAGGGAAAGCTTTACTGTTAGTAAAATCTTACACAAGTGCGCAGCCATTGGCAAAATTACTTGTTTGAGGAAATTAATTGGAATTTGTTTCACAGCATTTCTGCTTCCACTGATACCACTGGCAAGCTGTTTTGACTGCAGTGGAAACAAGATCTTTTCATTCTCTTAACTAGTAGAAGATTTAGCTGCAAGTGAAGCTAGTCTGTTAATCAAACACTCAACTGTCTTCAAAACCTGCAATGTCATTTTAGCAAGCCGTGCCTGTATTCATCAGCAGGATTGCCATCCGACAACATGTCCATGCAGACTTGAGCACACCAGAAGGGGGTCTTATACCCACTTTTGCATGAAAACCACACCTAGGTTTCAACTGTCTGCCTGCAAAGACGCACAGGGGTCTCAAGGGTTGTCAGTGCCACCCACGAGTTCACTTCCACGACTTCATGCGTTTCAGCCCAAACTCCCACACTCTGAGCCCTCTCCAAGAAGGAGGAAGAACAAAAGGGCACATGTTTCCACCAGAGAACAGGACATTTCCCACCGCTCTGTTGAAACATCTTTTGAAGCATCAGGCTTTCACCAGTTCTTTGGGCAGGCACTTTTTCAAGTAACACAAGGTACCGGAGATACGTCCTCACGTCCTGACAGAGGGTGGTTTAGTAAATAGACATTTACTGGTGTTACCCATGGAAGCTTGGTTTGACGGTGCTGTAAATTTGGGTTCAGCATTCAAATCGATCATAGTAAAACTACAATGTTATGATTAATGTTAGGTCAGCTACCAAAACCTTAAGAGAAAAAAGAGATCTTCTCCATGAAATAACAGTTTTGATCACGGGTGTACCTAGGAGGTGGGACATGTCCTTTCAGCAAATCCTCCATGTCTTCAGTCTTAAACTGAACTATCCAGTTCTTCTATCATGGGTTGTAAGGCATAAAGTCACAAAAAAAGAAGGGTCTGAATGTAATGTCTAATATCACTGCTTGGTGAGAGACCTGGATAGGTTGATGCAGTGCTTCTTTATATCCTGAATAGATTAAATAAACAGGAAAAAGAATAACCTATGAGCATTTCTGTATTCTGTATTTCTGCTTCCCAAAAAGTGTTGACCTGAGCTCAGGCAGTAGTACATGGGAAGAATACCTAGACTTTTTGTGATAGGACTGAATTGGTTGTCCTTTAATATTCACTAGTGAAGTGTTACTTTACTAACCACAGACACTCAACAGTGGCTGTGGTTATGTTCTGATTTCAAAGAGACTGAAAATGGAGTTTTGGGTGATTGCTATGTTACTCTTGTACTCATTCAATTATGGTATACAACTGCTTATAAGCAAGAAGTTATGATAACCTTAGGAAAAGAGAAAAACAGCAAATCATTTTTATTTTTCTTAGCCAGCAAATACAATATTGTGGAAACATTGAACACCTTTCACAGTTTCATATAATCTGCCGGGGTGTTGTATTGATTTCCTTTAAATTTATAACTCGGTTCTGTGCATCTATAATTATATGCAACAAGGCAAAAAATAGTTGTTGCTCCTTCCCCTTTCCAAAAAATAGACCCTAAAAATGTATTAATCCTCTGAATTTTGCATAGAACTTGGTCTTTTCCTTTCTCAGAGAAGAGTACTCAGAGAGAGAAAGAGAGCCTGTCTTGAGAGTCTACCAGGTGTTTATTTCCAACATTTCTTATTCCCATACCAGCTGCTTTGGTAACAAGCAGGTGACTGGTCATTGCTAAATTTTTTTCCTCCCCTGCTTTCATTTAAGAAGCTAGTGAAATTGCCAAGCCACATTATTGCAGTGTTTTTGATACAGTTGGATGCAGAATCAGGAAATCAAATGGAAAAGAATGGAAAGCTTTGAAAAAAATTATCATGTGGAAGAAAGGGAGCTTGTTTTGTATTTCTGTCATACACAAGGACAAGGATTACTGCTTTACAGAGGATTTGCTGGGCTGTGAATTGTGTAAAAGATGTTGAAATAAAATCTGGCCACCCAACAAAAGAATTTATGTACTGGAGGAATCTGCACAGCCCAGTTGTTCCTTTTTGAGTGTCATTCTTGTGCATTCTTAAACACAAAAGCGGAATTTGGCTGAGATGAAACTGTGAGAAACAGATAGTATATTATCTTGAATGATATTGTTGTGTGAGGCCTTGACCACCAGTAACAAGTCATGGATCTAGATAATTTTTTGAGGACTCTGAGTTTGGGCACAGTCAAAATATTCTTCTGAGGCTTATGGCTTCTCCTTACATTGCACATCTGAACAGTTAAAAGTCATGAATACTAATATGGTCGATGCAAAAAAAAATACTGGCACAGGTAACCCTTTTGCAGTGGATCTCTATGAATGAAACTGTTGTATTTACAGGTTTTATTGTCTTTCCTTGTTAGTTATCCCACTTACCATCTCCTGAGCCATGAATAGTTGTACATCTGGCAATTTCATACCATATGGAAAGTTAACTAGTGGTAATTCCAGTGGCATTTATGGCAATATGCAGCAAAGTTTCTCTATACTGGTGATCAATGGAATTCAATCTGTTTGAGTAGTGGAAATCTCCACCTTAGTGTGTGCATTTCAAGGATAAAATCTTATCTGAGTACCTTTTGCAGCTTCACTGAGATTAATTTTGATCAGCTAAGACAAACCTCACAAAATATCTAAAGCTACCCAATGACACCTTTAGATACCTAAGTATATTTTTGCTGTCTAGACCTCTCGGTTGAAACAGACATGTGTGGCTCTGACCTGCAGCTCATTTCCCTGAACAAAGTCAATTAAATAAAACTCCAGGGGAAAAAAAAGTTTTTTATTTCACAGAATGACAGAATGACATAATCGTAGGGTTGGAAGGGACCTCTGGAGATCTTCTAGTCCAACCCCCCTGCCAGAGTGGGTTCACCTAAAGCAAGTTACACAGGAATGTGTCCAGGTGGGTTTTGAATGTCTCCAGAGATGGAGACTCCACCACCTCTCTGGGCAGCCTGTTCCAGTGCTCTGCCACCCTCAGGGTAAAGAAGTTCCTTCTCGTGTTTAGCTGGAACTTCCTATGTTCAAGTTTGTGCCTGTTACCTCTTGTCCTGTTCCCAGGCACCACTGAAGAGAGACTGGCCCCATCCTCCTGACACCCATCCTTTAAGTATTTATAAGCGTTGATAAGGTCCCCCTCAGCTGTCTTTTTTCCAGACTGAAGAGACCCAAATCCCTCAGCCTTTCTTCATAAGAGAAGTGTTCCAGTCCCCTAATCATCTTGGTAGCCCTTTGCTGCACCCCCTCCAGCAGTTCCCTGTCCTTCTTGTAACCAAGGAGCCCAGAACTGGACACAGTACTCCAGATGCAGCCTCACCAAGGCAGGGTAGAGGGGGAGGATGACTCTCCTTGATCTGCTGTCCACACTCTTCTTGATCCACCCCAGGATGCCATTGGCCTTCTTGGCCACAAGGGCACATTGCTGGCGCGTGGTCATCCTGTTGTCCAACAGGACTCCCAGGTCTCTTTCCACAGAGCTGCTCTCCAGCAGGTCTGCCCCCATACCAGAATCCCCATGCCAGATTTACAGAGCTAGGTCTTAGAGTGCTTGAATGAAGAAACCAGTAGATGTAGGGGTGTTGGAATTTAACAAAATTTTTGACACTGTGTCACACAGTATCCTTCTGGACAAAATTTCCAGCACACAGCTAGAGAAGCCCATAATACATTAGGTGAGCAATTGGCTGCTGGGTCGAGCTCAAAGAGTTACAGTAAATGCGGTTACATCAGACTGGTGACCAGTCACCAGTGTGGTTCCCCAGTGCTCAGTTTTAGGCCCAGTGCTTTTTAGTGTTTTTATAAATGATCTGGACGCAGGAATCAAATGTACATTAGGTGAGTTTGCTGATGATACTAAACTAGGAGGAGCTGTGGACTCCCTCGAGGGTAGAGAAGCCTTACGTAGAGGTCTGGATAGACTATAAAGCAGTGGAATCACCAACCATATGAAATTTAACAAGACGAAGTGCTGGATTCTGCACCTGCTGTGGGGACATCCTGGTTATACATACAAACTGGGGGACGAGAAGCTGAAGAACAGCCCTGCAGAAAGAGATCTGGGGGTTTGGGTTGATGGCAAGTTGAATATGAGTCAACAGTGCTCCCTGGCAGCCAAAGGGCCAACTGTGTCCTGGGGTGCACCAAGCACAGCAGAGCTAGCCAGGCAAGGGAGGTGATTGTCCCACTCGGCACTGCACTGGTGCTGCCCCACCTTGAGTCCTATACAGTTTTGGTCCCCTCAATATAAGAAGGACAACAAGCTATTAAGAGTGTGTCCAGAGGAGGGTGATCAAGTTGGTGAAAGGTCTCGAGGGCAAGACTTAAGAGGAGCAGCTGAGGTCACTTGGTTTGTTCAGCTTGGAGAAGAAAAAGCTGAGGGGTGACCCCATCACAGTCTACAACTTCTCAAGGTGGGCAGCAGAGGAGGAGGTGCTGATCTCCTCGCTCTGGTGACCAGGGATAGAACATGAGGGAATGGAATGAAGCTGCATCAGGGAGAGTTCAGATTGGACATTAGGAAAAGGTTCTTCACTGGGAGGGTGGTTGGTCACTGGAACAGGCTCCCCAGGGAAGTGGCCATAGCACCAAGTCTGTCAGAGTTCAAGGAGTGACTGGTCAACATTTTTAGTCATATGGTTTAGTTTTAGGTAGTCCTGCAGGGAGCAGGGAGTTGGACTCGATGATCCTATGAGTCCCTTCCAACTTGAGATATTCTATGAGTCTATGACTGAAAGTATGATCATAGTAATTAGCCCTAGTTGGGGAACTGCCTGAAAAGAATATTTCAATTGCCAAATAACTGATGTCATCCTTATATATACACACATGCAAATAAACACTGTTCTGATGATCATTCTTGAATTCTAGATTATTCTAGGAATGTTTGTCATTGGGATGAGTAATAAAGCTTAAGACTGCAGTGAATTTTCCAAATCAAATGAATTACAGCTTACTGGCAAGGAGTTTGTAGAAAGTCATGTCACATATTTCAAAACAGAGGGAAATTGCCAGCATCTTTTGTTTTGTGGATATCCTTTCACCTCCAGATTCAGAGGGCATAATCTTCCCCTCAGGATACAAGTAAAATGAATGTCTCTTTTATTTTTTCTCACTCATTACAGAGATTTTGCATTTATTGTAGTATATGCTCTGAAATGACAAAGATATACAAGATATCTTCCGCTGGAGGAAATGCAGGAAGATCTCCTGTACACAGTTCTGATGGTATCCTTCCTGTTCATGCATCCTCCTTGTTTGCATCCCCCTCACGGATCCCATGTCCAGTAACACTGAAAATATGTAATGCTTTTGAGAGTGAACCAATTATGCTCCTTTGGTTGTCCTCTTTTCTTCAATTTTTCCAGCTACTGTTTGGCCTAAGTGATATTTTGGAGCTACAAACTAACTGAAAGAGTGAAATATTGCATACAGCCTTCATCGAGAGGTATTTCAATTCTTTCTGTAGGATAAAACTTTTACACAGTGCTTACAGTAGCTTTTGAAAAAGTGAACTTCAGTTGATAATATGGGTGCCTTCAGTCTTAAGATCCCAAATGATATAGTCTCATCTGGGTTTCTTACAATTGTCTTTGATATTAATGAACTTTTAGTTAGGAATAAAACTGAGACATCATTATGGATAGATATATCCATATAGACTCAAGCATTGATTTTTTATTTTATTTTTTTAATTAGGACATCTGGAAGCGGTCTGGCAACAGAAAGATATTTTAGCACTAATTTTATTTAGGACAAGGACAAGTATGTTATTCTCAGAGAATATTATTGTGATGGTATAAACAGTTCTCTCCTTTAAAGACTTCTAAGCATATGTGCATTTTTGTGCATGCTAGTATGCATGAACACAGAACTGATTGAAAATTATCCATTGAAACTCTTTCTTCATAGAATATTATGTTTTTAATGAAATACAACTGTTGTAGAAAATGTCTTAAGGGGAAAGAATAATTTATTAGAAAACAGTTTTTCAACAAAAGTTAAAATATTTTTCAAGAGAAAAACACTTCTGAGTTGTACTGTACAGCTATAGAGTGAGATAGAAACTACCCTGTAAGGTAAATCTCCATCTCTGAGCTGAAATCTGTAGATCTAAACCAGGAAGAAAACAACTGTAAAGGTGATTTAAGTGTAGTTTAGGTTTACTACTCAACTCGTAGAGGGACAGTAAAGTAGTGCTATGAAGGCCTATTGCGGGTCTCCCCATCGATAGACTAAGTCAGTGGAAGAATGTCCTGCTTTCGGCTGGTAAAGAGTTAATTTTCTTTCTGGTGATTGCTGTGAAAGGAATGTCAATAATACCTATTGGTTGTAATTATGGCTGAGTGTTGTTTACAGTATTCAAGGACTTTTTTCAGCTTCGCATGGAAGCATAGACAGAACAATGGAATGGCCAAAGAAATATTTCATACCATAGGTGTCATGCTTAGTATATAAATGAGAGTTAGCCAGGGGCAGGAATCCATGATCACTGTTCCGAATGGTGCCAATTCACTGGGTGGTGAGAGTGACCCTTGTCATTATTATTATTGCTGTTTTTCCTTTTCTGTTATTGTTTCTATTAAACTGCCTTAATCTCAGCTCATGAGGGGTCTTATCTCCCTTTCCCCTCCTGGTGGCTTAGTTCAGCTCATGCTGACACCAGTAGATATCTGCAGTAACGCTCGTGAAGTATGGGTATGACTAAAGCAGAGATCAATGGTTGTGTCTGGTTCACCTGTCAACATGTCAGGTCTTATTTCTGAATGTCCTACCTTGACCCTTCTGCAGGCTGATTTTGAATCTAAATATACTTTAAGAATGCCTTTAGCAAACAGGAAATCCCCAAGGCGGTTTACTATTTTCTTTTTCTTGATCAACTCTATTTTAATTCAAAGTGCAGTAGCTTTGTACAGCTGTCCCCAGGGTATCTTCCTTCTCTGAGCCGTTAAGTGGCTACAGTTGGGTCTATCGCACAGCTTCTTCCTGCATAACCTATTAATGTTGACCAATGAGCTGAAATATATCCCCTCTTTCCTATGTGCCACCACTGATTGCTGGACACAATTTTCTGCTAGGATAGCTACTCTGAATTCAACAGTGTTGTATTTTCAACAAATTCAACAGAGGGCCTCCTAACAAGGACTAAGAAATGTGTTTATTCTCTTGTGCTTGTTTTTAATATACTGAATGTAATGCTGTAGCTCCTGCACTGTCTCTCCAGACTCTGACTACTCCTGCAAACAGCAGCGTCATATAGCTCAGCAGCTTGCTTCCATGCTGTGCTCTGAAGGCCTTGCATACGACGGTATGAAGACAGCTCCCAGTGAATATGCTCCTTTTTTTGACTGGTAGGGTTTTGATGCAAGATACAAGTAGAACAGTTGTAACGTGGTTATCAAGGTGGAAAAAAACACACACTTGATGGGTTTAATTTTTCCTTGTATTAGCCAGATAAATTCTACTGTAATTAGGCATGTGTTACAGCTTCACTAAGTGTATCTTATCTCACCATCTTGTCTCACCACCACCATTTGTGCTGTACCCACATATTTTTGAGATTCTTGTCTTAGCACAAAGGAAAACATTTTGTTTTCAGTTTCTTCAGATTTCCCATTTAATTCAATTTTTTAGCTATTTTCAATTAGTTGGAGCTATAAACTTAATTCTATATCTACCTCCAGCCATCATGGATTAATGTTACCATTGTAAAACGCATTTTCAGATGTACTTAGCTAAAAAAGTGTCTTAAAAGTACAGGGTCTTAAGTATTCAGGGCGTTTTGCCTAAACTGGCTTTGGGTTTTGTTATGAAGCAACAACAGCACTTCTAGTACTAATTGATCAATCTCTTAGCTTTCCTGGCCACATTCTGTGTGCACACGCTTTAGCCTCTATACCATGATTTGTCACCAGGCTCTGTGCTGAAATGTAAAAAAATTGCAGAGACCAAATTCAGTAGACTGAAATTGTTTGAAACCCTCCTTGGCAACTGCAGTCACAGGATTGTGGTCGACATTAAAAACTAACTCTACCAGACCCATACCCTATGGAGTATCATGCAGTTTTGGTCTCCCTTTTGTCCAGTTTAGTATTTACATAGATCTGCTAGGGAAAAAGTTCTCACCTGCCTTCATTACACAGATGGCACATTGATCTGTCTGCCTCTCCTAGCAGCTGATAAGGTCACTGTATCCTAGCTGTCCTATTGTGTGTGTGGGTAAGATAACAAAGAAAATCTTTTGGTGTTAAATCTAACAAAAATGAAATTATGCTAACAGACAGAATCTTGCAAAATATGTTGTTAAAGTTACCACTGAGTGTCTCTGTTAACAAAAGGTGGAAGTTACCAGATTTTCTGTCAGCCATAGAGACCTCTTTAACATGCAGGTATTTGAAGGAAACATCCATTTATAACACGTTATATCAAGAACCTTTCTTATGATGTCCTATATCCAGTGCAGATTGACTGTGGCTTTCTAAATGGATTATTGAAGTGCAATTCAATTATGCTTGAATGTACTAGCCCTTAAAAGTCTGCTACTGGCCCAGATTTAAAGCAGCTTCCTTTTTTTTTTTTCCAGTAGCTTTCCATCACAGAGGCCTTCACTCATTGAAGCTGAGAAGCATCTGGATGTTAGAATTAAAACTTAAGAGGGAATTCCATCCCTGTTTTTCAACACAGGAGATACTGTGCAGTCAACATGGGTGTCGTCTTTACTGCCGTGCCCAGACAGTTTTAGAAGAAAGACTGTTTCTTTCAAGATGAAGAAAGATGATCTTTTAACATAGAACTGCTGTTGACAAAAGCTTACCTTTTGCAATAAATGCAGTTAGCTTTCCTACTGATTTAGTTTTGAGTTAATTTATTCAGACTGCATTAATTAGTGCAGATATGAAAAGCAAGTATAGCATTTAACACTTCCACATCCTCTTGTTCAGTGTCCTGTTCATAGCAGCAGAGCTTTCTAAGGTTCGTCTGCCTAAATACACTGTGAAACACAACAAGGTCCTCTTTGAAATAATGAATCCTAACTTGCAAGAGATTTTTACTCTTATGACTGCTGCATTCCCCAAAAGAGCAACAGCTTTAGCTCTTTACTTGTTGTCGTGTGTTTTCCCCTTCTGTACTACAACAACTTTCTCTTTCTTCCCCTGTCATAAGTCATTCTCAGTATCTGGAACATTAAAATCTTGCAAGAATCATAAGTGAAACAGAACTTGATGGATTTTTGCTTAGTGTCAGTTAGGGTTAAAGTGATTTAATAAAAATGTGCACTCTTTTACGCATTTATAATATGCATCATTTTTTAAGTCACCCATCACTCAATGGACGTCACCTGCAGAGATACTTATCACCAAGTCCAGGTATGGAGTTCCGTTACAACAGCTGGATCCCTTCCCGATACTAAGCAGCCCTGAGAAAATGTAGTACAAACTACCAAGAAGCTGCACTGTTTTCAGAGACATTAGTCTGTATCTTTCTTTGTTATTGCATTATCCCACTTAGGTCTATCAAAACATCTATGGTCATGGTAATTGTGCTATTCTTGTCTTTGACACCGAATATTTACGTCTTAGTGATATCACTTTCCACCAGTAAAATAGGGATACTATTTACTAGGCATGAGTGAACAACTTGGCAGAAGATATTTTGAAGAATTTCACCTTTCAAAAATTTGCTTCCACATTTGGAAGAAATAGACATCAGAAAAGATGTGCTATTCACAGTATTTCACTAATTTATTGAAATAAGAATTCTTCTTCAAAAACTGTTTCTATGCAAATGTTTGCAATTTTTATGATGTAGTGAATTATATGAGTATGATAGTAGTGTTACCTTCCCTAAATGATTGACTTTATCATTAAACCATGCAAAAAAGCCTGAATTTTACTTCACCTCCAAGCTCTTTTGCAACCCTTCACATAATTGTTCATATAAGCTTTTTGTAAACCTCTTTCCCTTCCACTTGCCATCAATGTCAGTGGGAATGTCATTTTGTCTACAATTCTTGCAAATATCTCCACTTTCTTTTCCTGTTATTTATGCATGAAATGTCTCCTATGAGATAATCCTTAAGTGTATTAACTTTTCTTTCAAATTTCTTCCTGAGATTCATTTTCTCTGGGACAACTGCAAGAAATTGTCAAATCAATGTTAAAAACTTTGAGTTAGAAACAGAAGGTGTACTGGTGGCTTCACCTCTTTGCTTAATTTCAGATGATCTGGATTTTTAAGCCTTGTACAAGTAATTTGTATAATCATATGAATTTATCATTATGATTTCCTTACCTTCTATTTTTTGACATGCTTGCTTCTTTTGCTTTGATTCAAAGAATAACCTAAGCATTAGGGGTAAAAACTAAACCCCATTGTCTAGTTTTATAACACCTAGTACAAAGATTTTAACCAGTCTTACAATAATACTAGTGGATAAGCCATTCAAAGTTTTCTCTGGTGTTAGGGGTTTTTGCTTGTTTGTTTGTTTGCTTGTTTGTTTGTTAGTTTTCTTTTTTTGCATTTCTGTATCATGTCCATTATAACGGGATACCATTCCGGGTCTTAGTCTTAGAAGTATAACCATGGTACCACTGGAAACAAGTACTGTTTCTTCTGAAAACAAATGCATCTCGACTACAGTTTCTGAGTTGGTGTTAGCCCATGAAGCTTTTCCTGATGACTTAGTAGTAGAGAATGATCCCAGGACTGCAGAATAATTTAATCAGAAGTTTGTTTCTGATTCAGTGAGTTGGCAGACTGGTTGTTGTTGTTGGCGTTGCTTCTGCTGCTATTCAAGTTTTCTTCCAATCTATTAATTATTGAAATGCAGATAGACAGATACTTAATGCTTTGCAGCTCGCTTAAGCACTGAGAT
Source organism: Stercorarius parasiticus (assembly GCA_013396915.1). Classification (NCBI taxonomy): domain Eukaryota; kingdom Metazoa; phylum Chordata; class Aves; order Charadriiformes; family Stercorariidae; genus Stercorarius; species Stercorarius parasiticus. The sequence goes on along the minus strand of VWZL01004793.1, from coordinate 182,308 downwards.
GTTTACGAGATCAATGAAGGGATGGAGAAAAAAAATCCTGCATAAGCCAGAAAAGCTTGACTAAAGAGACAGGGAAGTTAGTACACCATAGTTAACCTGAATAATTTCTGAGATGCTCTCATTCAAAGAAAAATCCTCCTTTGAGGAGTGTATAGGCAGGGTTGACTTGGCCTGTGATAGAGCTTGGGATCAATACACTAAGCTTAGAAAATTTGCTGGCACAAGACCTGGTGGGGAGAAGCCTTTGCTACACATTGGGTGTTAAATCGAAAGATCATATACTGGGAATGTCAAGATTCCACAGGCTTGTCAGAAAATAGCATAGTCAGGATTTCATTCATCCTCCTTGTCGCATTGTCTCTTACTGTAAGAACATTCCCAAATGTCTAATATTTTCATGTTTCTCTTTGGCTGTCCCTAAAACCATCTCAGTTTGTCATTTTCCCAGCCTGTTCGCATCCATCTCCTGGGCAAAACTTCCCATCATTGCCAACTTGGTGCAGTCCAGCAGCAAGGACTCCTCACCCTCCCTTACCTGGTCTGGTTCAGCATCACAGGACAGAGCAGGAAAGCCAGATCAGCTGCTCTTCCAAGCCAAGATAAGGCTATGAGTAAAAACCTTCCCAAACCACACTGAGCTGGCCGTAAGTTTGCATCACACAGGTAAAATCTGCAGTAGGTTTAGCCACTCATATTCAGTAACTGTCTACTGAGCACATGAGCAAGGGTGTTATGTTGCAAAGGTTTGAGCAAAGGTTGTGGCTTACTGTTTGCTGAAATGTGACAGATGCTGGCAGAAATGGCAAAGACAGGACTCCTCACACTCCTCAGTATCTGTTGCCTGCTCCGAAATATAAGAATCCTAAAATTCAGCGAGCAAGAGGAGAAAGAAAAAAATGTTACAGAGGAAGAACAATTTACTTTCCCTGAGCACAGGGTTATAGAATAAACATGTGGATGCCTTATGTCTTGAACAATGTGAAGAACAGATACAGTTTAAAACACCTTTAAAATAGAGACTTCACCTGGTTCTCAAGATTAGCTGGTAGTGTTAGGTGAATAATCAGTACTAGCCAGATACCTGTCATGCAACAGTTCATCCTAGAAAGTTTATTTAATATAGTTATGTTTTTGAAAAGGGAATCTTAGAAGAGAAAATATTGAATGACTTCAACATTGGGCAAATTTATAATCTCTTTTATGATCCACTGGATTTTTTTAATTGTTTTAAAGGCTGGGGGAAGGGGAGGGAAAGGTGAGATTGAATCTGCCAAGTTTGAGCATCAAACATGCTGCTAATGACAGAAACAGATCTTCTGATTCTCATCTCTTCTGGCTAAGGCCTGGTCCCATGCAGTAGTGGAGTAACAAATTGGAAAAGGAAAGCAACCTGGTCAAATGCACTCTAGCTTTTAGCTAGAAAGGATTCAAAATGAGTCTGAGAGAGAGGGAGAAGTGATACAATATGTAGCATATTTGCATGGCTTGATAAAGGCCTATCTATGATATTCAGAATTGCACAGTATTCTGAGGGAGCATCCGGTTGCTTTATATTTATTTTTTATTATACTTCTTAAATTTAAAAGCTACAGGGTACTGATACATGCACATTCTTGTAAGGCATTTACAGGTAGATTCAAAGCTGCAGAACTTTATGCAAAGTGATTTGCATTTCAAAGCAGTAGAGACGGCTGCTTGGGGTGAGATCACACAGAACTATTAACTAATAACTTTAATGAGCTTTCTTAATTGCATAACTGAACTTTGATTGGGGTCCTGTGTTGAAAAAGAGTATCAGCCAAGAGTAACTTGACTCTTGACTTCTGACTTAAGAAACAGAGCCAGAGAAAGACAAAAAGGAGGTAGTCAGTTAATTTGATTTTTTTTTTAATAAGGAATTCCCTGATAAATTTCATTTCCCAGAGTGTATTGAAGTGTGATAAATACCCCAGGAAGGCTGGGAAAACAATTTTACATGTTCTCATTCGCATTGAAGCACATAAAACCTGCCAGTTCATAATTATTTATTTTATTAGAATTTTTATGCTAACAAGCTATAATTTTGAGAAGTACTCCACAGTGCAAGGCATAGTACAATCACAGAGCAAAAAGATGATACTTTTAGCTTACATGTATGTATATATGTATACTTGTATGCATGCACGTTGCTTTCCTGCATGTGTCACAGTGAAGAAAAGTTGTACAGAGGGATACAAAGAAGGATAATGAGGTAATCCTGCAGATGTTTAGAAAGAAGTCCTATACTGGCAGAGGATAAAGTATGTAGGTCCTGTTTGTTTAAGCAGGAGTGAAAGATGTCGCATTGAAGAGTGACACTGATAGTTCAGCGCAGTGCCAATAAAGTTGACAATTAATTAGTATACCACAAGTCTAAAGAAATGTAGAAAATAATTTTCCACTCCGAGAAATCCTCTTGAGGTGAAAAATATCTTCTAATGGTACCATTTCAGTAGGATTTTTAAACACTAGGATTGTTGTTTAGTGGATCTATAATAATAAGCAATAGTGATCAAAGTAACAGGAAATATAAATTAGGGATGAAGATGTATCCTTTCAAAATGTTCTTGCACTGAAGGCCCAAGGGAGGCCCTGATAGTGATCTTACCAGACTTGTCTTGAAAATACCACTTCGTGTTCATTAAATTCTGGTCTGGGACTGGACCATAAGCAGTAGCTGGTCAAAGTTCACTGTAAGTTTCTCCCAAAGTTCACTTTGTCCTGCAAAGAGTCAGGAATATTTAAGTTGCCCGTTATTTCTTTTCCCAGATGTTTTTACCTTTTGTTCATTATTTGTACAATGAGGTAAGGTAACAATTTTTGCATAATAAAGATAAAGTCTTTTTTGCACAAAGCAGTTCAAAGCTAAGGGTGTAGTCACTGTTGTCATTAGCAGGAACCATAATAGTATCATCTGGGTCAATGTAAATTGAAATAATTTATTTAATTTATGTTATCTTCTAATCTGTACTTGTTGACCCATGTGATCTTTGTTTTTCGGACTTACGATTTAATATAATTTATTATTTTTCCTTATTGATGTGTCATTTACTCCAATTTAAAACTCAGTTCTGAACCTTGCTTGCCCACAAGTGCATACACACACATGCACGCACTCTTATAAGTAAACGCATATCCATCTTCATCTGTGTGCACATGCTCTTGTGGAAGGCAACTGTTACTGTTTGAAGTTCTGTATTAACACTACTTTTCTTTATTCCAGGCACAGTCAAAAAATCCTTTTATCATCTTCTATACTGCCCATCTTCTACTTTATACTCCTCAGAAGTTCTAGTTACAAGGTGGCTTGGATAGCTGCAAAAAGCATTTCATATTTTTGCTATCATCTAAAATGAGCACACCAGGGGTGCCTCTCTTCCACTGAACCTGTTTACTTTGTGCTTCATACGTTAGGTGAATAAGGCAGGAAATTAATTCCCTGCGTGCTAGAAGTATCAGTATGAAAGGGCTAACCTCACAGACTGAGCTCTGAAAGTAATGATCAGAGCACCCAAAAAGCCCCTTTGATCTGAACTCATTGCAAACACCTAACTCACAGACCACTATACATTTCCAGTTTTAACTTAGTGCCTAATGAAGCGAAGTTTATCTCTGAAAACATTTGTCACAGTTGGACATAACTAGCAATACTTACTTGCAAGACTACAACTTAAGGGGGAAACTAAATGAATCTCAGCAGGTTGTCTTTCTAGGACAAAGTTGAAATGTGCTTTTATAGGTAGCATAACAAAGAATAGTCTTCATCCAGGTCCCCAGACTACATCGCAAAACCAGCGTGTAATTTGCCTCATATTATTAGTCTCTGCATAGAAGTGTCAGAGTGGAAAGTAGCTACATCAGTCCAGAGTGAGATTCTTCCACAGAGTTATGAGACGAGTAATATGTGTACCATTCATTTATGGTCAAAGAACACAATTTATATGCACCTCCAGGAGAATTTTTTGTTCACCCAATTAAGTTTTTAACAGTCAAAGCATAACAACTGTTTATTTACTTAGTCCAGTTACAATAAAGCTAAAGCTTACAATCCAAACCACACAGTTTCTGTTGAGGATTGTTAGTGATACAATAAGATCAGTAGATCCAAGTATCTGCTCTTTTTCTTGCATGTTGAATCCCCACCCTTCTGATCATCCACAGTCTGAGAAGGCAACCCTCCTCTCTCAGGCAGGATGATTTGATGAGTTTTCACATCCCAAGCTGTTTGCCAGGGGAGCAGAGTGTTGTTGCAGCACAGTTACTGGTGGGAGTTTCTTCTTCATCAGTCTGGGGTTTACTCAATACTGGTTTTATGTGCTTCAAACAGCTTATTTGCTAAAACAACTGTCTGATGGGATCTTAAATTTAGTTATGCCGTATTTTTTAAATTTATGAATCCTTCTCTGTGTATGGGAGGATTTCTTTTATGATAGAATCCACGTGACTGAGCACAGATGAACAAAACTTGACTTAAATCTAAGTTGAAAATTTCTTAAGCACTAGCCACATGACTCTCAAAGCCCAAAGACACAGGTCAGGCAATGAATGCCTGCCCATTGGGTAATTTTGCCATTATGAGTAGTACCAGCTGGAAAATAGTCATCTATCCAGACCTGAGAGGAAGCTACAGGCAGGAGCTAGGTAAATAATTTTACCAGTACAACTAAAATGAAGCCCAAATTAACCAATAATAAGGTCTCACAAAGCTTGAGGCACCTTGTCAGGTTTATTACTGTTACGAAGCCCAACTCCCAATACTACCACTTGGCATCGTCAAGTTGGCTGTACCGCAGGGATTAAAGCCCTTCCATAGTCCTTGCTTGCAGTGTACCTTACTCTGCAAGTGTCTCATACACACCTACCTTGAAACATTTTTTTTTCTTCTTCTTTTGAAATGGGTTATTGAGTATCTTCGTTTTGTAGCAACCCTTGAAAAAGTCTCTTGCCTTTGGTGACTAAACCTATAAAGTACAGCCTTTGGAGACAGGTAGTTGATTTAATAGAGGTTATCTTGTCTTCTACTTTCCTGAGTTTTAACCTGAAGGCAGGAATGAATAAATCTCTTACTAACCGTGATTTCCAAAGAATTTGTTGTGCTTCTTTGGACATTGTGCTGCTTAAATACAGCCTGCTCATCTTATCTTGTTTTTCTCTCCCTCAGAGCTAGTTTACATACCTTGGAAGTACAAAGATGTGTTCTGTAGACCCTTCTCAGGTCTTTGGTTCCAAAAATCATGTAAAATCTCTCTGTGCAGTAAAAGCAAAGAATCAATTTGTCCTTAATACAAATTCTAATCAGAGACGCACCAGTTCTTCCTTCCTCATCTGAGCCATTGTGTATGTGTATGAGTGAACAAGATCCACCTATTTATAGCTGTAATGTATGCAATAAATGTTAAAAGGGATGTTTTCATTGTCAAGGAGCTCCTTTTCTTGAAGATAATGCATCATTAAGGTTTGCCTTAAAACACTGACATGAATAAGACAAAAGCCTAGTTTCACATTACCTCACAGAGACCCAATGCTGTAAACTTATGACAAACGTGATTAGCCCTATTTGCAGAATGTATGGTGTTCATCTCTGTATTAGTTATAGCACTGTCTTGAGGAGACCTGCTGAGAGTGAGAAAAGAATAAAACCTAACCTCCTCTACTGTTTGCAGTAGGAAAAGTTGTTTGTCTCGTCTGAAGTCTGGAGGGGAAATGCTGGATAAAGAGATTCTTCGACAAACCCAATGATAGTGAAAGAAAATATGCTTTTTTGTTGGTTTTGCCACTCACAATAGGTTTTATTGTATTGTTTCAAATGCAAACACATGTGCCTGCTTTGAAATGGTACTGTAAAATTGTCAGAGATCCCCTTTTGCTGAAGACTTAACTTATCCTCTTTTCCATCCTTATCCCCACAGGCCCGTGACAGAGGGCTAGACCGGATCAGTGGAGTCATGCGTCACACAGCTGTGTCATACTGGCAGCCATTCCTGGGTCTGGCTGTGCTGCTAGTCTTCATGGGCCCCACCATAGGCTGCCCGGCCCGCTGTGAATGCTCGGCACAGAACAAGTCCGTCAGCTGTCACCGAAGGCGTCTGATGTCCATCCCAGAGGGCATTCCCATTGAGACCAAAATCTTGGACCTCAGCAAGAACCGGTTGAAGAGCGTCAACCCTGAGGAATTCACATCGTACCCTTTGCTGGAGGAGATCGACCTCAGTGACAATATAGTTGCCAATGTGGAGCCTGGAGCCTTTAACAATCTCTTCAACTTGCGCTCCCTGAGGCTGAAAGGAAATCGTCTGAAGCTGGTTCCCCTTGGGGTGTTCACTGGGTTGTCGAACTTAACAAAACTTGATATAAGTGAAAACAAGATTGTCATTTTGCTGGACTACATGTTCCAAGATCTGCATAACCTAAAGTCCCTGGAGGTTGGGGACAATGATTTGGTTTATATATCACACAGGGCCTTTAGCGGACTGCTTAGCCTGGAGCAGCTCACCCTGGAGAGATGCAACCTCACAGCTGTACCAACAGAAGCTCTTTCTCACCTCCACAACCTCATCAGTCTCCATCTGAAACAGCTCAACATTAATGCTTTGCCTGCGTATGCCTTTAAAAGACTGTTTCGCCTGAAAGACCTAGAGATAGATGCCTGGCCTCTCCTGGACATGCTGCCTGCCAACAGTCTGTATGGTCTCAACCTTACTTCTCTCTCCATCACCAACACCAACCTGTCTGCAGTACCTTACTCTGCTTTTAAACATCTCGTTTACCTGACACATCTAAACCTCTCTTACAACCCTATCAGCACCATTGAAGCAGGCATGCTTTCAGACTTAGTGCGCCTGCAGGAACTCCACATGGTGGGGGCCCAGCTACGTACCATTGAACCACATGCTTTCCAAGGGCTCCGATTCTTACGCGTGCTTAATGTGTCCCAAAACCTGCTAGAAACCCTAGAAGAGAATGTATTCCATTCCCCCAAAAGCCTTGAGGTTCTCTGCATTAACAACAACCCTCTGGCCTGTGACTGCCGTCTCCTTTGGATTTTACAAAGGCAACCCACTTTGCAGTTTGGAGGCCAGCCACCGATGTGTGCTGGTCCAGACAGTGTCAAAGAGAGGTCATTCAAAGACTTTCACAGCACAGCTCTTTCCTTTTACTTCACCTGTAAGAAGCCCAAGATACAAGATAAGAAGTTGCAATACCTGGTAGTGGAGGAAGGGCAAACGGTGCAGTTGATCTGCAATGCTGACGGTGATCCACAGCCTACCATATCCTGGGTTACCCCACGTCGGAGGCTGATCACAACTAAATCAAACGGAAGGGCCACTGTGCTGGGAGATGGCACCCTGGAGATCCGATTTGCTCAAGACCAGGACACTGGGATTTATGTTTGTATTGCAAGTAACGCAGCTGGGAACGACACTTATTCGGCCTCCCTTACAGTAAAGGGGTTTACTTCAGACCGTTTCCTTTACGCCAACAGGACCCCTATGTATATGACAGACTCCAACGACACAAGTTCCAATGGAACTAATGCGAACACCTTCTCTCTGGACCTTAAGACAATATTGGTGTCCACAGCTATGGGCTGTTTCACATTCCTTGGAGTGGTTTTATTTTGTTTCCTCCTTCTTTTTGTGTGGAGCCGAGGGAAAGGCAAACACAAAACCAGCATTGACCTTGAATATGTCCCTCGCAAAAACAACGGTGCTGTGGTTGAAGGGGAGGTTGCTGGACCACGAAGGTTCAATATGAAAATGATTTGATGGTATTCTGCTAGCCGTGCTTTTTCTGTGGCATTAAAACCAATTAAACCAGCCTGGCATGTGGAATTGCTAGGCAGAAGCAGCTTAATGCAGCTGTCACTGTATCAAAAGGTTACATGAAAATGGAAAGACTATTTGTGGTTATACAGCAGAGCCTCCAGACCTTGAGGCAGATATGTCAGGGCCTTTCATAGAACTGGTAAATTGTACTAACTGTTTGCATTGCAAATATTGGCATTCTGGGGATATCAGCAATGAACCGCTGGCTCATGCTCATGGACAATTGTTCAACATTTTCTACCACTACAAAAAGAAAAAAAAAAAGCCTACAGTGTAGGATTTACATACTTAAGGAAAAAGACACATTTGTCTAAAACATACTCTACAGTGAAATTTGTATCTATAGATCTCATTTGGTAAAACCTTGCATCATCCCTTCTAGTTGGTTCAACACCACAAAAAAATTGGTAGTTTTTTTTTAATCTACATCTATACTGTGTACATTTTAAAGCAATACAAATGAGAGGTTGTGCTTTTAGATATCCACCAATACTGACCCAAGTGTGATGTCACCCTCCTTTTAACTACCATCTAACCCAAATTAGACTCTTGTAGTTAACAATTAGAAATTACATCAGATATTTTTCTCCTCATGTAGAAGGCCAGAGATGAATAATTGAGAGCAAAAACGCTCAGCTCTGCTGATCTTCTCTTCATATAAATATAAGGCATGTGCCTAGTTTTGATACAGAATGGAATATTTTTTATATCTGTGATATCACACTGGACCAGTTTACTGTAACATAGCCCTGGATCTCACCAGGGAAGGCAACCCCTAGACATTGCTGGCATAGAGTTGAGTTCTACCTTGAAGAGAGCAAGCTAGTTTTGTTAGCCCTGATTTTAATTTCAAAGCTCCTGTTAAATGTTCATGTGTGCTGGGCAAAAAGAAATAATGTAATGCATTCTGCATATTCCTTGGGAAATACGGTCATCTTACTACTTACACAAGTGAATTGAAACATACAAAAGCTCTGCCACTAAGAATGAACTCTTCTCCAATGCCAAGTGAACTATGGTTGTCCACGCATAGTATGGGGATTATAATACTAAGATAATGTTTAAAACATGGTAGCCTCAAAAAGGCTAACATACTGCCAGATATAATGAACCTCTAGCCACTGTCATTCTCATCTTGTATATTTGTAGATAACATATAAACACAAAGCTAATTTCCAAGAACAGATTACTTAGCTATTCTTGATGCCATTTTAATAACTATGTGGTTATTTTTCTTTCAGGGGCAGTATCTTAGAGCAAGAGGGGCAAGTTTTTCCAGGTTTTAAGAAGTTTTTTAATGGAGAGGAGACAGAAGTGGAACGTTAGTTCAGCACAAGTAACCGTTTTTGTTTTATAGCTCTAAACAAATCCTCAGAAGGCTCAGAACTGAAACTTTATTCTTTATCATTGATACCACTTTTCTTATTTTGAAATTCTCAGCAATGGGAAGATACAGAGTTGTTCAGCCACCTCTCAATTTTCCAGCAATTATGAGCCATAGGTTTGTTGCTAAGCAATTGATAACAAATACAAGTTATAAATGATTGGCATAACTAGAAGTAAGGATAATTATGACTATGTACATGTTTAGCCAAAATGAATATTAAAATATTATAAGACTGAACATTCTGTGTCCAATCTTAAAATTCGATTTCAGCACTTTGAAACCAAAGTCAGGCTGACCTATAATGGGATGCAGGTGCTTCTAAAATTAGTATTCACATTCTTTGGCAGAGATTTTCTAAGCAGGATAAAAATCTCCCACTCTTACCGAGGGAAATGTGCAAAAAAGTTGTAATATCCAGCTGTGCTCCCCAGGTATACCCCTAACATAGCTGTAGGACCCAAGGCTAGGCAGTTTTGAGAATCTCTTTTCTTAGTAGTTGATCTTTGGTTGCATCATTGCTCCATTTTAGGTCACCAAACTGAGGAGCATGCAAGAGTTGATAAATTTTCTTCACTTTAGTTGATTTTAAGTTTAGAGTTGTGTTTTCTTTTCTTGCTTCCTTTTTTTTATGCTCTGAACTAGACAGTTGGAGATTTATGAATATGCTTGAGAGTAATCCTCTTTGTTCTCTGACAGTTTGTAGAACATTAATGAAATGGAATAACCCCTGACTAAATTCTATCACCAGGGAAATTATTTTTACTGACATAATAACCACCGCACTGAAGTCCAAAACTCTACTGTACCTTAATGTGGACAGTTAAAGAAACAAATGGGGATAAAACAAAGTGTTTCTGAACTGCCCATTGAAGACATTTGCATGTGCCTTTCCCTTGTAATTGTCATTTTTTCAACCAGTAATCTATTACCCCTGCAGTCATTTCATGTTAAGTGTTAAAATCAATGTTAGAAGCAAAAATGCTCCGAAATTCTAGAGAGTTGCAGCTGATTGCTTCATACTAAATGACACAATAAATAAAAAAATCTAAAAAAAAAACCCTAGAAAAAATGTGCTTTTAGGATTAATTATGAACTTCTGAACTCCCCTGTTCCCTTAGAATGACTCTAAAAAGTGATTGCATTGTTAGTGCACTGCAAGGATTTCTGAGCCGTAATGTGCTTAGTTACCTATGTGAAATGTGTGCTGGTGATGAAAATCACCGCTTGTTCTTGCTGAGAACTACCTTGCAGAGCTGTCAGCGTTGTGTGTATGGCCTTGAGTTCAGTCAATATTCAGTTTTTAAGAATCAGTGTTCACTCCCTGCCTCTAGCAATGTTCTACTTTTTGCAGCCTACTTATTTCACCGTAGACTTGACAAGGCATATGGCATCTCTTAACATAAGTGAGGACAGCAAAACTCAGAGACAAGCTTTTATCTTGCTCCACATAATCTTCTTTATATGTATTTGTGGGACACATGCTCACAGTGGCCATTTTGGGTGGATAATGAATACAGTGTCAAGGTCATACCTAAATATGCACCTTTTTGGCAATTCTTTTAAGAACAGAGTGTCTGAATGCCTACCCTGGGTCTTGAAGGATTCTTTTCTCCATCACTGCTAGAGATCAAGGAGACACCACAGTTTATCTTACTGCAGGGGTAAAAAAGAACCGGGCTGTGAGGAGGCATCTGGCCCACATGGCTCCCCTATCATATATTCAGAAACAGGTGGACAGTGCATACCTGCCACTAAAAGAGGGAAATAAGGTTTTTCCCCTACCTCTGACTTGTATACTGGCTGCCCCCCAACAGTGGCACAAGGCCCAGCCTGAACTTACCTGGTGGTCAGTGCAACAAAACTCTGAGGAGCAGCAACAGTTCTGCAGAAAAGCAGAAAACTGAAAACGTCAACACCAGAAAAGTGACTTGAGAAAGCAGGTACCACAGTATCCTTGTTAATAATTCCCATAATTCCCAGTGCTAAGTCTCCTACAAATACATTTTGAAGTCCACATCCACAGAACAGTACTCCTCTTTCATAATGGATGGATGTACAAGTGCTCAGACTTCCCATGAGTGAGTTGAAGAGAGCGCTGCAGCAATTTATTAAGAAAAGCATTTGCAATGATATAAGGACAGACACAAGGCTAAGCAGTGCCCCATCTCAACCTTATTTTTAGGTTTTGAGGTGATTCTCTTTCCCATCCCTGACCCACCCCCTTCTTCCTTTCTTATTAACTTGGTACCATTCTTTTGAGAAAGGCTTCGTCCACAGCATCAGCTTGGTTAAATTCAGATTGGGAGACTGCTTTTACCCTCTGTTCCCCCCTCCGTCACCAGTCACAGAGGCTCTCAGTGCCAACAGGGTCAACAGCTCCAGACACAATTGAAATCAGCCAGGAGACTCTCAGCTCCTGTCAATACAAGCTGATGCCACTAGGTACTTTTTTTAACTAAATTTTTTTTCATTAAGTTAATACCATTGTCACACTGCCATTCAAGGTTTTATTTATGTGAATGGTAGCTATCTTTTTTTCCTTATTTCTTATGTCATGGTATTGCATCACCCATGGTGGTAACAATTATCCCACAATAAAGAAAATCAAGAAAGCAAGCTACCTTACACCTTCAACACCACAAATGTTATTTGCGGCATATGAGACACAGTAAGAAGCCAGCATTAATATTTAATGGAAAGTCTTATCTAAACCTTGTGATAGAAGAAAAAACTGGTGCAGAGATGCAGAGAATGTAGGCCATGTTGCAACTGAATCACATCAAAGACAGGTAGAAATAGACTTTTCCAACACCATGCCTAGATATCTGTTTTAGATATTGGACTTTTCCTGAAAAACTTTCAAGATGTGTGAATGCCAGAATTACAAATTTAACCCGTAAAAAGACAAAGCATTGGCTGAAAATCCATTAGAGTAAGCAGCTTCTGTCTGCCCAAGGACAACGGCAGCTTCTAGCAAAGTCAGCTGGGAAACTGTAGTCATATAGTTATTATGCCTCATCTGCTGCTGCATCCTGTGAAAAAAGGGTCCATTAGCCAGTAATAAAACAGACAATCCTTACTCATTCTTCTTCAGAGAGGGCAACATTTGTGTAAATAAGCTACAGCCTGTTCCACTCCATCCCCGGGAGTGAAACGTCCAGAAAGAAGTGAGGAAGGGGAAGACTATTCTGTCAAGTTTGCTAATTTTCTTTTCCCCCTGAATGGTCCTAGTCTACCTGGGGCTAGCATGGTGACTGCTCTGTCCACTCCTATCCTCTCAGCTCACAATGTGGCCTGACATGGAGTAGCAGGGAAAGGAGCACGTGGCCAAGCTGTCCCTCCTCCTTGAACTGTAACTCTGGTCTTTTCAAATAAAAGAAGCAGAGCAGCAGCTGTATCTTAGAAACTGCAGTCTGCTGCAGCAACAGCCATAAGACAACATGTGGGAAAACGCTAGATACATGCTTTCCGACCTCGTTTCAGTATCCTAGGTGATTGCTCTTTGTACTAAAAAGAACTAGGAAAGAAGAACTAAAAAACTTTCATCCAGTAATTTAAAAGTTAATTGTGCCTGCAGAGGTTAAAAGAACATTTTTGGAAAAGGCAAAGGGCCTGATTGCTGGAGAATCACTGAAAACAATGAATGAGATTTTTCAAGTTAGCGAAGCAATTTGGGTGCCCACTTCCTATCACCTGTAATAAGAATTACAAACTCAATTTTCCTTGGCAGCTTAGAGGAATCACAGCCAGTTGGTTCCGTGATACATGCTCCCTTTGCCTGCCTCCTAGCTCTGCCCTCTTCTCTTCTAAGTTTCAAATGAGTGTGATGCCAAATGAAGATCTCTGGTTTTGGTTTACTTTCACTGCATGTTCACGTGGCTTTTGGAATCTAGATCTCAAAGCAGGATTTTAAACCTTCTTCAAGCCAATAAGTAAAATAAAAAAGGAAGAAACTTGAGTAAACCTCCTCCTGCAAATGAAATAAAACAATTTCTGTGAGCTTCTTACTACTGAGATAGCTACATGCCAAAAGCAATATGCAGGTTAAAGAAGTCTGAGCCTTTTTTTTTTTTTTTTTTCACTAGAACCAGGTGGTTGGATATCAAGCCAGCTGGAAATAAAAACCTGTATTTATAGCCTTGGCAGAATAAGGAAAGTGCTGGCATTGTCAAGAGAATGTTCCACGTTATTTCAACTTAAATTTAAGGATGCTTTATCCTTCATATTCAAATAGTTCATAGAAAAGTACAAAAGAGCAGAATTTCACCTCATAATTTGATTATTTGTATTTATTCAAACTGGTACCAAAATTGTCATAAAGCAGACATGTTGAAGCAAGAGACTGAAAACAGATTTTCTACTCCAGTCAGGCAATATAAATTGGGATAAATCCTCTTGACACTATTCTGTTACTCCTTGGTTACACTAGAAATTTGATACAGGAATCTAGGTTTTTTGCTTTCTACTAAGTGGGCTATAGTGGAAAATAAGCAGAGCTTATGTTTTAATTATTTCTCACCTTGTGGCATACCTTCTGTTCTGGATTGCTTTAATATTTACCACTGCTAACTGAGCTGGAGCATATGAAAATGTAGATTCTAGGAAGAAAAGAACAAAAGGCAAAAGAAAAAGAAAAACCTTAAAGATGTCTGCCTGTTTCTGTGTGTGGTATTTGCAAGTCAACAACATTATCTCCTTACACATAAGCCAAGAACAATGGCTTGAAATTTCAAGGCAGGTGTGAAGATGGTTTTCAACTTGTACACATTACTAATTTTAATCTTTCAGAAAACAAAATATTATTACTTCTTAAAGAATTCATTTATGTCATTTTGATACCTAAAAGAAAATGACACTTTGGCTTCGTTACACTGGGCACAGTACGGTAGGAAGTAAATGACAACCCTGATCTGGTGAGCTTACAGCCATATAGTAGGAAGTTGGCTTATGGGCAAGTACATATGATAGCAAGTCTCTTATTGTTCGGGGAGGGAATGCCATAGTGCATATATATCAAATTATCATCACACTTACTGAAATCTATTTGCAAGCACATGTAGTTCATATGTATATGTTTGTGTGTGCAAAAAAAAAGAGTTATATTTGTTTTGTTCTTTTCTTACTTCAAGTATTAAATGTATATTGTTTTTAAAAGGTGACAAGGTTAACCAGAAAAAATGTGTTGTAATTTCTTTTACTATATATGATCATAAGTATGGATGGGAAATGAAACGGCCTTGCTGTTATGGTCCATGAAGCACATGACAAGTCGGGTTTGTCCGTAAGTTCGCTTCATGTTTGAGCAAAATATGCTAATATAATGGAAAAAAAAAAAAGGCAAAAAAAAAAATGCTTTGTTTGTCAAGACAGTTGTCCTGAATGTCATTTTAAAAGTTAATTTAGGGCTTATGTCATGATGTGTATCATACTTATCCAAAATGAAACCCAAATAAATAATTCCATGGAGTGGCAAAATTTACTGGGAAAAGTGAAGAAAATTTACATTGCTTTCCCTATTGTAGCTTTTTTTTCAAGGGGTGGTGGACTAAACTAAAATGAGAAAAATACAGACCCGAGGTTCTCAGTGCCAAGTCTTCACAGCAGGTAATCTGCTCAGATCCACCACTCTTGAACTGAGAATATTACAGTCAGAGAGAGAAGACTCTAGCAGGTGTTTTTCATCCATTCACTTTCACTCCTGCTTGATTGCATGGAGCCCTTAGACACAGAGAAAAACCCAGGTCACATTCAGATGTGTTTTGGGATTTATTCTCCATGCAAAGTGTCCATCAGCCTGTTCCCTCACTTTCACTTGCACAGTGTGTACAGGTAATCGGTGCGGATATCGGTGGCTAATACTGGAAGGAAAAAGCCTTCCACTTACCATCACCATGGAGAGCACAGCAGAAAGAGAGATTTCACCAGCTGTGTGTCACTTGGAAGGGAACTAATACTGACGATTTGCATCTGAAACATGGTTTCTAAAGGAAATCACCAGTATTCAAACTCCACTGTAACTGCACCAGAAAACTTAAGTGGTGAAAAGTAGATTCTGTTGAGCTTGAAAGTTATTCCAAACCCCTGAGGCTTGCCATGACCCACCGAATCTATGACAGAGTTCAGCTTTGAAGAAGGACACAGGCCATAACCTAAACTACTGCTATTCCCATTCTCCTACAGCTAGATACTTTCACCAACAGAGAATTTTTCTTCCTGGGATCATCTGAAATAAGATTTGTCAGCCATGAACGCATTATCCTCTAAACCAGGGCCCTACTCACTAGAAGAGGAAAACAAAGTTGATATTGCTACCTCAGGAAAGGAAGAAGTAGGTTGAAATTCTGCTGGATTGCTAGGAGGAGGGACAGACAGGGACTGAATCTGAGCTCTCCTGTGCCTCCTGAAGTCTGTCTAATCCTTCTGCATTTGCATTTGACACCTCCAAAAGGTTCTGGCTGACTTGGACCACTGTACCTTCCTCTGCAGCAGAATGTCAAATGCAATGAATCTGTGGGCTAAACTTAACTATAGATTATGTTAATATGCTATATTTTCATGTTCTTTTATTTTCCTTTAATTTGGTAATCTGATGGACAGTCTGCAGTGTACTGCAGTACTGCCTTCAGTATGACATGAAAAAAGAGCCATTGCTCCTACCACTGCATTGAGAACATCGAGTTTGAAATGAACATTGAGTTTCCTTAAAAGGTTTGTCTACCTAAGCTTTAAATTTCTGTTATGCAATTCAAGTTACCTTTTTGGACTACCTGACATTATCTCAAGAGGTGGAACCTGTTCCTATATCACAGGATCTAATGTGCAATTTCCAGTTCATACAGTAGAAAAAGCTACTAGTTTTCTTCACAATAACCAGATAGAGAAAAACACTGTCACTTCAGGCAGTCACTGATATATTCATTAAAATAAGCCACATTAAGGCCAGGGACTAGCAGGAAAAAATTTTGCTCCCCAGAGCTACTCTTCTCATAAAAACTTGTAATATCTTTAGATAACTCTTAACAGACAAATACCACTTCAGCTTATAAAAAGCATCGAAAATTTTCTAGAGCACAGTTGCTTTCATAATTTTTTGAGAATATTTATACATTTACAGATCCACTATAAAAGATTTGCCTCACAGTTAGTAACCCTTTATTGGATATCACAGTAACCTTTAAATAAACAAATCTTGGTATCCAAAGTATATTTTAAGAAATACCTGGGTTTAACATTTTTTGTATTTAGAAAAGACAGTGGGAAATGGGAAATCATATTATTTACCAATTAATAAACTCAATTCACAGAGACTGAGTTATTCTCACATGGGGGAATGCTCACAGTAAATTTTCTGCCTCATAAAACCTTCCCACACACAGCCGTAGATGACATGCTATAAAAAAAGGGCTTTATTCATCTTTGAATTTTGTCTTCATTTATTCAACAGGGGGAGAGGCTGGTAATTCATTCTGGGAAATCACGAATAAATAAGAAACTACCGGATTAAGAAACACAGAGTTATTGCAAAGGACCTATCCTTGCTGTCTATAGACTTGGCAGCTGGCTGGGGGATTTGGGATAAATTCCTTCTTTCCTAGATATAGATCTTCCATGGAAATTCTTATTTTGCCTCTGTTCTTGGAAGGATAAGTTTCAACCTTAGTAATCAAGGGGAAGCATAATATAGTAAGAAATTAGTAAAATTGGTTGGATAGTAGAGAAGAAAAGAAATTAAAACTTGCATAGAAAAAATTATATGACACCGGTACTTAGCACCTTGTCTTTTAAATTATTTGGGTTTGCAGGAATTGGTTTATTAGTTAGTGGCTAGGGGATACATTCAGCTAGTTAAAGCTGCAATCACCAGCTGGAAAATCTTATTTACCTCATCAGTCCCTAAGCGGAAGTTATATTTTTCTGAGCTATTTTCCAGTAACTTTGCTATTTGTATAACTCAAAAGCACAAGTGATGGAGAGCACACTTATTTTATTATAGGAAGACAATGATAATAAATTTAATCTATTACTTTTGCTACGAGAGATCTTTACTGTATGTACAAATACTAATAGATTACATCCATTATGTAAAGTATTACTATCACTGAAACCAAACAACATCTCATCTTAACAAGCTACCAACCTTTGGTGCATCTGTGCAGTGCATTGGTTCTAATGCGTTGCAGAAAATACTTAGCTTTTACACAGAGAACAGGTATGCCATGCGAAGGGGTTGGAGACAATACAGCCCTCTGGCTTGCATTTTAATGGGCCTTACGGAATCTTGTGTTGGCTTTCGTGAGTTTGGCAGGCTGTCATATTTTGCTAAAGGATATCAGATCAGCATTGCCTGACTTGGGGAAGGCAGAGCTCTCGGCATGTAATGCAAGTAAAAGGCTGGAACTCAGGATTTCTGAGCTGTAATCAAAACCCCTGGGCCTCTAACTCTCTGGAGAATACAATACCAATACTAACCTTGCAAAAGGAAGATTCTGCCATTTCCCTGAGGATTATAAAGCCAAGGAGTTACGGTTCGGACATCCCTGCATGAGGAATGATAATTTTGTATATAGGTTTGTATGCTGTAATAGGCGTTGTTATCAGACAAAGAAAACCTTTTTTTAAGAAACAACCCCTACTGCCCAAAGTGCTCCAGAAGATGACAGCATCATGGTGACAGCTGCAGTCTGCCCTGTAGTCGCATTCCCAACAGCTGTAGAACAGATGCTCTGGCAGAGGAGTGGCAGTATATGAAAGAAAATTGTCATGAAAGATGCACACCAACTAGACGCTGTCTTTTTTTGCAATTCAGTGGTATATTGCATGAAAGGACCTCTTAATGCCTCATTTAATTAGTGGGTTTGCAATGCTTGAAAAACATGATTCATCTCCCAGGGAATCTATGAAGACTTGTCGCTTTGCCTTTGATTATAGACGAGAGATGCCAAAATGAATGCAAACCACACATCAATTGTCAGGTTGTCAAATGTCACACCAAGCACTCAGACTACTACTACTACTACTACAAAAACATTTGCATTTGGTCCTTCTACAAGACTACCAAAAATAGGTCCCTACAGGTTCTCCAACTCTTTAATAGATAAAGTAACAAGTATCCACTTTTGAAATTTCTGCTGCCAATGTTTATCATAGGGAATTTGTCCTGACACTCTGTTTACTCCATTTGCCACAACGCTGAATCACGGCCAACCTTATCTTCATCTTTTAATCAAAATTGTTTTCCTTATACATGAGCCAAACACTTGGAAGTGCCCCATTCCCAGCTTCTGCTTTAGCTCTGAAGCCAGAAGAATTTGCTGTGAATGTCACTGAAGCACATTTGATAGTTAATGGCCAGTTACTGCCTCATATCCAGCAGTGACTGGCAACTATTTCTGAGGTATGGGCCTATCTGGCACAATTAGAAACAACTGGTCCTTGGGAATGAGATTAACCAGCGTACGTCCATTTTTTCCCTGAAGACCACCATCAGCTCAAGACACTGGAAGGTGTGTGTTGAAGTCAACAAGAACTGAAGGGAGTACTTGCTGAATGTACATGCCATCTTAGAGAACTGCACACAAAAAGGCATATGAGAGATCAGTTTGTCCTTTATGGCTTAACATGCTGAAGCAGAAACCCAAACCACTGCAAACAGGAAGAGGGTATGCACTAAAGAAACCACAGGCATTTTGCTCTAGGGGCTTTTATGCTGTAAGAATGAAAAGTCAGAAAGATGGATAAGTGATGTCCTTGCTGATGTGAAAATTATTTTCTCAGTGTGATAAAATGCTCCCTCCAGATCCTGTCTTAACACAAGGATTCTCCTCTCTCCTTGTTCAAAAAAGAAAGCTACAAACCACCTCATTTCATAACAAATACTTTTTTAAAATGCAGTCTGTTCTGTTCAAAATATCAACCCTTCCTGGATTTTCAACAGCTATTGTAATTGTTTTTCATAGATATCGATTTTAATTGTAACACCGTTCTGCTACAGCCCTATTGTCTGTGTCCTTCTGAATTGTCAGTTACTTAAAAGAAGAAATAAAAGCTCAAAAGCACATTGTTGTAATTGATTTCTATGTTTCAATTGTCTATCAGAAACAAAGTTATGAATTTCATCTGTTGAGGCACAAAAATAAAATACTTTCCTTTAAAAAAAAAGAAGAAAAAATAAAGATAAAAATCCATTACCGTTTCACTTGTGTTTTTTAAGGCAGAAGTTTGAGGCTGTAATTCTGGTCCTCCGCTATAGTTTTGGAAGTATGCATAGTGTTCCAGTAAGTGTATCGATTATAAGGATTAAAATGTTTTCTTTAATATTCCAATGAGGTTGCATTTCCTGTACGTATAAATCTAGTGTCCCCCAACTAGTACAGACATGCAGTGTCAGTGTCTTCTCCCATCCTGCCCTTTCCCCACACTTTCTAACCAGTGTTTGACTGGTAATTTCAGCATGTACTACCCCCATCCAGTCCTAGGACAAGCAAGTGTAAGGATTTGTCCCAGTGCCTTGTCCTCAGGCAAGTGTAGGTAGATGGGATCTGGGTGCCGAGGAGCTGCTGATCCAGGCGCCTTTAACTGGTCTCCATCATGCTGCCAGCCCTTTCCCCACTGCCCACCCCTTTGTTTGCTGGTCACCATTGGGAAAGAGGAGGCACACCCACCCCCACGGAGGGGAGCAACTTTTCTCTGCTCTGGGGACAGATGTGCCCTCTGGCGGCAGCCAGTCCCTTTCTATCTACATACCGACACTTAGAATCATACCATAGAGTCAGAAGGGACCTTAAAGATCACCTAGTTCCAACCCCTCTGCCATGGGCAGGGACACCTCCCACTAGACCAGGTTGCCCAAAGCCCCATCCAGCCTGGCCTTGAACACCTCCAGGGATGGGACTTCCACAACTTCCCTGGGCAACCTGTTCCAGTGCTTCACCACCCTCACAGTAAAGAATTTCTTCCTAATACCTAATGTAAATCTACCCTCTTTCAGTTTAAAACCATTACCCCTTGTCCTGCGCTCCCTGATAAAGAGTCCCTCCCCATCTTTCCTGTAGGTCCCCTTTATGTACTGAAAGGCTTCTATAAGGTCTCCCTGGAGCCTTATCCAGGCTGACTAACCCCAGCTCTCTCAGTCTGTCTTCATAGGAGAGGTGCTCCAGCCTTGTGGTCCTCGTCTGGACCCATTCCAACAGATCCATGTCTTTCTTGTGCTGAGGGCTCCAGACCTGGACACAGTATACCAGGTGGAGTCTCATGAGAGCAGAGGGACAGAATCACCTCCCTCAGCCTGCTGGCCACGCTTCTTTTGATGCACCCCAGGATGTGGTTGGCTTTCTGTGCTGCAAATGCACATTGCCTGCTCATGTTGAGCTTCTCATCCACCAACACCCCCAAGTCCTTCTCTGTAGGGCTGCTCTCAATCCATTCTCTGCCCAGCTTGTGTTTGTGCTTGAGATTGTCCTGACCTAGGTGCAGGACCTTGCACTTGGCCTTGTTGAACTTCATGAGGTTTGCGTGGGCCCACCTCTCAAGCCTGTCCAGGTCCCTCTGGATAGCATCCCTTCCCTCCAGTGCATCAACCGCACCACACAGCTTGATGTTGTTTCCACCGGTCTTCTTTTTTTCCCTTTTTTTCTTTTTTTCCACTTCTGCACTCCTCTGGTTTCTCTCCAATGTCTGACTTTGGCCACAGCAACCAATATATGCAGAGGGCTGCTGGGGGGTATGGACAACAAGCAGGAGCACCTGAGGCAGAGACAAGCCTTGGGACAGCTGCATTTGACAGCTACAGAGTGATTTCTAACAGCAAAATCTCTTACCAAGAGGAAGAAGATCCCAGAGTGACCTGATGGGGATCTGGGACAACATAGCCACGTCCTTGGTGACCAGTGTAGAATGTGAATGCTGAGCAGAAGACAAAAAATTAGGGGAGGGAGTGGAAAGGGGCATTGCAGGATGCCCCAGAGGAGTATGCAGAGGCAGGAGTGCTGGTGCAGCCAGAGGTCTGCTAGTGTGAGCACCACTGGCATGGCCATGCCAGGCTCAATATTCATCCCCAGGCACTGGCAGAATCTGGCCCAGCCTGGTTTGTGCCTGGACTCCTGCCGAGTGTGTGCATAAGACCTGGAGAATCAAGCGAGGCTTTGGCTGGTGCTGGGTCCTGTTTGGGGGGCTGCTGGTGGCAGCTTTTGGTGCCTGTCTCCAGAGCTGTCACCTGTGTTACCCCGGCCTTGCCTGGTTCAGGCAGCCAGGCACCACAGGGCACAGTTGCAGCATGATAAGGTGGGCCAGTAGTAACACAGACTGACCCCTCAGCGAGGGCCCTGTCCAGCCCATCAAGTTCTCAGCGTGAGCAGAAGATGACTTTAGAGTACATCAGCATGACCGCTGCAGAGCCATCAGCTGCTGGCAGCCAGTCAGGAAGAGCTCCTGGATACCTAGATACCCACAGCTTCATCACCCCATGGCATCCCTGCCACCCTCTCCACAGCGCACACCATTCCTGGTAGAGCAGGGGTTGGCAGGGATGATATCCAGGGCTCCAGCAGATGACCTCCAGTGCAACGTCTGTGCAGCCCTTTTTCAGGTCCACCCTCATATCCTCAAGCCCGTGATGCAACGAGAGCTCCAGGATGTTTATGAAGCCAAATAAAAGTTCTCCTTTTGTGTCTGGAATCTGTGTGTTTCTTATGCTAGCCAGTTAAGACTAACACTCTTTTAATAGCTCTTGTAAAATTTCTTTGTGCACTGAAGAGAGAATTACTGGCTCAATAATACCTGTAGAGATGGACTTCTGAGAAGAGATACCCTTGGGCCAAGAGAAAGTTGTGGCTCTGTGTTTATGTGAAGGTAAAGGACAAAGATGTTCTCAAAAAAGGACCACACAGGCCTGTGAAAGAAATACTTTCACAGCACTAAGGTCCAGAGCAGGTTGGAGCACAAAGGCCAACTGGAGTGAGAACAACCAAAGCAAAGTGTTCTGTGCCCCAGAACAAGGGCTTGACTTTTCAGATATTGTAAGGAATATACCCTGTTGCTGCTATGAGAGTGCTGGAGGTTGCCAAGTAACTGCATCCATCTTTGGTCTATGTGCATCACAAATCTCTTCGAAGCTGGTGGGGTTTTTATTTTAGCTAAATGAAAATAATTTTTTGACTTCTCAGCTAGAAACAACAGAAACAAAAAAGGCCCCTGCATCCAGCAAACAGCTAACACAGTTAAAGCCATTATGGCCTGCAAATATTCACCCTGCTGCTCCACTTGAGATTATGCACATTTTTTCTGCCAGAAAAGAGAATCTGTTGTTTAAAAGGTCAAGGGCTTATGGATACATTTTTAATACCAGAAACAGTACTGCGTGCTACAGCAATATTGCAACAGTTCTCTGTTACTGCTTAAATCCATGTTAAGGAAGCAGTCTATTGGATTTCTTAACTGTCGCTTTTAGTGACAGCTTGCATCCTTGAGAGGACATCTCAAAACTCAGCCAGACCTTTCTTAACCTGAACTGAAACAGAGTTTATGCAGGAGGTTCTTCTTTATTGGTGTTTTGTTCTATAATTCTCATCTTTTCCTGTGTCTGATAAGTTTTGTTCCTGCTATGTCCTCCCCGAATGAACTTTACAGAAAAATTATGAGGCAATACTCTTCTTGTTTGTAGATTTTGAGGTATAAACAAATGAAGGCACTAACGGTCTTTATCTCTATAGTCCTTTTGAGTCCTTAACAGAATTGTCTTCTCTCCTAGATGTGTGGCTGGTTTTCCTCATGACAGACCATGTAGAACTCTTCTTTTAGAGGGAGTCTACCAAAACCACCCAAGCCCATTCACTTTGCTTTTATACAGGACTAGCTTGACTTAATTTAATTTTTAAACTTCTTTGGCTTCAGGGAAATGTAAATCACTAGCTCAGAATCAGGAAATCAGTCTCTCTTTTGAAAGATCACTAGTTTTTTTCTTGTTGTTTTTTGTTTGTTTTGGTAGTTGGTTCTTTTTTTATGAGAAAGTACACACTTTTGGTGAGAAGAGCACCACATTGCACCCTGAATGCACCATCTAAGATGCTGCATACAGGAAAGAATACTTCAGCCTGTCTCAGGATGCTATAACATGTGGCAAGGCAATTCACAATGACTGTATCTCGCTCGGTCTCTGTATACAATTTAGGAGAGAAGCAGCTATGTACCACTTCTCAGCTCTATGTGAATTTTGTCTGCGGTGTTAATCTATGTCATTGCCATTGCTCCCACCACTATCCTTCCTCCATCCCAAACACTTCTTCCTATAGTACTCATTTGTCCTAGCCAAACTCTTGCATTCTGTTTCCTGCTGGTACTTTGGTACACTCCCATCACCCACTGCAAATCACCCTTCACCAATACCAGTCTCACTTCCTGTCATGCTGATTCCTTTCTGTGACTTTTTGCAGTTTTATCCTTGGCATTATTGTACCTGTATGTTGTATTTCAAAAGAATGTGATCTTTATATTTAGAAAGCCATTAATATTCAGAGTCTGTGTACCGTACAACCTGCTTATTAAATAATGAGCACATGGCATGCAGAACTCCCACTCGCTCTCTTGCATTAGTAAGAGCTGTTTGTGGTGAGCGTTAGTAAATCTAATAAAATTGTTATTACATATTCACCACATACGCCTTTGAAGCTTGTACGTGTTGTGCCATGAATGCATAATTAGCATAGGGAACACAGACCAGAGCTCCACAAGCCTCTCTTTGGGACTTTGTGACACCATTGACTATATGAAAAAGTTCACTTGTCTCCAGTCAGCAAGAAATTCAATTGAGTGAATGTCAAATGTAAGTACATACAACGTACAAGGCTTGAGTATAATTGTAACTGTGAGATTTAGTTGCTGCCTAGAACTAATGTTCGTACACAGCAATTTAAATGTTAACAGACAATACCAAATTTCAAAATTAAATTCAAGCACTTACGAAGACTGTGAATGCTATAAATTGAATCTGGGAACAGCATTTGCATATATCGGTCTCGCACATAAAAAGGGCAGGACAGAAATTTCAGTTCAAAATCTTGCTAAAGCTTTGGCTGTGTGTAGCAACCAATCTAGAAGTCTTCCTTCCATTCTTAGTACCAGGATGGTTAGGTTCCTGTACACAGTAGTGATTTGGAATAGATTCCAGGTAGATTTTAGAAAGGATTGGATATGGAGAAAAAAGCCCTCAAATCATCTTGTCATTTTTCCATGCTTAAGCCAGATAACAACAGAAAAAAGAAAAAAAAATAATCCAAGAACAGGGCTGTTTTTCACAGTATTATGATTGAATCAGTATAAGACCATTTTTATTTACCTGAACAGCCCTTATAAGATTCATTCATTACGGGATTCTCCTCTCATTTCCGGGCACCATCCTATTTCAGTACAAAGAACTGTAGCCACAAGTAGCACTTTACATCTTTATTAGTTTAGGATAGTACCTTGGGCTTTAACGTTGTGAATGTGCATACCTTAAGGTTCAGTGATTATAGTGTTGTGGCTGAAGAGCACACCACTTCCTCAGCTTTCTGCATGGGCAGTTACCTTTTTCTCATGCATAAAAACAGCACTGCCTGGTTGGATATATACCGCTTAATCGGCTTTTAAATTAGGATAGTTTTAAACAAACAAATAAAAAGTATTTGCACTGCTTCAGCTTCTGAAATATCTACTGTGCTTTGATTGTTTTCCCTGAAAACAATGAGATGATAGTCACTGTGCTGCAGGCAAGGTGGCACGTCCATTTGCGTCTCTGAGGAGTCTGACTTCTTTTAGTTTCCCTGGACCGTGAAACAACCAGGAACTCCAAAGCAAGGTCACAGGCATCAAGGACAGCAGGTCTTCATCAATCTGCACATCTGTACCATCCAACCTGCCTCCAGGGCTCTGCACTTGTGAGTAGGTAAGGCACAGCATTCTTCCAAACACTTCATGGCATCACTGCTTTGCCAAAAGTCTCCATGGCCTTATGGGCACAAAGACCATAAATGTATCTAAGAGTCAAAAGGATCAAACTGTTGGTAATATAATCATACCTCTGATTTTCTTAGAGTATTGATGGGGTTTTTTAGTTTGTTTGGTTTTACTTCTGGAGTTTGCTTTGATTGCAAAAGAAATTAAGAAGATGCTCCTTTTGGCAGCTTTTGGCAGGACCTCCTTCAGAATACATTTGTAGTGGAGGTTAGAGGAAGGTGAGGCAATATTGCTTGCCAAGGAATTTACACATCAAGCCATACCACTGCAAATATGAAAATGACAGCTTGACTGTCATCCCATCTTCCTTTCAGTTCACATGTAGCGAGTGTGGGGCTCTCAAGCATGCGTTTGAGAGGCTATATCATGCTGTCTTAGCACATTTTGGGTCAGGAAGTAACTAACTGAGCTGTTGTTTCTGTCTTCTCTGTGCAAGAACTTCGAGACCTTTTGATGTTTTCTTTTCTTTGTACCCTCTGTTTTCCTATAAACAAGCAAACAGAAGACAGACAGGCAGAAAATGTTAGAGATAGATCCTGCATAAGCATGGTAATTTATGAAATGTACAATGAGATTTTTCCAGAGTGGCCTAAGAAATAAAATGAGTTCCAGAAAGGAAATAAAACAATAGCCACAAAGCCCTCTCCTGCACTCCCACACCCCTAGCAGATCACACTGTAGGGCAGCATGTTATCTGTTTATTACAGCACCCAGATTAGCAGTGCAAGTGAGTTAGCTACAAGAGAGCAAAAAAAAAGACTTGAGAAGACTCTTGAGTTTATTTCAGCACCTCAAATCTAATAATCTATCTCTCTTTAGCTGTGCAATGCCTCACAAGAATTCAATTGTTCAGGCAGGTTTTTATTTGCAATACCCATGGGAAAGGGTTACAAAAGTCTAAATGTGTATCCAAACAATTTCTTCTAGGATAGGTGGTTTTACTTCCATAATAGCTACATTAGTATGACTATACGGCAATTTCCCAAGTCCTCTCCCAGCTAAGGTGATAAATCTCATTTTCAGAATTCTCTGGGGTTAGCACTGGCAGCACCCACTCAGCCTGTTCATCCTGTTCATTCACAGGTTTGACCTATGGTAGGTGACAGATGGAGACAAGAGCCACAGACCTGCAGTTCCCTGGTGCCCTGCTGCTCTTGCCCTGTTTCTGCAAGTCTGTGAAGTTTCAAGGCTGGTGTCGAGTCACTCCCAACCAAGCAACCAAGGTCTAGACCAAATGTGAGCCCTCAGAGGGCTCTTGCTAAAAGACTTACAGTACTTTCATGAGAAAGGGCATTCCGAAGGGCTGAAGGAATGCTACTTTGGTGTAACTTTACTGTAAGTAGATTGAATCGTCTTCCTTTCATTTCTTATCTGTGAATTTTATAAATATCTGCAACTATGTTCTCTGTTTTGGATGTCATGAATCAACACTTGCATTTTTATTTTTACCTTAGTCCACCTTGGGCTAGATGTGATATAAGGTTTCTGGGTATCTGTCCATCTACCTGACACACGATATTGTGAACCTGTAGACTATGGCCCTGGGGTTTCCCAGCACAGCTGTCAGCACTCACCAGAGGAGAGGAGACGTGAGCTGCATGGCAGGTAAAGAGACGCACCCAGGAGAGGCAGTGGCAACTGCCGTGACTACTGGTGATGCTGGCAGGCAGAAAGATACCAGAGTCCTGGGCTGACCCTAGGGGATTACAGAAAGTTTATCAAAATCCTCTCCTTGCTATGTGTTGTTCTTCTACCTCACCACAGCTGTCTAGACCCAAAGAGATGAGAAAGACAAGGATGTGCTGCAGAAACTTCACAGAACTAAGTTATTGCTGCTGTAGGTCATCGTGCGAAGATCCTAGATATTATTGGAATACAGGGCAATGATAGAGGGAAAGGGAAGAGTGGTTGGATGCCTCTGCCTACAGAATGATGTTCTAGCACATTGTGACATGCTATCTCCTATCTACAGTCTCTCTGATGCCCACAGTTTGCTCTGAGCAAGCTTAGGTTGCAGGGTGGGGTTAAGATGGTTGAGACAGGTTTTACACAGAGTATAAACCACAAGGAGCACTTTCCACTTGTTATAGTTTCTTCAGATGATGCCATTTTCATCTTAAAAGAGCAGCAGTAGGAAATCCAAGCCCTATCTGAGTGATCAGACTGAAAAACAGTATATACCTGTCAAAAAAACATTTTGCTGCTTACTCTTGTTGCTGACCTCTAGTATGAATAAGTACAGCATTTAATATATGTGTGCATTCTATTTTTTTCCACAGGACTTTACATTAATACATAGCCTATGTGTTGGAGAATGTCTTAGAAAGAACTGTACATAAGTAGAAGTCAGAGGATCCAGACATTCCCCCTCATTTCTAGACAACATTTTTTAAGTTACAGTGACATAAACCAGAACCAAGTAACCCTGTGCTCCATTTCTCTCAGTCCTATTTTCTACTCTCCTCTGAGCAGAGAACTTCACTCAATTTTTTGGCTAATCTGTGTAACAGTATTTTCAGGCTTGCTGTTGTTGCAAATAGGGTCCAAGTAGCTGTCATAGAATTTTCTAATGCACAAGCACATCATTCGACATTATGTTTAGTCTAACGTCCTTTCCAAAGAATAAGATTTGGTTTTGCCAGTCTGCTATGGGTATATTGTGGGTGAAGATTTCATCAGCTGAGCAACTGGTTTTTGCCCTTCATCCAAGACTGAATACTTTTGTCAGCGACACTGCAGCTAGAAAATTGTACAGAGATTTTGTATATGTAGCCATTAATAACAGCATCATAGGGATATACTGAAGATTATACCTAATAATGAGGGGGGGGAATACATCTCAGAAAAAAACTTGTTTATATAATCGAGTAAAAGTACTGGGATTTTCATTAATCCTTCCTAAATTTAGTAGCTGTGATGGTAGCAATCTTAATGTTACATGCAATTCCTAGACTATGTCTCCTTCGTGTAGTGAAAAATAGGAGAAATGTGCTTCTGAAAAAAATAGCAGTTTGTAAGCCTTTGCAGCTATTCCATGGTCCAAAGCTGCTGTAGAACAGCCAGAAATACGTTTTGCAGTATGTCCAACAACTTTTCCACTGAAATAAAACACACCCTAGACTGCACGTATGATTACTTGCATTCTGGGTAACCTAACTCTGTGGAAAATTACATCAGTCTTCTTGAACTTCAGCTCTGACTTACTTTCCCATAACCCAAGTTTCTAGTGTCTGTCACTTATCAATTATACAAGGTTAATATTTTTAAATGGGACCTGTGGGAAAAGTGCATTTTTTTTCCTAATTCCATAGCTCAAGAAGGGCTGAAGCTTAAAAGAAAAAAAAAAAGAAAACAATGAAAGAAAGTAAGACGAAGAAAAGATAATCCCTTATGACTGAGATGAATGATGAAGCCGAAAGATTTTTTTTGTCTGAGATCATCACGAGTAGTGTTAAAAGAGGGTTGCACTTGTACCTGAAACTTTAGTTCTATTGTGGCATCTGCAGGCCCAGGCGGCTAAGTATATAGACAAAGGCACAGTCGGTATATATGTGCGTGAAATCATTTGAACATTAACAAGACATTTTCCTTTTTTTAAAAGGTGTGTAGCACTTGTTCCTCTCCAGCAGTTTGATGATGTCTTATGTCTTTTTTTTATTGTATTTTTAGGAATATAAACAAGAAAAGAAACCATTCTTAGTCAAGTAGCTCATCTTAAGTTCCCAGGAGGTGGTAGGAGACTCTTTTTTTACTCCAAAAATAGCCAGCAATTTCAATCAGAAATCTATCTGTCTGGGACCAAAATCCAGTTTTATGGATTTCTGTGTAAACAATGCTTCTGCCTGACTCCCAGGTGAATGACACCATCAGGAAAGAGAGAAAAATTAAATATAACCTTGCACCTCTCTGAAACGTTAAAACCTGGAATTTTTTTAACACTGTAGAGATAAAAATAAAATGAAAATTATAATTATTTATGATCCCACCCTGAATATTCTCTCTTAAAATTAATAAGTGTTGACATCCTGCCCCATGACCAACATCAGCAGCATAGGCAGGATGCTGCCCACCTTCCATGTAAGGCACAATTCTCTCAAATCACACTGCCACTGGTGGAGCCAAGCGGTGGTACAACTCTAACCCACATTCAAAAGGCGTTTGCACGATTGGCTGCTGCTCCCAAATGACCTGGACGCCTAGTGTCCCTGGCAGTCTGCCAGAGCTACAGCATCACTTTTGATCCTGTGCTGCTATCGGTGGTTGGGTCAGTCACTGTATGGGCGCATTGTTGCTCATCTTTCCTACTGTCTCATTAAAACCTTGTTTTATAACATGTTGTCAGATTCCATTACTGTCCAGACCACAGATGTATAACAAACAAACTGGCTACAACAGAGGTATGGATATTAGACCAGAGATCAGTGCAGAGCTGTTTGCCACTCCATGATTATCAGGAAACACAGAGGTGGGAAATTACATTGGGAACAACCTTCCTAATCTCTGTATAATTCAATGGCTCCTCTCTGATCATTTCATGAACATCTCATCATGAACACCACCACCCTCCCCAGGGATCCAAGCTGAGCTCTCGCCTGACTCCTGCTCAAAATTAAATTATCTGGAGTCCAAAGAAGAACCGAACAGGGCTGTTCATAAATATTAGCCTAAACTGAAAACTATAAAACCAGCTAATTGACCAGAAACAAGATTCAGAGCCAAGGAGATGAAATATCCAAAGCAAGAGCCAGAGAAAGAGAGAGAAGAGCAGTGGTTATCACCAAGTGTTTTCCAGAAAATTGCCTAAGAAAGGCCTGACGCAAAGCCCTGTTTAAAGCTTCACATGGTTTCAGCTGGGGCCAACCCACCACACTTACCACGACAAGTATTGTGTTCCCTACTACATATGGGAGAATAAGGCATAAAAACGAGTCTCCACGCTCCCATCAAGCAAGGCTCCCGTGTCCCAGCCTGCTGCTTTCTGCATTGCATCTTGGGGCTACTTTTTAAGTTTAGCTAAAAATCATTGCTTTCCGAGTAAGCCCTGCCTTCATAGTCTGTTTAGGCACTAATGGAGCACAAGGGAAAATAGAAAACTGTCACGGGGGACAGAATAGCTAATCTAATACTTTCTGGGAAAACACCCCCAAGAGCTCCAAATGCTTGGGTGGGGGCGGGGCGGTAAGTCATAGCTGCTTCACTTTGGAAGAAATGGTTTAGACTCTCTTAAGAGTAGCAAAATACAGAGGACACCTGTCTTTTATATAATTCCTAACTCTGAATGTAGCACTGATTTTCTCTCTGACCTTTTCACTTAAAGTGGAAAATTCAAAATTATGCAGAACTATGCAGTGTATTGACAATGGCACATTATTCTCTTCTAGTCATTTACTTTTAAAGTTGATTAGAGTACACATTAGTTGCCTTCATCCTGAATGGGCAGACGGTGTTCACCTGTCTAGCCCACATCACAGCCATGCCTCACAGCAACTGATAACCTCATCTGCTGGAGTGACAAGCAAAGAGCGTATAGTGACCTCCAGGATGAGATTACCTGAAAATGCCTTCCAGCGTGGCCAGCAGGTCGAGATGATTCTCCCCCTCTACTTTGCTCTTGTGAGACCCCACCTGGAGTACTGTGTCCAGCTCTGGAATCCTCAGCACAAGAAGGACATGGACCTGTTGGAGCAGGCCCAAAGGAGGGCCACAAGGATGATGCAAGGGCTGGAGCACCTCTCCTGTGAGGACAGGCTGAGAGAGTTGGGGTTGTTCAGCCTGGAGAAGAGAAGGCTTCAGGGAGACCTTATAGTGGCCTTCCAGTACCTGAAGGGGGCCTACAAGAAAGCTGGGGAGGGGCTGTTTGTAAGGGCATGCAGAGAAAGGAGAAGGGGCAATGGTTTTAAACTAGAGCAGGGTAGGTTTAGATCAGACATTAGGAAGAAGTTCTTTACAATGAGGGTGGCGACACACTGGAACAGGTTGCCCAGAGAGGTGGTGGAGGCCCCATCCCTGGAGACATTCAA
Source organism: Stercorarius parasiticus (assembly GCA_013396915.1). Taxonomy (NCBI): domain Eukaryota; kingdom Metazoa; phylum Chordata; class Aves; order Charadriiformes; family Stercorariidae; genus Stercorarius; species Stercorarius parasiticus. The sequence goes on along the minus strand of VWZL01004793.1, from coordinate 151,070 downwards.
GGCCAGGCTTGATGAGGCTCTGAGCAACCTGATCAAGTTAAAGATGTCCCTGCTTACTGCAGAGGAGTTGGACTGCAGGGGGCAGGCGGGGGGACTTTAAAGGTCCCTTCCAACCCAACACATTCTGTGATTCTATGATTCTATGACATGCTGAATTTATGCTTCTCTTTCAGCTGAGCAGCTGTTTGAGTGGTGTTCGGAGGGCCTGATCCAAGAACCAGAGTTCGTGGGCTAATGATTGCAAATTAACATATTTTTTACACCTTAGACATGATTTATTTAAGCAGGAACTAAAGGCCTTGGTGTGGTTGCAAGTAAGAAGGTTTACTTGGTGAGTCTTCTCCCAGTGTAACAGAGAGGAGGCCTGAGAAAGTCAGGGGGCATGTTAGTGGACTTAGTGGAGCAGAGATTTCTCTATATGGCTCCAGAGTGCAAAAAAATGTGGAACACCAATTTATCCCCAAATGCAGCCTGACAAAATGTAGGTCAAAAAAAAGGCATTTAAGTAAAAGAATAAGCACAACCTAGTCCATTAAGTCCAGGCCACTGTCAGGCTTTCTCATAGCCTACTGTAGAAGAGGTGCAGACTTGTGGCTGATGTAAAACCACAGAACTTCATAAAAATCAGTAGGCTTCCTCTAGTTTAAACCAGCTCAGGATCACGTCTCAAGTCTCTTAGTCATAACAGCATGCTGTAAGCCAAGAGAAAATTAGGAGAGGAAATACACAAAAATGGTGCTGTGTTGATTTTCTGTGATAAACAACTTATCATAAATATTTAAAATCCATTATAACTTTTTATTTATTCTTAAATACAGTATGCTAATTTTGTAATGCTAAAATTGTTCAGTCCACTTATTTGCATAATTGCTGCACTGCAGTTTGGTAAAAGTTTTGATTCAAGATACTTATAAGTGATAGCATGATTGTGTGTTTAGTTGAATTAAGAAAAAAAAACCACACACACAAGAAAAAAGACCTTTCAGTGCAAAATGCATTAAAATAACTAACATAGATAAGAGAAAAGAAAAACTGCAATTTGGTTGAGGACAGAGGAAAGCTTTCAATAAATTAAAGTGTCTGCTGGGTGTTAAGACATCATAATAGTCTAAGCAAATGTTGAGTGAGATGCTCTGGGTAGAATGAATGGTGTTGCAGTGATTAAAATATTAACTGGTAGTTAACTGTAATTGGCAGCAATTCAGGAAAAGTGATTTTTCCTAGAGATGGGAATAATGGCATCAGCTAGAAAAAAAAAAGATATAATCTGTGAAAATAAATGAGTGCTGCAAATTTTCTCTCATTAATTTATCTGCTAAGTGTATCCTCCTACATGTTTACACCCTGTGCCATGTCTGTGTAGACAGCACCTCCAGACTTCTGGGCTCCTAGAGGAAGCAAGTTGCAAAAACAAGCCCCCAACAGCCAGTTGAGCGTAATCAGATGAAGCAGTGGTTTACAGCCTGCTATGCAATAGGCTTTATCCACATGAATGGTAAACCCAGGGGGACAACTGAGTCCACAAATGAGTCTAACTCATGCCATAGAGTACCTAACTCCATCTGTCCAAGGGTCGGAGGAAGCTCAGCTCTGGAGGAGCACAGGCACCAGCCCTTTTCTGCAGGCTTTACACACCTGCCAATGGAAACACACCATGTCCAAGACAACCAGGAGACAATGTTTCAGGGTGCCCATTTCAGCCCTGCTTAGAACTTTTACTGTACAACCCAAGAGTACAGAACAGCACAGAACAGATGAGGAGGAGTAGAAGCAATTCTTCCAAATGTTTATTCAGAAAAGTTTATTTCAAAAATCTCCCCCAATGCCTTTCCACCTGCATTATATATCAGATAATATTAAGGTGACACATGAAGAAAGAGATCTGAGTGGAAGTGCTGGTGTTCAAAAATTTCACTAAAAGAGAAGCAGAATATGAAAGTAGGCCTTTATGAAATATCCTTGTGAGAAATTTCATGGAAAGTTTTCATTAAAAAAAGGAGAAGGCTGCTAAACTGGAGGCCCCCAGCTGAAGCATGAGACTTTGGTGAGCAAACATCTAAAAAATCTAAAATGCATTTTTCTACACAATTTGGGGAAAAGTATGCTTTCTGCAGAGAATTGGAAGAAATCATCATCTTTTTGCATAAAATCTCAACGTTTATCAGGATATGAGATAGCTTTGACGTTCTACTATGTTTAAGGTAAACAGAGATGGGAGAGACCAAGCAAAAGAGAAAAAGCTCTCAGTATCTGATCAGAGGCACTCCTAAACACTCAGTTCGGTGTTGCAGAAGATAACGTGAGGTGAAGAAGGAGAGATAGGAAATTGAAGCCTTCATGGCGAATGTCTTGCAAGGGAGTGTCTCTTGCTGAACATGAAGGAGCCACAGAATTTGAAATAATTTCAGAGATTTTCACAAGCAGAAATGTCACTTCTCTACCTTCAAAGTGTGGTACCAGACAGTAAACCGGTCGCTGGAAACTGCAATATCTAATGCACAGGCAACAGCTTCTGAGATGACTTGTAATGGCCTGGACAGCCACGACAGGGTTGGAGATGTAGCTCTGCTCAGTCTGCACTCTGGCAGTCAAGTCCTCGTGTCTGGCACCAGCAGAAGTGACCGTAGTTATAAAGACTTGTAGCACACAGATAATTGAGGAACTATAAGAGAGAAAGGGCTTTAGTGTGTAGTATAGGGCTTAAGAGCATGCCTAATTCCAAACACAAATAAAATCCATACTTATTCACCAGTGCCTTCAAGAGTGTGTTGCTTTGGCTTCGGTTTGAAACATGATCAAAAAAACAAAGGTGCATATCTACTGGGATGCACCTCACACCTGAGAGGTAAAAAAGGCGTTTCTGTGCTCTCTCCCATTTTGCCAGAATATTACCATTGAGTTCACACTTTCTTGTGTGTCTGTACCACACTTGCTCCAGATAAACCTTGGAACTTGACAAATCCAGCACAAGTAAACAGATATTATGAGAAATCTGGTTATAATCTGCCAAAATTCTGTTTACAGATTGCATAGGGGCAACAAAACAAAACAAAACAACCAGTGGTTCTGTTGGTTTTGGTGCAACTACTAACTTCACAATTAAGCAAAGAAAGTGGTATTTCAAGGTAATATTTAAACATATTAAAATCACAACTGTGAAAGGAAGAGGATGGTGACGCTGTGTAATCTGAGCTTTCTCTTCCTCACAGATACCAGCAACAGCATTGACCTGCTGGGAGGAGCGGGGAAAACACCGCTTTTCAGAAACTTTTATTAGTCTTGCCTGACCCAGTTCTAGTGCTAAAAATTAATTATTTTTTTAATATATTTATTTTTAAACCACAACCCATAGCAGCTGGGATTCAATACCTGACACAGGTACTAAAATCGCATACCTAGAATGTCATGCATCAAAGCTGTCTTCTCAGTGCAAGAGTGGTCACATAATCTTGCTCCAATTCCATTGTCTTTTGCACTACAGGAAAAGGAGAATTTTAAAACACAGATGCAGTACTTGCGTACCCTGTCGACTGATGCAATGAAGCAATGACAGTGCTGGACTGGTTGAACCCTCTCAGTCTTAGACTGTACGTCATATTATATGGGATTTGCTGGCAGCTACAAGCCCAGCAGCCATCAATGCTCTCCTTGCTCGTGACAGGATCAAGAAAGATTTCCATATGCAAGTCTGTCAGCTGAGTGCTTTTACTGAGCCCTTACTTACTCCCTCCCTTTTTTAAAAAGATACTCAAAAATATAGGAAGTTTAAAGAGAAACTGACAGCAACATGGGAGCTAGAAAGTAAGCCAGATGTTCTTGGGCTTGGTTTGTTTTACAGGTATTGGGTTCTTCTGTGCCTAAACTACTAAATCTGATTTTAATATTCTTGTTTTTCTATCAGCAGACATGTTGCTTCTGGCATAAGACTTGCAATGCTTGCTTGAAGCAATTTTTCTCAGTCATCATCTGGTATGGTCAGTGGAAGCTGCTGTCATATCACTTTCCTCACTGGCACCTGGCAGATGTCTCTGTTTCTCAGTGATAGGAAAACTCCTGGCTCTTCACAGTCTTGTCACTGAACTTAAGTCAATTATCCTCATTTGTTTTAAACATGATCGGCATCATTCCTTGTCAAAATGCATGACACTTGACTTTCAGTCTGAATTTATTTCTTTGAATGGCTAAGTACTGTATGAAGCACATCAGTGGGGTCTACAGTCGATTCTGCTTAAAGACAAGTAAAACCAACTTATTCCAAATTTGTAAGCAATTTAGTTTAGCAAAGAATCATAATCCTACATCAAGGAAAAGGTATCCTAAACCCAAACAACTGGTGCTTTGTGGGTGTCTCATACAGCAGTTGTGGTGTAGAGTGTCAGAGCTGAGACTACCTCCTGCTTCTCTGCAGAAGTCGTGGATCTCTAAAACATGTAGCATCCATTGCATTAGCTAATTATTCAGTTTAACAGTGATGGGAACATCACAGTTAGACACAGGAGAACATAATGTGGCAAATGTAAAAGTCAGCTGAAATGTCAGCTACATGACAATGCAGAGATTTTTATTTACCACCTGTGAATTGTTTGACAGAGGGAGCTGTTAAGAGAACAGAATGTTTTTGAAAGCCTGCGTAAAAGTATTTATCTAACACTGTAAATGAAGGTAGGTCAAATTCTTCTTCATCTGCCAACCACGAAAGTGCATTGTTAAAACTTATGTGACACCTACAGAAACACTCTTGGACAAGGGACTAAATGGAGCGAGGAGAGTTGGTTTCCTTTTTCCCATCTGAAGAGAGTGCTGGAGAAACAGAGGAACAAAGTCTGGTTTTAAAAGGAAAATGACTAAGTAAAGAGTTACATCTAAATTTCAACGGTGGATAAGAGTACAACATAAAGAATGTGGAGTTTGTTGCGTTTTTGTTAAGTTCTCACTTCCCTTATGTTTCTTTCAGACAGTCTGGGAGTACCCTGGAAAGGAAACAAACCTGCTTGTGGGAAAAGGCCTTGAAGCATGAAAAATCAGGAAAAATTGCATGTTGGTGAGGGGTTGTGGTGCACACAGAGAAACTGCTGAGAGCAGAAGGAAGTAAGCAGGTCTCAGAGGGGAAGGAAAAAGGAATTTCTAGGCTGTGGAAAGGACTGAACAGTTTTCTGCAAGCCAGAAAGCCTCTGAGCTGTCTGGAAGCCTAAAAGCAAGTAATTTCTTCTGAAGGGACACAGCAAGTTCAAAAAGAGGCACATGTGAACCCCTGCTAGTCCTAGTCTGTCACACCACATCAGCTAGACTTTTATCCAGTTAAGAAGTTGTGAATCCTAGCTTACATTCTAATAATACTGCTTCCACATGATAGTATTTTCACTTAAAAGTCTTTTGGTCTCCATAGTATGGCTCCATACAGGAGACAGTTTAGGTATAGCTGACCGAAGGTCCCAGCAGACTTGACCAGCTATGATAAAAGGACAGATGGTTGCACAGGGTTGGATGTAAATGGGAGGGTCCACGTAGGGGCATCTGTCATGTAGAGAACAGGCCATGGCTGCATGAGAAAGAGCTGGAACATCCCAGTAGGTGTTGACCTGCAGTCACTAGGACGGAGTCCAGTACAATTTCATGGTGACTACCTGTCTTGGGGAAGTTGAGCTGATCTCACGAGCGGTTTTCATAACCAGTCTATGAGCAGCAGTGAGGTCTGATGGAGCATGGGGGTGGCTGGTGGGATCCTCCATGGGTAAGTTCATTCCAGTCTAGTTTTCATGCTCCTTTCTGGTATGGTTGATGGTATACCTATAAATCGAACAGAGTAGGAAACACTAGTAATTTCATAGTTTCAAACATTTGGGATTATAAAGTAAATTGTACCTTATCCACCTGCAGCAGGGTGTAAACCAAAGGATTACCTTGGGAGAGCACTCCCAAGGCTGAATGAATTATTTCTTTTCCCTCATTTGAAGACCCATCCCACCAGGTCCTGTCTAGTAAACACAGATGTAAATCATGGCTGATCTGATTGTTTCTCTCCTGGAGGGGTGTCTGTCAACTGGGATAACTCCTATTCTGATAAAAAAGTCTGCCTAGGCTTCTGGCAAAGCCAGTAGGCAAGCTAGCTTCCAGCTGCTGCAAGTAGAAAGCACAAAATGACTGTGCTGGAGAAATCTGGTTCTCGGCCTTTATGAATAAACTCTGAAATTTTTGTGCTTCAAGAAGATAAAAGATGCTTTAAGCCACACTTGGAAAATCCTTATACAGTTTCTGTGTGAATGTGAATCTGTGAACTTTTATTCTTTTGAGGGCAGGGTCTTTCAATTCTGTGTAGATAAAGATTTTGTGGTGCTCTCACTAAACTTCATTTGTGGAGGCTTTGGTACTCCCACTTCTTAACAGAGACCAGAGAAAACACTTTAGTAGCTAAAGTAATAAACCTAGCCCTATTGTTGTCATTAGGAAAGGCAGTAGTGAAGGCACTACATGTGAACGTCCTTAAAGAACCTGTCCCGGATGCACTAAACCAAAATGATGTATTATTAAATTCATCAATGGCCAAAAGGGTTCAATTGCCCTACAGAGTTGGCCTTCAACTATTGTGAAGCACATGCCTGTATATTTACTACTATTATGAGGAACCTCTGTAATGATTTCTTAGTTCATAATCTCAGAGCCTACATTTGTTCTTCCTAATCTGAGGAATTTAAGGTTATGAGAACTTCAAGACTGTGTTCTATTCATTCTTGGATCTCTCTTTTCCATTAAAAAAGTCATTCATAAATATTTATGTAGTGAAAGCCATAAAAACGATTCAGTGAAACCACACCATAAATTTGTGGGACTGTTTCAAGCAGTTATTCTGTACAGCAGACTGACCCATAGTTTTCAAGTCTTTGGGGTTTTTTTCTTTTTTTTTTTTTTTCTGAAAATAACTTCTACTTTCTTCTTATGCTGAACAAGAAACTTTTACTAATGAAAGAGGAGGAGTGGTTTCTGAAGCTTCTCATGCTTTCACTGAGCTGTATGTTACGGTTGAAAGATACAAAATGTCACTTTTGGAACAAGTGGCCAAATTAAGTCCACTGGGTAGTTAAGGCTATTGTTTATTCTCTGTTGATTTCTGTAGGAGTCCAATGTTCTCAGGGAAGATCCAAGGCAAACTGAGGCTGTATGAAGCAAAAAATCCTCAGTAGCCTTTCCCAGTAGTCACTAACATTAACATAAGTATGTGCATAAAGCCCTTCAACTGATTGCTTTGTTAAATGAGATTAATGTTCTTTCTCTGTAACCACTCTAAAATCAGTAGCTGGAGCTTTATCTTGTCAAAGGACATCTACAAAAAATAATTCAGCCCCCTGCTTTGCCATGGTCTCCCCGTGCACACTGCTGAGCTAGACTAACATGCAGGTATGTACATAGACATTGCCATATAGTGTGGCAGCAAGCGTCTTAGAAAGCAAGACCTGGAGAGTGAAGAGAGAAACTCTTCATGGGAAAGTTAAAAGTTTTCTTTTAAAATATTTCTGTTACAATCTTGTAAGAGGAACTCAGAAGGCATCAGATGTTTCCTTTACACCCTTAACAATTCTTTGTGAAAGGAGACCGAAAACCTGTTTACCAAATAAAGCTATAAGCCCTCCTCGTGCCACAAACAGCACTCCACACTCCCATGCAGGACTGAGCTTGTTCATGATGTGTTTCTCAAAGTTAGAAGAATCACTAGGTTGAAAAATAACACTCACGTTTTAAAAATCTAAACCATTTCCACAAAGCTTTCAGGGAGAAGACTTTCTAGGCTGGTGTCTTCTCTGCAATTGCAATGATCATTGCTCTTGCAGGCGCTTCTGGGATGCTGAAGTTCACCACAGATGTTTTACTGATCATTAATTACAGTAATTTCAATCCTCTGAGTTATATGAATGTGGAATGACACGCATTTCATTTTGTGGAATGACATGCGCTATTCACGCCATTCAGTTGTGCTCCCCAAAAGGTAGGCAATAACCCCTTCTTCTCAGATCTTCTTCCCTAATGCCTTATTCACATGTTAAAAACCTTATCCTGCTAACCTATACACTTATAGAGTGAGATCATCATCTAGTGTAAGTTAGCACCATAGTTTCTTTACGTGGAATCTGATGAGCTGATGTATGGATCAAAGGAAGTTTCTTTGACCAATTTATCTGACCTTCTGAATAGCACAGGCAATAAGATTTTCACAAGCTCTTGTATTCCAAGAGAAAGAAATATGCCAAGTAGCTGGCTCAGTTTCTAACCACTTTAATTAACAAAAGAATGAGTAAGTGTTGATATTAATACAGAAACTAACAGTCCGTACAGTGCAATGCATTCCCTTCTAAGAAAAATAATAAATTTCTAAACTGTCACATGTGCCCAAGCCCATGATAAGGTTACTCTTATATACCCAGAAACATCCACATGCCAAGCTGTTTTAGTCATGGTCCAAACTAAACATGCCATTTTAATAATGTGTCACCGTATTCCCACAAAACATACTCCACTTTCTTCTCCAGATAATCCATTTCTGACTGGAAACAAATCACTTTCGGTTACGTGGCAATAAGTCAAAGAGAAGATAAAATTGAACATAAATTAAATATTTATCTTTCTAAAGACAGTCTCCTTAGGTACGTGCAACTTGGATATGTTTATTAAAGAGGCAAAAAATTAAAATTTGGAAAGAGTTCCCCTTGACATACTTTTCCTCCAGTGAATGCTGATTTACAGAGAAATAAATGAACTGATGCCAGCGTGGCAAGAACATCAGATTTATGTTCCTGTTCCTCTTTGTTAAAATACTGCTTCCTTTTCTGACATGAATACAGCTGAGGAAACTACAAGATGGATTCTGGGTGTACTGAGTGACGATTGCTATGCACCAGTCTCTAAATGATGCAGATGGCAAAGCAGTGCCAACATCCAAAAGCCTCTGTCTCAAAATACAACTTTATAAACACAACTCAAAGGAACCAAACCAATTTTCTTTTTCGTGCCTCCTTTGATACTTCCCAGCACTGCTTCTGCATGCTGCGGGTTTGTTATACGTCCAAGCTGCACTTCTCCCCAAGAATAAAAGCTTGCCTGTGTGCTGACAGAAAAAATGGATGACAGGTAGAGCTACTGTAACAGTCACATCTGCAGGGTGACTCCTGATCTACACCTGTATAAGCGCTAGACCCATCACACATAATCTCCTATAGGCAGAGGCAAAATTATGGTTTAGAAACTCCTGAAAATATTTAGTTTTGAAGATACAGTATATAATATGAAATATTAATCAGACTCTTGAAAAATTATCGTGGTAAGTAGTGTTTAATGCTTTGCAAAATTATATCTTTTGAATGATACTTTTTATTGGCAATTTAAGCTATGCATAGAAAGCAATGTTTAAGTATCTCGGTAAATTTCATTCTTGAGGAATCAAAGTTGTATGCTGCTACTGGAGATGAGAATCACTGTGAACAGAATGTAAGACTCAACATGTATCTGTAAGTTAGTCAAATCCGTGTGTGGGAGGAAGCCACAGAAATTTATTCAGGCTCCTACTTTAGTTCAGAGCACCAGTGTAAGTTACACCAGAAAGCAAAATTCAGTCTGGATAGGGAATCTTGGTAGCTGTCTCAGATAATAATAGAGAGGAGATTTAAGCATTTTTAAAGGAAGTTTCTGGAAGACAGGTCCACAGATGTCATTTCCACATTCTGTTTTTTTTTTTATTTAGGTACATCCATTTATGTTCATTTTTCAAGCAAAGGTATGCTTTTCTTACAATGATCTCTCCCAGGGATGTGCCCAGAAGAATGGTAACATGATGACATATCTTGGCCAAATCCTCAACTTCCTTGCCTTTTGCTCCTCCCCTAGGGACTGGGCACTGGATATTTCAACTATAGTTCTCTTGGCCCCAGAGACACACCAAGTTATCTTGTTGCAGGAAACCGAGAATATTGAGTTTTAAAGAACTGAAAAAGAAAAGTTTCAAGAAGGAACTGGGACCAGTTAAAGATGAGGTAAGGTTACAGAGGAAAGAGACAAGGAAGTCAAGGTCACAAAGTGAGTTTCTAAATCAAATATGTTTGCTGCAGAATGATATTCAAGATGCCACTTTGCACAGCAATGAGTGCTGATGTTGCAGTAATATCCTTGCAAAGGGCCTCATACAATGTGCTCTGCTGCTTTTTTTCTTACCAGTAATGGATCAATAATGAAGGCAGTAATGGAGAACTCTCCAAATAAGTGCACAGTCCTACATAGAAAAATTACTGTCAACTCAACGTCAATATCAGTAAATAAACTATATGCCACTGAGCTAGCGTAAGGCTTGAAGATAAGGGCATGAGGAGGATACAACTGTCAAAATATTAAATGCATTGTTTCATCTGTAAATTAACAATTTTTTCTTTGACATTTATCTTACACAAATCCTTGAGGAAAAAAAAAATGGATTGTATATTTTTTCAGAAGTTCATAAAATAAGTATAATCGGCATAATTTGAAAGAGGTTCTTTTAGAAAGAATGTAACATTATCTCCTAGTTATTTATGTTATTTATAATATAACTTATATTTATAATATAAGTTATATATTTGTGAGAAATATATAAGCCCTGCTGATGAACTAGTCCTCTCCCTCATTAGCACTTAAAAACTATTTACTAGTCTAGTTAATCGAGCCATGGAAGTACTTAAGTATGTAAAGGGAACTAACTTCATAAATTAAGTCTCAGATAGTATGCAGTCAAAATCTATGTCAATCCACAATTTTGAATGCATCCTTCGATTATTTGAGAAATGGAGTGAACAGTTCAATACAAAGCAGTAATACATATAACTATCAATATACATGTAAGTAGTTGGCAATTCTGTAGTGTCTTTCTAACACTCAGTTTGTTTTAAAATTTCACAGTCCTGTTCTGTAAAGCAATTTAAGCATGTTTCTTCCTTCTTGCAGGATAGAAAAGCACTAATTCAATCTTATCTAAAACAAAAATGAGATAGACTGTTTATGGAGATGTCATCACATGGCAAAGTTTCTATCCTGTACTTCCCCTAAAATTCAGAGTCCAGGTAATACGGTATAGTGGAAAGGGACCACAGCACGGTAAGAAGAGAATTTTATATAAGAAACATTGTTTATTCTAATGCATGAGACAGTTCCTATAACCTGAATTACATCACTGCTAGAACATTGCTAAAACTATATAATTGACTGAACATCAACCGAAACATGATATATATGCATAGTTTTCATTTATTGGCTTTGAATGTTCACCTAGGTTAATACATTCTTCCAAACTTAACGACTTCCAAACTTAAAGCCTTTACAGGAAGAAAACCAAGAATAAAAAGTGCCAGCAATTTTTTTGACAAACCTTGCCTGCTGCTCCTGGTCAGAGCTGCATTGTCAATGTTTAAACATTCAGATAATGACATAGCATGTTGTATCCTTGTATAAAAAGAGGCTAATCAGGATCTCGTGATCTGCTTTACATTAGAGACAGGAGGAATGGCAGTGGTTTACAAAGTACAAATCAGGTAGGAAAAAGGGCATACAGTAAACTTGAATTGCACTGACCCAAAGAGTGTCTTTAATGCATCTATATAGAACACACCTTTTTACTGACTCTGATCGCAAACAAAGGAGTCATATAAATGTAACACTTTAACAGAAGAAAGAAAAGAGAGTTGGTCTTTAAAAATACAGTAATTCATAATAGAGATTTGGGAAAGGATCCCCAGCCTAATCCTCTTATCTTCTCCAGGTTTCTCTGATTTACAGTGCTGAAGATGTGGTCCTCAGCTTCAGTAGTAAAATATCATTTGCTTCTTTTCAGGAAAACAAATAATCCCTACAAACATGCACGCAGCAAAGTTTCAAAATGTTGTATAAATTACACAATATTTGGTGTTCCATTCTTTTTGTTTATGAGCTCCATTCAAATCTTGATAAAGGGAATGCATGTCTGCTGTAAAAATGGCAGAAGATATTCTGCAACACCCCTCCCAAAACTGCAGATTAATTTGGTGTGGGCTGAACTATTTCTTCACTTCTTTTTATTTGTTGTGCTTTGGTTTACTCCAATTACAGGAATAATTCGTGATTCTCCATGAGGAGGTTTCCCATGGAAGATAAAATCTTTTATTTGAGTAACTGGCATCACTGGGAAAAAAAGACAAGCTTTCAGACATGAAAGTCTAAGTTTCCATGTATGTATTAGTCTAGTAAAACCCATAAAGATTCAGTTCTACCAGTTCTGTTCTGAAAGAATATTCATTTAGGTTTGGAATGCTGATCACAGCTGATATTGATATCTACCTTACCTAATGGGTTACAAATGATGAACTTGTAATTTTCTGAGGCAGTGTAATTAATGTGTCTCAGACCCCGGAAAAAGGCTATAGACCATAATAAGTCACTTGTTTAACCTCATCCAGCAAAAAGCAACAACTCTGGTATTTTGAGTTGGGAGGTTTGGGACCTGTTTCATCACATGATCCCTTCCTTTCCTGTTCTGCAATCAGCAGGCCTATTTGCAAGTAACTAATGCTTGGTAGTGAGTGGCAGCCAAATGCTGTCTGTCTGATGCTGTTCCCAAACACAGCTCCAGGATTAGTGTAAACTGTTCGTTTTGAAGAGTACAGGCTTCACGATCTCAGGAAACTTATTTCTTTTTGCAAATAGTGTCTCTCAACTCAGTGGACCCATGCGTGCAGCTGAAATTTCATGCTGTGTATCTGTTGAGACTAAATGAAAATATATACAATGTAACTTGAAAAAAACTGAATTATGAAACATTAATGATTTTGCCAGCACCTTTTACTCCAAAGAGTAATTGTATCTTTAAATTCTGCTTTTTACCATCTTCAAATCTTAGGTGGTTTTTTTCCTGATTACCATATTTCACTTTAGAAGATGCCTTTGTCAAATGTTTCTGTGCTAAGAGTTACAACGTAATTATGAGGCTTTTGAGGCTCTAATATAATCACTATACAAAAATGTAGGTTTAATTGTCATGACTACTTTTTTTTTTGTTACAACTTTTCTCATAGGTTTCATGGTACACACAGTATTTTTAAGACAGGTCTTTAAAGCCGTATCTTTCACCCACAAATATTTGGGTGTCTAATCTCAGTTCATTTTAATTCAAAAACTTGGTTTAGAACTTCAAAGACATATGATTGTACTTAAGTTAGGCGATCTCAATGCTTGCACGTTCATAAGATTTTGATGTTGACCTTTCAATCTACAATGGATTTAATAACAGTGAGTGTTGATCTAAATTACATCAGCTGAGCCTACAGAAACAGCACTGGTGGAGATCATGGCTGAATACACGTCCATCTTGCATATCACACTGGAACATTTATTATGGTATTCATAGCTTTATTTGTTAGAATAACTGCTGTTCCAGAGATAAAATAATTCATTCAACAACAAGATGATTGTCTAAAACTTTTAACATTAGCAACATGAAATACATCACATCTATTAAAGAATTACATTATTAAAAGTAGTAAATTTCACTGCTGTTATCAGCACATGGGATTTTATTTCACTTGCCTGCTAGCAGATGCTGCAGAGCAGATGACTCACCTGGTCAGAACACCTGGAGAAATCCAAGTGGAGAAATCCAAGTCTCTCCCATCCCCTTGCCCCCGCCCCATGTTATTATTACTAGTTTGTTTGGTTTTTCCTCCATACCACAAGGTACTTAGCTCATTTTCGAAGAGACATTGCCAGTGAGGACTCTGCTGGCCTGTAGACTTGAGGATTTGGGCCGGTACTGCTTGCCTGCAGTGGTTCCCATTGAGTTACAGTCCTCAGCAATGGCCGTAAGACCTTGCAGATGGTGATTGGCTCTGTATTGGAAAAATATAATTACTGTTCTGCTAGGTGTCCCCTTCTTACTTGTGTTGATCTGCTTTTTTGCTACAAGTGTATACAAAAGAGTCATACCAGCAGTTTGGATCAAGGATGAATACGAATCAAACAGTCCTAAGGATGTTGCTGGTGCTACAAGTGCTAGTGCTGCAGTTGGTGGTAGAAGACTTTTACAGATCAGGCCAAGCCAATGATCTCACTGTTGTCAAATTACCATGCAGCAATAATCATAGTTTTAATTATAGGATATCGTAGACTGAGAATACGTGATCTATCATAATGTCTGCTAGGACAAAGCTATCTTTTCCTTCCCCCAAAAAGCACATTTTTTGTAATATATCTGAACACAAATTATGTATTTACCACATTCCATTTCACATGCTATGGCTAAGCATTTTCACTCTAGTATTAGGCCTCTAATCCCAGATGTATTAGAAGATATAATGAAGGCCCTGAAGAAGGACTGAAATGGAAGAAACCTGTGGAACAATTCCCATTCTTTTAGGCTGGAAGGGAACTATCTACACAAATGCACTGTGTAAAAAACAGTGTTGTCTGTGTTTAAGTAAATTCTGCTTTTTACACAATTGGAAGAAGTCTTGGAAAAAGTACAAAATGCAGCAGATAGTCCAACAATAGAAAAAGGTGATGTAACATTATTTTTCTGTCTCTGAAAGCACAATAACTGCATGAGTAGGATTTTATACAAACTGGTTCTTAATTCGGTGTTGAATTTAGCTGCTTGGTGCCATATATTTTGTTCTTCATTTTCCAGATCAAAAAGCTGTTACAATTGGGAATATCGCAACACCCGCTTAATTGCTGAAAACCAGAATGAACTATTGGCTACTGAAAATTTTGGGTAGTGTATGCAACAGCAGCAGGCATGATGACTGCCTGCAAAGGACACCCCTTTTTGTCACTTTAGAAAGAGTGTTACTAGCCTATGAAAAATGATGAAAGCAAAGCCATGAGAAAATCCAACAGGGTAAATACTAACCAGAGCAAGGGAAATGTAACATACAGTCTTTCAGAGGTAGATGTAAGAATTAGATGTGTGGGAGTCAATGCAATGAGTGATGAGATTTTTCACTGTTTTAATCATTCTATAATTTCTCAAGTATTTGAGATAATGATCAGGGCTAGACAATGAGTGATTTCCTGTTAACTGCAAGGCACTTATAAGCTGTCCAGGGACAGCTGCCTGACAGATATGAAGGTCTTCCTTTTTGCATTTGTTCTGATTAGTAATATTCTGAGGCTGCGTGGGTGGAGATTATCTCAGATCAAGTGGTGATAACATTCTCCCTCCTGTTTATACCATTTACAATTTGATTAGTTGCTTTGCTTTTTCTGAGAGGTTTGTCTAACATTATCCTTTAGAATGAATACCCAACGGTAGTTCTGAATCTGTATCTCTCACCTAGACACTGTCTTTCTTCTCTGATATGATGAAGTAGGAAAACCTGCAACCCATAAAATAAATTCAGAGTCTGGATTTGCCATTTGGGAACTGCAGAATGTCTTTACCAGGCAGTTCAAACAGGGACTGAAATCTTGATTTTTTTGCTCTTTAGAAATGTAACGGCGAAGATAACAAACTGTGTGCACAATGCAACTCTGTGAATCTGTGTTTGAGCAAATTTACTTAGGCTCTGGGGATGCAATGAGGAGAAGCATTATGCAGAGGATTGCAGAAGATATCGTGTGCACCTTTGCACAGGTTCAGGGCTGGAGTGCTTCACTAGGCTGCGCTGGTCTGATTCAGCCCCTGCTAACTGGAAAAAAAACCAGCTTTTCCATCTAAACAGAGGACAGAGATTGCAGGAGGGAATCAGAAGTACTTTTGGCATAAAGGTGGCTTTGTCTGTGTTCACACTACAAAATGGGATGCTCATCAGCTGAATTTAAGTGAAATTCATGAAGCATAAACTGTGTCTCTGGGCCAGACAGTGACTGAAATTGCCCTGTAACTCTGAAAGATTTTTCTATGGGTAGGAGAGAAGAAAGCTTACAATGCAGTAAGAACATTGAAAAGGGAGCCCTTTTCCTTTTAGGAGATCAGAAAAATCTTTTGAGAAGGATGGTTAAAATAGCAGTATTTTCTTTTCTCAAATAGGTGCAAAGTAATTGTCTCTGGGGTTTCTGGGGTTTCTACCAAAAACTTCTTTTTGCACCCCTACAGAAGAAGAATAGCAAAGATTCCCAGTGGTAGTAAAAGTACTTAGCTGGGCTGACCAGTTCTGGATAAAGAGTATATTAAAACCCCAGAGGTTCACAAATATAATAAAACTGAATACTCTGAGTGTTAAACAGTGTTAAAAATCCTCAGAAAGTTTCTGAAAAAGAAAGAAGTCATTGTATGTCTTCTATCGACAATATAGAGACAGGGTTGTTTTCTGCCCTGAGTTGTCTTTTAAAATCATCTAGAAAAGAGTATCAGAATACTGAAGTCTATTTTATGTACACTTACCCTGATTCTTAACCAGTCAGCTAGGAGTGTTACTAACCCAAGTCTTGCCTACATAAACTTCATTGACTGCTTCAGCAGCGATACTTACGGTGATGATAATTCCTTCCCTTCCCCCACAACCTTCTTAAACAAAGAAAAGATATTCTTTGCTACCCATGACAGTGGTGGGATTTTCTCCTTCTTTTCTTCTGAGTGTAAGCACGCCAGTACAGCTAAATTAATCCATGAGTAGGGCTTTTGTGTGTGACGAAGAGCCACATGTACACTCAAAGAAATTGGAAAACTGAAAGTGATTTGGAGAAATTAGATCAAATAGTGCGATACTTGAGGCTGAAGGCAGCAAGCGCGTAGGCTAGAGCCCAAATTCCCAAATAGACACACACACAGAGATTATAATGTTCATAAATTCACAGTCTAATTTGACAGAAAATAAGATGTAGGAACATGAATGTATAAGCATACAGGTTTTGCTTTAAGGTTCCTTAAAGTGAGTTGTTAGTAAAACAGGATTTGTACTACGAACACAGAACCCTAACTTTGTCAGTCCTTTGCTAATTGAGCAACTTCTCCATTTCATCAAACGGGGGCTGTATTGTAATTACTCTGGCAAGTGGGTCCCCCAGAATCTGGAAGATTATCATATTCCAATTTAAAGAAATTTAAAGCAAGGATGGCCGACTGAGGATAGATGTCTCTGATGGCGTTAGGAAAAGAGAAAGAGTGTGAGAGAGTGTGCTTCACTTTTTCATACAAATAAAGTGAGGAGAATTGTGCCTGACATTAAGTTTTGTGGTGAGTGGAGGCAAAGTTCCTGGTGTTGGGTTTGGACCCGCTTGCCTCCCTTCCTTTCTTCTTTTCTTCTGCTTCTCTCTCTCTCTCTGCTGTTGTTATGTGCAGACCTCAGACATGAGAAGCTTACATTGGTTCTTATGGAGCCTGTTAAGATTTGCCTGTGTCAATAAAAAGAGGCTCTTAACCCAGAAGCTCTGTTTCTGTCAGTACCAGCGGAGAATAAAAGATTGCTATTAGTCCTGGGCTGAGTCAGGGAAGCAGCAGATGGGTTCTTCTGTTGAACAGAAAAGAGGTTCCAGAGAGCCATTACCTTGGGAATCCCACCCAGAGCATGTTCATTCAGTACTGGGAGTTGTCCACAGGAGGAGACTGCATTATCATGCCTGGAAGGAGAATTGCATGGTCATGCATTGCCACCACAAGGTCATCAAAGTATTGTAATCGCTGAGCTGGCACAGGAGTGTCCAATTGACACAGAAGCATTTGAGGTGATTGTCTGCTGATCAAACCCATCTGATCTTTATTGCTAACAGCTCCTGCCCAACTTGACCTTTGGCATGGCTGGGCAGACCTTCCTGTTTAGCCCTTGTAGTTATGGATCTGTGTCAGCCAGCACGGCTGTGGGTATTGCATGGGCACAAGCAGGGAGTTTTGCATTTAAGCATGGGGACTCAAGCATGTTCTCATCAAGGCAAACTGACTTCCTTTACAAGGCTTTAGATACCCTTGAATCTTTTTGGTCACAAGTTCAGACACAGATGTGTAAAGAGAACTTCTTGTTCACACTTCAGTGACCAACCATTGATTCAAGTCCTGTTAAAAACAATTACAGGAAGAAAATAAAATCCTTTAAGAAAACTGGCTTCTTTCTACTCTGGCTTATTTACACACAGAATGCTATATAGGGCTGACTGAAGGTGATAGATCTAAGGAGAAAAAAGAGAGGCTGGCAAAAGTATAAAAAAATCATTCTTTGATTTTTCACTAGAAGCAGAAATAACACTAATTGTGGACTGCTTCTGTCTTGTTAGCAGCTGGTTTGTGGTAGTCCTGCTCTGTAATCTTTGTTTCACCCGTCACCGTGTCCCAATAAAACTAACGACTGCTACATGGGCAGTATTTCTGAACAGTGAAAGCCACACTTGCAAATTAATGTTGCTTTGAGTTCAGCAGTTCCACCCTTGATGTATCTTTCTTAATATGTTTTTCAGTCTTGAGTATTTTGATAAACACTGGAGTCAAAATTTACCAAAGAAGTCATCAGTGATTCTCAAGGAAATTCAGACTGTCCTGGGTAGCAGTAAGCAGGGCAAACTAAGTACATTTAAAACTCTCTCATTTATTTTAGTGTGAGTCTGATCTAGTGGCTGTGCAAGCAGCTGAAAAAAAGCTAGATTTTATATCATTAATATTTTATGCTACAAATGTCTATCATCTCTACTGGTGTAGTACCTTACCTTTTTCTTCCCTTTTCACAAATGGAATCTGGCTGTTTGAATACAATGGATATTGGTAAATCACAGTTTGTTTCCTCTGAAGAAAATTACAGCAGGATTGGCCAACCTTGGGTGGAAAAAATGAATGTTGACATGAAATTGGATGATACGCAAAAGAAGAAGATGCTTTTTCAAAAGCATTCATATGGAAATATTAATTAAGATGTACTGACTGATAAACAGATCTCTCTAAATGTTGTTTTCTCCCACCACTTATTCTTAACCTGTAGCTTTTTTTTTAAGAAATAGCTAGCTGCAAATACCATTTTTTAACAAAAAGGAGAACATTATACAAATACTGTGCTGTTCTGCTTCATCAGTGGTCAAGATTTTTGAAGTCTAGTCTCTGTTTTGGATTTGCGTAAACGTTGAAATGGAAAGGGAACACAATGCGGTTATGCAACTACTGGGATAGAACATCTCCCTCCTGTGCAGATGGGCTCAAAGCCTGAGGCTGGGTCAGTACATTTATGTCTCTCTGCATCTTCCCCTTACCTAAAAATGACATAGAAACTTTTCCTCATCTTGCATACAAGTACATTGTAAGCTACGAAGTGCTCTTGATATTCATTTAGATTTGCAATTTTGGTGGTATTTGATACATTTTGCAAGAATTCTATTGTCACTGTCTGCCTAATTTGAGCAGAGGCTGTTTTGCTCCATGTACATGAAAGAATGTTGGTCTTAGTGTACCCAGGCTTATACCGGTGATAGCTCTCTTGTCGAGACAAAAGATCACTACATCATAAAGCATACATACTTTTTAATCTTTTCCTGCAATCTCATTCACAACTGGTGGTGGATGTGCTTTTAAACAGTCATGAAAGAAGAGGGGGTAATTCCAGCAGATGGAGTGTAATATTCAAGCCATTATGCCAAATAACACCCAGAATATGATATCCAATTCAGATTATTTGCATTCAAAAAAGACCTATTGAAATCAGAAAAGTTGCAGAAACTTATGATTAGACTAGCCAGAGGTCTGAGGGGAAAATTGCATAAATTCAATTCTGCATCAGATTAAATCCTGATGCTTTCTGATCCTTTAATTTTTATTTTCATGTTCCAGACTACTTTCCTATATAGACAAAGCAGATATGATTAGATTGGTCTGCCAGCTCCCTGAAAACTTGCAAACTATTGTTATGTACATGTCAGTTGGCCAAGGCATGAAAAGATATCGGAGAAAGAGCCCCAACAGATCATGAGAAAATGGGTGGCTATGTGGAGAAGAAAAATTCATGTGTGTTATCCACAGCAAAAGCTGCAGGGTAAAGTTAGCACACTGAACTTCCAGCACGTGTACAGCTTGAAAGCAGCATTGACACATTCTTCATGCTTCTCAGCTGGCAGTTAAAGGATATGACTTAGTTCAGGATATTACTTAGCAGTGGAAAGCAGCAGAGCAGGACCAGGGCTTGCAGGTACTGGGCTATCTGCCTGGATGTCAGGAAATATGGGATGGGGACTGAGGGAAATGGAAGGTGCATAGTGACAGTGGACCCAAACTCATTGGAAAAGAGGAGTCATGCATTTTGCTGCTCTAAAAAAATCATCTCTCTTTGTTGAAGGTGTTGGGAAAGAAGACTGTATATCCACCAATCTTTCAAATTCCTAGTGTCCGAACACTTGGTGGAGAAACTACCCTTCACTTACGATTTGCCTTTAAGATTTCTTCCTTTTTTTGTGTGCTCAGCTTTACACAACTCTGCCAGGGAATCCTCCCATAAATCTTTTATTCTGTATCTGACACCTTTATTTTAAGTCTCTCTAGGAATGTAGTAAAATTCTTAACTGAATTTAAGATTCTATTACTGCATTAGTGCCTCTCTGCACACAGCTGGTTGTACAGGAAGATTAAAATGCTATTTAATCCATATTCCAAAGAAGCCTTATTTTCAGACTGTGACAGAGGAAAGAAACATTTTGTCAGTGACTTCAAAATGAAGTATTAATTAAATACATATATCCTTCTGCAACAAACACTGTGTAAATGGCAGGCAACATAGTATATGAAGACCCACAGATGACCTACAAGTTTTTACAAATTCTGCAATATGGGGTTTGCTGGGCAAGTAAAAGCTAACTCCAGACTGTTACAAAGAAATTCTGTCTCCAGAAGTAAAGGTCATGAAGATGTCGGTAGATACAACAAAATCTGGTACCAGATGCCCACTTGAACACCCTTTTTCTGGTCTTTTTAGGGCAACACAAGTGAATGACTGAGGAGAGAGAAATATTATATGGGGTATATAGTACATGAGATTTGCCACAATAGATCAAATATAATGGTTTAGAATTTTTTAATCTTGGTATGCTCTGATCTCTAATAACTTCTTGGACAGTGAGTTCCACAGTCTGACATAGTAAATGAAAAAGAACTCTTTTGACATAATTCTGCAGTTTGCAACCGTTAAATAGCCTAAAATATTCTCTTGTGTTACAAGGAGAGGGGAGCATCAGCTCAAAATGAAACTATCTTCCTCTTCCTATTCATTATTTGCTGTACTTTGTTTTCATCAAGTGCCTTCATTCCACTCTTTTCTGAGAGCAAACACTCCTTTCTCCTCCTAATAGAGTTGTTCCAGGGTCTGGCAACTGATGATGAGTTCCAAATGCAAGTAAGGGAAGGTGTTAAAGCTGCAAATGGTCTCTGCAGAATGGGCTAACATTAGTCTTTTTCTCACTGCTTTAGGTAATGAGACAGCACTGAAGATAAGATGCTGTTCAGTTTTTCCAAAATGAGAGAAGAACAGAAGACTGTGAGAAAGAGAAGTCCACATCAGCCCCTGTGGTAAACTTGATGGATTTTGCTGGCCTGGTCCTCTGGTTATGTAGAACTAGTATGCAGCATACATTAAAATATTCATACACTGGGTGATAACCACCTTTCAGGACTGATGTGAGCTTGACTCAGAAACATACAGCTCTTGGGGCTTGGTTCATGTTTCTTTAATGCTTGCTGTTGGCAACGCTGCTCTCATTGATAAATTCTCAAGACAAACTCGTGAGCTAAGATTGCTTTTTTCTTCTATGACTGATATTTTTTCACCCAAAAACCTTGGTAATTTTACTTAATAGTTAAATTTTATTCATCCCCTCTAGTGCTAATTCTCTGTGAAGGAAAGGGAATGCATAATTTAGTCTGGTATATTTGTTTTGCTAAAATTCACTTAATATAAAATGCATGTCAAACTGTGTCTTCTCAGATATCAATATCACTACCTTTACTAACATAAATGCTACCTGTTTTGCATAAAGGTAGTAATAAATGACTATGCAATTAGCACTTAAGCTCCTAAAAATCTGCTGATTAGTTGGGGAAAAAAAAATAAATCTCTCTCTCTGAAACATAATTCAGATTAAATTTTTGCTTCAAATTTAGGAGTCTGTGACATGAACATTAACATTAAGATATTAGCAAGGGTAAAAAGGGAGCTGAATATTTATGGAAGCAGCAGGAAATATTTATACTATAATAACAGAGATGGGGAATGACTTCCAGAAGGCATATAAAACCAAAGTTACAAAGTGTAATTGTATTGTTACGTTATGTATCTTTAATTCTCCTGCATATGAGCGTACAAGGGCTTTCTGCATCATTCTCTGAGGTAAGCCCTTGTGGGAGTCCCACTGAATCTACCCCGTTACAGTAATTGGCTATGACTTGCAGCTGGAGTTTCAGATTTGCACCTGAGTACACCTCTAGCAAAAGAAAAAGACTCTCTTTCCATGTGTCTTCAAATTGCCAAGGAAATGTTTTCTGAAACGTGGAAACGTGAAAGGAGCTATGTATATAAATTATACCAAGTTGTAAGTTATAGGAAGAATGAAATGAGATGACATTTACATGTCTGCTTCCTCCTTGCACCCCTAACTCTGCTGAGCTTTGTGGAAGCATCGGGACTTACAAGGGTGCAGAGGAGGACTCCCTTTCAGGTTCTGAAAATCAAGGGGGAAAAACACACATAGAAAACAAAAGTACAGAACAAACAAAACAGTCTGCAAGCTGAAACTGTCTCCCAGGCCCACAATGAACCCCTCACCAACCAAATTTTGCTGAACTCTTCACTCTGTGTGTGCCTTGTTAACTCATGCCCTCTGTGATTTTTTTTTTCTCAGTGCTCCGTGCAGAAGCCTTGACACACATCCCATTGCTGATTTCATTGCAAAATGGAGAAATCTTGAGTTTATTAAAACGGTATGAAGCATGAGACAGAACATATTAAGTATTCTGTGTTAAAAATCCACATAGTTTCTCATGTCTTGAATCATTTAAGCCTTCATCCTTTGTTCAGTGGTCTCAAACTAAAGGTATTGAAGGGATGGGAGAATAATTCTGCTGCCTGGCCATTCTGCCAGTAATTTTTGTCTCACTTGGCATTCATGTCTCCAACTAGGGCTTTACAATTTATAGAAGTGCCTCTTCAAGAAATTCCTGTTAAAAAAGCTTCATTTCTGGTTCAATAACATCCTGTTGCAGATTTGTTCCCGTTTTAAATTCAGTCTCTGATTTCCCCTAAAAACAAAACGTGCTGCAAAATGTAATTGAGAAGAAAGATCAGCATGTAATTACTAATACCAAGTATTCCCTGAACACCTTGATAACTAATAAATACATAAGAATGACAGATTTTCTGCACTGCTTGTTTCTTTCACTCCTCCTTTAATTGTTTTTGATGTTTTTTTATCTTCCTTCAGAAGTAATAGTTCATAATTATTCTATGTTACTGAAGTGATTATAAAAAAGAATTATTGATATTCAAATCAGTCATTCCAGATTTACAAGGTGCTTTGGACTCAAAATATATTACATATTACATAGGTCTTTGATTTGACCTTCTGGATGTCATTTTACTGCCAATCAGCACTACACTATCCTGTAGACTTTTCCCCCTAAGACCAGTTGATTTTCTGATTCTGGAATAGTCAAACAGGTAGCTCTTACACGCTTCGTTAGCATGGGGAAATTCACTAGTCAGTGCCTACTGAATCGCCATTCCTCAAATTCGGTCCTTTTCCATTGATTTGCATAGCTGTTAGTTCTTGGTTTTGATTTGCATTCCTTCTTGTGGGAAGTTGTCTGATGTATTCACAGGCCATTTGGTGGTGTTTTTTTAATTTAGAATTATCATTTGTGATAAAATTCCTCCTGCCAGCTTTTCTTTTTTTCCACCCTACAGAACTGGTCCCAGAAATCTTGGGTTGGTCAAGAAATTCTGTTCCTTTCATGTGACTTTCCAGAGGTGACAGAGAAAAATCTCTAAATGGCTTCAATTATCGACAAAAAAAGCTCCATAAACTGTAACGAAACTACTTCAGCAAAGCTAATCTTAATTATGTTTACTTACAGTCCCTTCTTTGTTCTTTCTTTGCAATTAACCTTGATCATTTCACGATTTTGTCATTTGATCACTCCTCTGGTATATTTTTTTTATCATAACTACTATATTTTAAGAGCCTAGGAAGACAAACAACTGAGTACACCTCAGGAAGACCAGAATGAGAGCTAATTTGCCTCAGAAATGGTGGTCCAGTTCTGCTGCATTTGTTCTTAAATAATTTTTAGATGGTTGCTCTAAGTCGTTCTAGTCAGAGAAAACCTTTCTTACTCAGAAACACATTTTAAGAAAATGTTTAGTAATAGGTCTTCCAGAAGACTCTTACTGTGTAGGAGCACAAGTGATATTGAGAGAACATGGCCACTTCAAAAAAAAAAAAAAAATCACCATAAGACCTGGGTTGTTGTTTTTTACTCTTTTAGATACAAAGCTGTTCCAGCTACGATATTGGCTTATAACTGCCATTCTGAGCTGCCACAAAATCTATCATCATTCTGGGAAAAGTGCTTTGGGCTCGTGCTTTAGATCTAATGAAGTTTACTCTTGCACTGTATTGAATCTTGCAGATAATCCTACCAGGTAAGTATTGTTTCCATGATCTCTCTTTGATCCCACAACTGAGTTCTTTGAATATAGTCATGTTAGTTTGTTTTATTCTCAATTATGGGTTAAAACAAGCACAATACAAAAGAAAGCTACAGTTGGTCTCCTGTCTAATTTCAATTACTGGGAGTGAATTACGTACAAAACCCCCACTGGGATCTATAAACAGCAGATTAAAATGTACTATGTTACATTTAAACTCTAGCACTGTAGACAACATGTATGCAGATGGAGCCCATGCACATGTCAGAATGGTTTAGTTTTGTTTGGCAGCAATGACACTTACTTTTCTGTGTCATGGAAAAACTGAGTTCTGTAGCAAGCGGTACATTCACAGAGAATTTGCAATAGCGGTAAGAAACTCCCAGAGAGTCATTTGGAAAATATCCACTAAGAACCTTCTCTCTTGCATTTCTGTTGCTGCTTAGATATTCATCATCTGTTTAATTTCATTATGGATGTTTTCCAAATTCAAAAGACTGTCGATGGGACTTGTATATAATCCTCCTGTGAGGTGCAAGATCCAGTTCTTTAAACCTAACCCCATGGCCTCATTCCCCATAGCCAGTAACGACACTGGTTTTGCTGGAGGTACAGCACCAATAGCAACAACTTCCCCAACACAGTAGTGACACCAGGGTACTTCTCTGGCTCACCTTTTCCAGGTCAATGCACACAGGGTCATCCCTTCACGAAAAAGACTTTTAAAACCTTTTCCCAAGCCTGGCCTCACTGAGTTTTCTGTCCCTGCACCACAGGGGAGACGTGCAATCTCACACTGGCCCCTGGGATGCTGCACATATACTTCTACACCTCTTGCACAACACCTACAGAAAATTATATCTCTCCTACCATCCAGGACATAAGACAGTGAAGGTGTAACAGAAACTTCTAAGGGGTCATTCATATCTGATTTTCAGATATTATTTTTTTTTTCACAAAGTGCTATATTGACTGTAAGAAAAGAAAATAGAGTAATCTTCATGTCAAAACCACAACACACCAGGAAACTGTTCAGTTGGTGGCAAATAATGCCAACTGTTTTCCTGCTGGTTTTTAACATTTGTTCTTAGATTAGATGCAGGAAAGCTTAAATAAGTTTAGCTGATGCTAAGCTGTCTTCAGTACCACTCTGTGTGAAATTGTGTGACCTGTTGCACTACATACTGTAGCACAAGACCAGGTTTCTGCTCTTCAGTGTTCAGTCCAATCACTTATTTTCATCAATCCAGCCTGAACAGTAAAGAATAGGCAGCTGTCCATCACCTGAAATACAACTATTGTGTACTACAGCTTAATTTACATTTAATTTTAGTTTTATCAGCAAGCCTAAGTCCTCTCTACAGTAGTGCCCATGTCTGTATTACTGCCTTTGCTGCAAAGAGATTTTTTCAGTCTGGTCAAACAATAGTTCATTTACACGTCTGTGTTTGCTCACCATGTACGATGGATTTGTTGGTGCAAATGCTACATAAAGGTACGTAGCACTCATTTGCCAACTCAGATCTGAAGTCATGGACTGTTTGCATTTTCATGGTGTAGAATGGCCTAGAAACCTCTCAATTATGGAATAAACTACTGGAGTACTTATCATTTTTGCGTGGCTTCTGCCCGGCCTTTTTTTTTGTCATTCGGGCATTGTTGCAGCCAATAATGTTATTGGCTGTTGTCTGAAATTGGAGTATTAGTGTACCCAGTCACCACTGCTCACTTGTGCTCACTGTGATACCTGTGAACATCAGCCTTTCCTTACAGCCACAGAGGCACGGTGAGAAACGGAGCAACACACAAGTAAATCAGGTAATCCAAGAATATATAAAGTAACTGGAATAAACTGTCCATACAATTTTGTAAGATACCATATTTTTGTAAGAGGTAGGAGATAAGATTTTTTTTATCTGTTCAGTCACAACTGACTGACTGTACACCTCTGAGTGGCCAGGACAGGGAGGAGAGGCTCCTTGCCTGGCTGAGGCATGCTGGGAGGGGTGAAAGCTTTGGCAGGGGGAATATTGTGCGTTCCCTGAATGCAACTGCACAAATCGCGGAGAAGATCAGTAAAAGTCGCTCCCCCTTGGAGCTCTGCCTGGTATGAGTTCAGTCACAGTAGTACACACCACATTTTCTTCCTCGGTAAACCAGATGAGAGCTTATTATCCTTTACCAAGTCCATCAAACAATGTAAGACTACAAAAAAAATATGATATGAGGGTCAATGCTTTTTCCTTCTTGTAGTACTGAACTTCACTTGCAGGTTAGTCTAGCGTTTCTTAACCCGTTTGCTCCTGGGTCAATTCATAGGGATTGGATACAGACATACCACAGACTTTTAAAGAGCTTCAGCTTGTGCTCTCTGTTCACTTTCCCAGAGCAGCCACCTCGGTGCATGGGAAGTTGTGGAGGGTTATGTTACGGTTTCCTTTTTCCTCTGTGCTCTTCAGAGGGGCGCTTCTCTTTTACTGCTCAATCTTGCCTTGCCTGGAAGGGAAACCCCAGTTTTGGATGAAGTTGTCTTACTCCTCATTATCAATATTTTAATATATGTACCTCCCACAACAGAACTATAAACCTAGTTGTGTGGCTGGATTACAACAAACCAAGTTTCTCAACAGCTTCAAATGAGTGTTACATTTTTCTGAGCTTTTTGGCCCACCCTGAACTTCAGCATTTTGACAGCTATCTACTCCCTCCCTAGACCCAAAACAGCTGCAGCTTACGTGATGCTATTCCATCGCTGACTAATGAAAAAGAGCATTGGGATGAGAAACGGTATTCAAACTTCTGGTATTCATGTCATCACTGATGCTTCTGTAAAGTGCTTTTAGCAGCTATATAGATTTGCTTTCACAGAAGCAGATGCTTTGGTTTCTTTCCTCCTTGCATGAGTATGGAGGGCTCTTTATTCTCTTTCGGGTGTGATCAAGGGCTCTGAATGGGTCTACATAGAGCTGTTTTAAGGCACTGAGAGAGTTATTAGGCTGATAGCCTAGCCTGGCTGGCAAACACAGTGCAAAAACCCATCCCTCTGTATGGTAGTCAGCTGCCAGTCTTCAAGGGGCTTTCATGGTGTTCTTTCAACTACGTGGAAATTATCTGTTCTGCAAAATGGACTGTTCTCCTGAAAGATTAGGCAGCTTATCATTACCACTTAATTTCCTCAAAGACGAGCTGGCTCGCTGTTCCTTTTCATGCCATTAATGAGTAACTTGAGCCAAAAAGCACAGCTTGTAACTATGACTACATTAAAAACGCTTTGTGAAGATTCCTCTGATCTTCTCTAATAACCAAATAGACAAACTTTGACCTGGAAGGATTTCTTCAGCAGTTGTGTAGTCAGTCTGCCGAACGCAGTGTGAATTTGCCACAGTCGTACTTCAGACAGATTTCTGTGGCATGCTGTTAACTTAGGCCTGAGGTGTGTGATCACGTCTTCTTGATGTCCACAAAAAGTGTGCCTAGATACTGACTTGTCCTGAAGGGTGAACTGCGTCTGTTGCTTATTTCTCGGCCTGTTACCCTTTACCTTTCTGAGGTGAGACTGTACAGTCTTTTTCAATTGCCAGAGTTTAACTTGGAAAAACAAAGAGGCACTGGAGTCATATGAGGATTATGCCAGGCAAATACTACCAAAAAAATATAGCAGAACTTGTTAAGACTTGTGAATTAATTATGATTGTTTTATATTATTTTTCCAGGAGCACATTTGTGTATATTTTGAAGACTTGGACAAAGTTGCAGGTTTGTAGGTTTGATTCCTCTTAAACCCCTGCATTTTAAAGTCTCCGTATATATTAATATTGTGTCATCCATCACAATAAAAGCCATACAGGTAATTTGTATAGGTTTTCTGGAGGGTATCTTTACATTGTCTCACAGTTTTAACAATTTACTCCTTACTTATGAAGGTCTAATTACATGCCACATTACGGAAGAAAAACCTGGAAGGTGGTCTTAGACAGTCACTTTCACATGAACCCTTCAGTGAAGATTGAGGTGTGGAAGTATGAATAGGACAACCTTAAATTATTTTAAAAGCAAGCAACAACAGTATTTTAACCACAGAATTACAAAGGCAAGGTTTTTCATGACTAGAGACATCACTTGAAACTGCTGAATTTTCTAGATATTTGATGAAATTTATTCCTGGTGGGAGTCTAAGTTTCAGCCACTGATGGCCTAAACTGTGCAGAATCACTAAACCCTTGTGAATGTCTTAATCTTAACATCCTAGGAGAAATAGCTTTGATGTTATGTTTATTACTCCATCCGATACACATCCATAACCTGTTCCTGCAGCCTTGGTCCAGTAGCCACTTCTCTGACTGGCAGACTATTTTAAGCCTTCATCATCTATATAACCAGAGATGGAGTGCATAATAATTCTGTTCTTTCCTTCTTCATCAAAGCACAAGAATCCAAAGCAAAAACAGGTGCAGTTTTGCTGGCATCAGGCTGCACTGAGCTATTTTTTTTTTACTAAGCTTATGATTTTGAAAGGACAGATCATGAAAAATTAGTACAAATGAATGACTATTCCCTTGCATGCATGAGAAAATCCTTCCATATTTAGGTACCCTTCAATTGCTGAAAGATTAAAATAGAGTGGCAATGAGAAGTGGTCATGGAGATCAATTGAATCAAAGCTACATGAACAAGCATTTGGGAAATGAGATGCAGCCAAAGTAAGAACAACAGAGATCTTTTGCTGTTTAAATCCTGAACTAAACTCTTAAAGTATTTCCTGTCTAAATAGAGATTAATTTATCTGTTACTACTGAGAAGTTCTTTCTAAGCCATGTTGCTGTTTGTCTCTCAAGAATATCCACAGGACAGCGAGACACACTGATACCCCTATTTTTGCCTTCTTTCTGAATGCATTTCCATGAAAACAATTTAATTTTTGTCACAGAAACTCAACTGTTCCTGCCATTTGATGCCCTTCCTAAATCCAGAATAACATTGCAGGTACTTTGAGTGGATGAGTATATATCAGAAACCAGGAGTTGAGGAATGAAAACTCTTCACAGAAACAAACAGGCTTGTACAGCTGTGCTGTACCTAGAAATGGTTTCACGTGGTTTAGCCACCAAATGCTGATCTTGAGCCTGGAAATACAAAGAAGTGATAGAGGTGATGGCCTCTATTAGATATATCCATATTCTGTGTTTAATCATCCAGGCAAGATGGAACTACTTTGACCTTCTTTATATTTAACAGTATTCCATATTTCCTTCTTCTTTCCCTTTCTCTCCCCATAAACACCAGGCAGTAGAGAAGCCTGACTCCTCTGAACAGGATGTAGGCAGGGTCAAGCCCACTCTGGATGAAGAAAGAGTCTCACCATGGCAGTTTTGTTCAGTGGCATGGAAATCAACATATTAACCCCAGACCCTGGCATTTGGACAAAATATGACGTTCTTACCTTTGGCACAGCTGCCTGTGGAGTTTCTAAATTCTTTGATATTCAAGCTTTAGGAGGGAAAAGAAGAAGAGGGCCAATCAAGTTGCAAATGGTTCAGCAAAACTTCTATTGCTGCATTCACTAAACTTTCCAAGGTTCAAAGATCCCCTCTCACACAACCAGCCCTCCATTATAGACAAAAAGCAGCCACAACACACTTACACTCTTTGATGTTAAGCTCCTAGTCTTGCTGCAGGCACACAAGGACAGACTGTGTCTGAGAGGCTTACCGGCAATGGCCTATTAAAGATCAACTCATATTCAAAAAAAGCCAACACTGAAAAAACCCCACTTGCTTGGTGAGCATTGGCAATGTCACAAAAGGACTTCTTCAGTATTGCCAGCTAAAATGATTTCTACAGGACTCATTTCACAATTCCTTTTGTTTGCTTATTTTTACAACTCTTTGCTGGACTGAACATTCCAGGAGAAGGTCTGCTTTTATGATTTTCCAGTTTTTCAGTTGTACTGGCCTAGAAATAAAATTTGAAAAAATACACAAAGTTCTATCCTGCAGGCTCAATATCCTCTCCAGTCAAAGACAAGGAGTCCCAGATGAGGTTTCAGAAGAATATCAGATCCATCTTTCAGTAATTTACATGTTGATTCTTGATTTTGAATACTTCAAGGTTCTATTTTTACACAGGCTATAGAGCTAGATAACCATTTCCAATAGTAAGATAATTAGCATTATTTTTATGGAATTCATTGCTAAAATTCTAACCAGAAAGTGTCAGCAGAATGTTGGAAAGCCATGAAATTCAGCTCTGCTCCAGGGAACTGATGGGAGGTCGTTCATCGTCCACTGAAGCCTCTTGGATTATACAAAACTAGACCTCTTTTGTAGCCACCTCAGCAGTCCTTCCTACGCTGACAGTAGTTTTTTAGCACTTTAATATCCCCTGCTAGTGTCACTGAACTTGATAGAAATCTTAACTATTGTTTCAGAGTACCGTTACTAACATGATATGGAGAAGGTTTAAAAACAGCCACTTTTAGTTCTTATTCAAAGCCAGAATTTTTGCAGGACTTCAATGAAATGGAAGTTTATTGTATACGTTTGCACATTGTTGATTTAAATGGATGCTTGTTGAATGAATGATGTTAAAATATGTTAAACTATCATAGTTTAAACTATGATGCTGTGCATCTTTGATATACGTTCATTTCTCCTGGTGCTCCTGTGAATTCTGGGTAGTCATTTACACCTGTACAACAAAGATGTAAAGCAAACTGTATGATAAGATATTTTGGTTGGGTTAGGTGGCTATATAAGATGTTAAACTGAGCAACAGTGGGACTTACTATGTTGCATCAGGAACAAAGGCTGATATCAGATAAATTGAGTGACATAAAGTGCTGGCCAGCCTGGCTGGAGTGAAAAGCAGATTCCTAATTTTCTTGTCAATGATTCACAAATCATCCTGTAAGCCAGGGAAATAATGAAGCATGATTCTTGTCATGTTACTCAAAATTGTTCTATTCTCTATACTCATCAAGTTTGACTGAAATTGGACAGTAGATTAAAAGCCTTTGGGCCAGGGAGGGGAGGATACTTAGCGGTAGGCAAACACAGTGAGAATATATAAGTAACTGTTTACTTAGGAACTTTGGCTAAGAACAACTTGGTACAACAGCATGGGCTGTTCAAGCACAAAAACACTTCTTTAACTCAAGGTCTCACTAAGAACCCCGTCTTGATTTACTACTTTGCTTATTATTGAGATCTCTCACTGTTCACTAAACCACAAATCAGAATATCTCCCAACCTTTTCACACAGAACTTCTAAAAGCAAATCTGTCCTAGTACACGTTTGATTTTTTCCACAAAATTCTTCTACTCCGTGCTGCATGTTACATTTTCTGTAAGAAAATTTTTTGATGTTTTTTTTAGTAATATTGCAGATCTGCTTGGTTTTGCTTTTTTTTTTTTTGTGAATAAAATGCAAAAAGGTATGTAATTTCTATATTTGTATTACTTTCACAATAATTTGCCAACATATTTTTGTAGAGCTGTTCTTATAGGGAACCATGACTTGCTAAAGTGTGGGAGAATACCAAATGCTAAAACTTACCTGTGAAATTTTGCATTCAGCCATCACAATTTTCCTTTGAATCATTGAGATATACAGAGGTTATATTTAATGCTTTCTAGGGGAAGGAGTGACAGAAAGAGGAGTGGAATGATGCTTTCAAAAACATAATTGGTCCAAATATGTACACTTTATCTTACTATTAGTCAAGAGAAGTATAAAAAGAGCAATAAAAGTAGTACCTAGATGCAATTGTTAGAATTACATTTCATTATAAAAATAAGAAGAAAAGAAAACCTGTTTGAATAGTCTTATAATGTTTTTTGTAGTCCTGTCAAAAAATTTGTTACTGTCACATAGGAAGTAAGCATACTAAAATATTTTGAGAGATGAAATTGACAGAATTAAGAAAATTAATTCATAACTTACAAAATACATTGCACGCCACAGAAGAAAAGGTCTTCTAGCTAGCTCTGCAAAATGCTGTCCCATGGAGACTTTCTCCAAACTTGCAGCAGCTGTTTCTGTCCAGAAAACTGTAATTATAGACCTGCTATCATTTTCCATATCTTGGTTGAACAGACACTGTATGTTCTTCCAGTCCCACTTCTGACTTTCAAAGAGGTGGCTGTGCCTCTGCTCTGGGGGAGGCATGTCCCAGCTTGGCCCTGAGCCGGGCAAAGGCCCCCGGTGTCAGTTTTAGCAAGGTTTGAGGTCACTCACAGAGACGTCAGAGAGGTTGTTTAAGTGGCTCCTCAACTTTTTGCTTTCATCTAGTGCTCTTTCTGTGATCGAAGAGCATGTTTTCAAAGCTACCAAGGTACTTCTAATTGAGTTGCAAGTAACTGCTTGCTGAAGTGCTTGTTTTTTAGCTCAGCTGCGGTAGTCTCCTCAAAATCTTCGTTCATCGATTCTGCAAGATGCTGCTTTTCCTCTGCATTAAAATGATAGATCTGCATTTTGCTGATGAACAATTGCCTGCTGATGTAGAAGTGCAGCAGGAAAGAGAACTCTGCTATAAATCATAGTAATGGTACACACAAATATTACACATAGAAAAGACACATTTTGATCAGGAAAACAGTGCCTATTAAATAAGGCCATGTGATTGTGTTTACTTTGAAACCAAAATGCCATATAAATCATTTTACCCTGCATTGATCTTCCTCATGCAATCTTCTTTCTCTGTCCCCATCCTTCCTCCAAAGTCACATCAATTTTACTGTCGTATTTCAGCTCCTTTGATTGCGTCCAGCAACTTCGTGGCCAGATGATGAACTGAGGGCCCATCCTCATAAAATTCAAAAATTACAGGCATCTATAACAGACCTACACATTTAGACACATCTACACATGTATAGGTATCTGCACTTTAACAGTATGGAAATATTGGTCACTCAGTGCTGCTTTCTGAGTTAAACTCAGCAACTATACGTGCAACATGTAAGCACTGTGTAACATAAGCATAAAACACCCAAATAGCATTCACAATTACTAAAAATGGAAAAGTTGTTTGCTTGAGAAGTATACAGAGATCTGAAGTCATACAAAGTCTAAGCTACTGTTCTAAATGTAATATGGTTTAGTGTCGTTTTAAACAATCTCATGGAGTTTACATGGATTTTAATATGAACTAGGATAACCAACTTATCAAGGAAGTGTCAAAGCTTACAAAGATGACACTCAAGTGACTGGGTGAGCTACTAATGGCTGGATACAAGAATCAGTACTTTCCACTGGCAGATTTGACTTCACATCAAGCAAGGTACCAAAGTAAATTTGTAGCTATGGTGCTTAGTGACATGGTTTAGTCATGGCTTTTGTCAGTGTTAGGTTGATGGTTGGACTTGATGATCTGAAAGATCCCTTGCAACCTAGGCAGTTCTATGATACTAAATTTATACCACATTCATGAACTGAAACTTATCAATGTATCTTCCATAAGTTTCATGCATTTCTGTTCATACCAAGTTTATCTCTTTCCTTCTCTTGAAATGGGATGAGTTATTTTTCTATCCAGAATGTGCAATTGCACAGATGGACAGTTTTTCAAGGTGTTGAAATGCCTTCATTTCTTTGCAGCTATATCTCTACACATGCTCAAAAATTTGGGATTTGCTAACTTGGGTACAGTCCTGCAGCAGAAAAATGAACCCGAAATAAATTCATTGGCCATTATATCAGACTCCTTCCTTCCAGAATTTCTAATCAGACATCCTGCCTTCTTCATTTATGTGACAAGACAATAGATTTCAACAGGCACATCTCTGATGTGTGGAGGAAACAGACACAATGATTCTCAAAAAGTAGTTAAGGGAATCCAGCCGGCTGCCAGCCTCCCTGTTCTCTATACAGGGATGTACATCCCCACTGGAAGGCTGAAAAAGACTTTGAAGACTACTTATCTAAGTTAATAAAATTTAATTATTGCAGATGAAGTGGCACTGGTTTCCCTTAAGCATGAGAAATGCTCCACAAAATGAACCATCCCGTTGTTCTCTTAGTTACTCTTTAATGGGTGCGTCTCAATGAGTTCATTACTGAAATCCTGGTAACACCTGGAAAAGGCAAACACATTTAACTGGAGATTATACTGTGATGGTCTCACCAGCCAGAGGTTGATGAACTTTGAACAGATCAGATTTCTGAGAAGATGCAATTAAGAAACCAATTACATGCAATGAATGATAGCACAGGATTAACAACTTAAATGTAAAACGTGTCTTTTTATGACTGGCAAAGTTCCTATCCTCCTTCACTTCAGAAAGATGGACTTGGCTTAGACAGAATATGGATACAAGTATTCATTACGATTTTTGATGAATTTGAAAAGCATCAGCTGAAGGTCCTCCACTCTCACACAGCAATATTAATTGGATTCATATGAAAGCTTCAGAATAGATAATATTAAACTATTTGACAAGTGTTCCTTCTAGGGGACTTACAATTGCATTTGTCTTAATTATTAATGTAAAAGCCCTACAGAAGTAGAATACATCTTTTATTAAGACTAACTATAAGGAATCTGGGAATTCTTCAGCAGTTTCATATTAACTTCAGAAAGGAAACAATGACCTGAAAATAATTTTAAAGAAAAATCTAATCTATATACCTCTATCACCAGAACTGATCATGTCTTTTCTGTGTAATGCAAAGAGGTCTATGGCTATAATAAAAAGATAGATGTCCAGGGGTTGTAGATGAAAAAGAAGCTGTACACAACCCAGCACTAACTACAAGCTTAGTCATTATTGTCAATAATAGTTCAGTGTATCCCATAAACAGTCAACTGCATTTTCTTGTTACGTATTTAGGGAGAGAAAATAGTTTTAACACAATGGAAAGGACTATCCTCAGGAAACGGAAAATATTTTCCAGCAGCACTGTTCACAAGACTCCACTGTGCCTCCTGTGTTTTTCAGATTTTTATTCTTTAGAGCATCAGCGCTGCAGAACAGTAGAACTCCATAGTTGCTTCAATCCTCAAGTGTCTTCAGTGTTAAGACAGTCACCCCAGCTTCCTACTGTGCAGGTAGAAAATTAGATACTTAAGAAATCAGCAAAAATCACAAAGGGTGACTATGTGGGGCAAGAGAAGAAGCCCACACAGAGCAACCATGAGATGAGATGAGACAGGACTCATGCCTGCATACTGAAATATTTTGATTTGTGACAGAAACTATTTCCTCAGAAAATGCTTTGCAGATTCATATGCTGAAATCTTTTGTAAGTGATAGACACAAAAGAATCATGGAACAGATGAAAGTTATCCAATTCAAAGCATAACACAAGTTTAATCTAGCTAAAAAGTGAACTACTATGTTTAGGGGACTATCCCTAAGAACTTAGAATTAAGAAAACAATATAGTAATAGTTGACTTTCCTTAAAAAACATTGTTAACAACTATTTAGGCTAGTGCCTATTTCAGTCTTGTAGTGAGAGTGGAGTATGCCTTTCAAAAGAGTGACTAAGGTAGTTTATAATTCTGCAGGATTACTTAAATTGTTTTCTATAATAAGATTTCTTGCAAAATTGATTCTAGCGAATGACTGCCATATGCTAATTTGTGTATCTGTTACCATATCAGTAAGAGTTTTTGAGAAGCTGAAGAAAGAGAGAAAAAAGCAAAGCTAATACAAACCCACTGGATTTTATAATCATGTACTTTCAGCATTTCAAGGAGAAACTGCTCATCTTGTGCTGTCGTAGCCTAAGGCCAAAATTCACAAACCTAGATGCATCAAGTTAAACTGCTAAATCTGTACTTATTCTCCTACACAAATCAGTTTCATTTTCACCCTCACACTCCAGCTTTAAAAGGTCATTTACTGCTTTTTTAAGTTCAGACTTTTTCAGGGTGGATTCATAATTTATGGTAACTAGCATATCTTCTTTAATGTAAGTGAGGCTATGCTAAATTTCAGTCCTGAGAACAGGTTACTGTATATACATTTAAGATTAGATTGAGCCAATCAAAATATATTTTAACCTTAAGAAAAAGTGGTGTTTTATTTTTCAGGCTTTTTAGGTATTTTTTTTCAGTGGAGTGCATCTTTGGGTCAGGTGCTACTTCTCTTTCAGCAAATACACGCTAGTTCAAACGAACAGTTGGCTAGTTTGCAAATTGTATAAGTGTACATGAAACTCCATTTGTACAAAACCAGTCTCTTCATGACTACATGAGTAGCAAGCACACCAGGAAAGAAGGATAAGCGTGTACCTTGATGTTACGGTTCTGCCACATATGCTATATTAGTACTGATAAAAATAACAAACATTTTCTTCCCCCATCACAAAAAAAAATCAAATATGGAGTCAAGAGTCACAATGGTAAAACTTGTTGCAAACAAAGACTTGAAGTGAGGACTTGTTTTTGTGTTTGGTACAAAGTGGCAAAGAAGTCTCACAGAGAAGTTGGAATTATATTGTCATTAGTCTAGTGCGAGTTTTTTATAGATAAACACGTGAATATATCTTGTTAATCTATGTATGTAGAAGTGTTCCCCCGATTATTCTTTGATAAATTTTCCACTATAATTACCAATTTTGGAGTTAGGGCAATCTGTTCTTGACCAGTTTGAAAATCTGGAATTCACATCTGAACTTAATCCATGTTATACAAAATGTAGGGAAATGTAACACGGTGTTACAGGTCAAAGGGATTTGCTGATTGGTAGTGAATTAACATAGCTTCATCACACTAAACTCTTCCCGCTTGCTGTATACAATATGTGTTGACTCCTTGATCTGCTTTGTGACTACAGATAGATTGCACATGGCAGTTTTCAAACATACAAGTTGCAACTCAGAAATGGACATTTTCTGCTATAAATAGATTTTAGGTAAAACCTCATTTAGCATCCTGACCCTCCTGCATTCAAGCCACTTAACAGAGCTTTGAAAGCCTTTGCAGACAGATGCTACATATCAGCAATATGCAAGGGTGTTTGGCCTGTGCACTGCTCCAAGAATAGCCATGGTTATGGGATGAGTTATTCATTTCCTAAGGTCTCTAGGAGTGAAAGTGCTTGTTTACTTGGATGATATCTTGATTGCTTCAGAGTCATAAGTGTACCTAAAACTGCCTGTTTCTGCCACAGTCCATCTGCTTAGGGCCCTAAGGACTTTATTAAGTATAGAAAAATCTATATGACCCCTTCTTCTAGCTCTGGCCTGCTGGGATTTACAGCGGATGCGTGAATGTTCACTTCTCAAAGAGGGAAGCCATTAGCAGCGCACGCTGTTCTGCCGCTTCTCTCACCGAGGTTGTTTCCATATTTAGGAAAGTTCGTGGTGTTGCTAGTAGCCGTGCCCCCTTCTGCTGTTATGACCCTACTTGTTTTAACATTTGAAAGGCAAGAGGAGAACAGCGAGAAAGCAACTCTGCTCTCTTGTCGCAGGCGTCTTTAGCAGAAGAGAGGGACATCCGTCATTGTCTTGCACACTCCGGAGATCCTGCATCAAAGGTTCAGGTGGCAAAATTTACATTTCTTACCAAGCAGATTCTGCAGCTTTGTAAGGCTACATTGCTCCAGCTCATGAGAAAGGTGGTGGTTTCGCAGGAGTGACCCATCTACGTTGCCACATAAATGTCTCTGAAGTAGTGTGCGTGCTTGGTCATACTAACTGGAGTTAGAGCTAACCCCTATTTAAGCGTTGCTCCTTTCCCCTGTTCTTGTAATTTGTGAGCCGAGATACGCTGAACTGAGGGAGGCACCTGCCACTACAGCTGAGTGACAGAGAGTGTCTGAACACTGAGAAACTGAGTACCTCAAACAGCAGGGCTGGTACCTTATCTTTGTCTTCGGGGATTAAAGGCTAATCCCTTCCTGAAGCTCAGGCTGGAATTGTCGCGGCGTGCTCGTTTCTCTGTCTCTCTTCAGTTCATTGGGAAAACTAATATGGAGTTACAGCTAAGACCGGACATATTCTAGTGTACAAACAAGTTAATGGGGAGCATACCCTTTGTAATTACATTTTCCTTATTTCCAAATATTATTAAAGCACAAGCATGTATAAGCTTCTAAATAACAAAAGCTACGCATTTGCAATAAGAAATTAAATTGTGAATCTTGCATAATTGAGGAAGGCAATGTGATGTGTAAGTGACACAGATAGTGCTCATTTAAATCCACAATAATTGTAATATTAAACCTGAATGGAATCCTTATCTGAAATCCTTGAAGAAAAAAAATAAGAAAAAAAAAAGAAAGAAGTCCCTGCTTTATTAGAGGCAGGAGTCACTGTAAGGTTAGACACACCACAAAGGGTATTAAGCATGATCCCATTGAATATAACTAGGGAAATTAAATTTGTTGAAAATGCAGTGTGTCTCTGTGATTCACAGTTCTGGTAGGCTTATTTCTGGGCTGAAGGTGAGAGCATGTAAGACCAGTGAAGGCACAGTGATGCAGGGCCACTGGAGGGTTTGCTATCCAACATCTGTCTCATGCCAAAGTGCTTCCTGCTGTGCCATTGCCACTACTGACAGCTTCCTGGCCAGGTTAATTCTGGCTCTATTATGCCCACATGCTTATGTCATCTTATTTGCAAGATCCAGCCTGTGTACGAGCTTATAGTCTAATGGCACAGCATACAGCCACTTATCACACTGAAATAACAATGCTTCAGCAGAAGCGAAGTACCTGATCATCTCCTTGCTTTCAGTCCATGGCAAACCTGAGATTAAAAAGTGCAAGCTGAACCCCAAGTGGTCTTTATTACAGAAGATCTTTATTTCTTGGCAGTTTAACAGGTGTAATACATGCCTGAATGCACGCTCGATGAATGCCTAGAAATGTACAGTGTCTCTGACATAATTACACAGTTTCCTGTAAAAGCAGAAAGATTTTACATGTTTCTATACAATTGTGTTGCAGTACTGTATTTTGCAGTATTGCTGTTTTAGAAATGCCCAGCTGGGGCTGGCATTTTTTTAAGACTGAAAAATATTTACAGGTTGTGAAGTTCTGGTAATCAGAACGCTTGCTATGGGAAAAAGAGGCTGTAATTTTCTGGTGATGGTCAACTGTTCTTAAATGGTAGAAACATATTGCCTGAGATCATAAAGCAGTTGAGGAACATAAATTAATGGGACTTTTTTCCAGAGCAAAAAACTCTATGTAGGGTACCACCTGAATAGATGGTTTTAGATCGTTAACTTGAATATCACAAGGAGAGTAAGCTTCATAAACTGGTACAATAACAATCCTTCACCAAGTAATGTTCCTCACTCATAAGTCAGTGCATGTAGCATATAAAGGGAGGATCCTATCCTGTTGAACAAACATTGGCAACAGAGCTGTTAATCTGGAGAGGGCTCTGTGGACCACTGTGACTTTCTTTTTGGTTCCCGTAAATCTGTAGGGCCATAACAGTGACAGATCTGTGAGGGGAATTGGGATATGCCTCTAGAGTTTTTCTAAGTAACACAATATATTGTAACTCTTTTCAAATATATGGAGTTTTTTACTGGGGATGGCATTTTTCCCTCTCTTTTCTATCATGAGAGGTGGTAATAGCCTTTTATCACGTGGTGTAATAACAGTATCAGGGGAACCGAAACTCATCAATATTTGCCAATGCCTTTTCCTCCTGCATCACTGCTTCAGCTTTCTTATTTGTATACGGGTCTTCGGTTGGAGAATTGCTTTGTTCAGTTATGCTGCAGAGTTACATGATTTTTTTTGAGAAGTTGTATTAAGCAAGACTTTTTGATACTCAGCTGAACTGCAAGAGAAATCAGACAGCAGCTCTAGTAGCCCAGCTTCCAGACTTGACTTTCTTGTCCCATGAATTGCCTTGGACTACAGCAGGAACAATTTCACACACCAGTCACAATACAAACACCTCAGTCCTTTCAAAAGATACCAGTGCCAGGAAGCAATGTCTCCTTTTCTGTTTTTCCTAAGTGTCCTGATTTAAAAGGAACACATTGACAATTAAGTGCCAGTGCATGAAGGTGATTTATAAGACCTGTTTACCATACAGCAAACCACATTAGTGTAACCTCAGGACTAGGATTCAGGTTGTTCATATTTGGTGTGTACCCAGCAAACTGTCTGTTAGTGCCTATTCATGGTAAAATGCCTTGAATTTTGCTAGAAAAATCTTGAAAATGTGTATTCTTAGCTAGAAGCATGGCCATACGGTAATTTAAATGAAGGATATGGCACTAGTCTCCTGTGCTGGATGGTTTATAACCTAAATAGCCTTCAGGTACATATATCCTTAATTTTAAGCAGAAGTCAGTGGAGTGCCTATGTGTATAAATATTTTTTTGAAATTAGAAAAAGAAATGGTGTAATTATATTTTTCTTGGAGACTTGGTTTTTGATGGATTGGGAAAAAAGTCGTTGTCTTCTTTATTGCCCACTGGTGTTGTGTTGGGGAACAATATGCAATTATCTGCCCCACCTGGGACCTGGACAGACATGCCTTGTCATAGAAGCTGCAAAGATGGTTCAGGAGAAGACAGGCTCCTGCAGCTTATTCTGAAGCAAGGGATGGGACAGCAGCCCCTGCAACTCCTTGGAAGTAGGCCCTCAACAGCTGGTGAAGGAGCTGTCTGGTCTGGAGTTATGGCTTGGTTTCATTACAGCAAAGAAACAGTCCCAGAAGGGACTTGGATTTGGTAGAAAAAAATCAATGGAGAGAATGTGTGAGACACCTTCTGTGCAAGCAGAGGCAGCTGAGTCCAAGTATGTATTTAAAATATCACACATGCACAGAGAACCCATCTATCAACACTTCACCAAGGTGGATCAGCACTTCAGCAAAAGCTCCCTCACTCAGCTTTTACTGGCATGCAAATCAGAAAAACTGCAGCAGCTCACAGCAAATGTGAATCCAACCCATGACCTTTGCCTGGGGATTTTCTTGGGATTTGATCTGTGAAATGTCCTGCTTCGCACTCGGGACTCCCTGTTACTATGCTGTTACCACACAACCAAATCATGCACCACCTGCATAGTCCCTGCCTTCTCTCTATCTCCGCAGTCCTAGTATAAATTTTTTCTTTCCCTCCCCAAATCTGACTGTTGGGGTTGCAGCACCAGGGGAAGGCCAAACCATGAGGCATATGGACCTGATGTTTTTTGGGAAATTGCAGGAAGTCCCATGTCATTGACCACTCCACCATTGCACAAGCAGGTGAATGGAGATATGGAGGAGAGGTAAACTGCCTCTCTATCCCATTGCCAAACCAAAGCACGGATTTGGATTGTTAAATTAAAGAGGGCTTAATAAGTTTTTGCCAACAGTGCTTTCTATCATGAAGCTTCCTTTTAGTGCATGAAATATACACCCAGTACTCAATAAAAGCTGTCCGTGTACTCTGTTAACCCAATAGCCATGTAGGATCATTAAGCCAAGGCACTCCAAATCTTTATGACCTTTTAATTTTGAAAGAATTGCTGAACATATGCTCAGTTCATGAATTTTTTACCATTAGTAAAAAATTATTACCATTTTTTACTTTTTTTACCATTTACATTAGTACCTCAGTCATTTTTCTACAAAATGGGCACACGAGTTACATTTCTTTCTTTCTATGGCCTTTATAAAAATGGAACAAAAAGGTTTTCTACAATAACTGAGAGGAGACAACAAAGAAGAGTGACCTCTTGGTCTCAGCGCATGGTCCTGTAGGTGAGGTTACACTGAATTTTTATGGTTGTGTCAGCTTCATATACCCTACAAAAATAGAAGTTTATAAAAGAAATGTTGACAGCACCTTAACACTAATGGCAGTAACATGGTGCTACAACTTTCTTCACTTTACTTTGCATCAGTAATTCTCTTTATTGCATGTTTGAAATGCAGGTTTCTCATCTCTGTGTTGCACCAAGAGCTGATGGCTCTCAGCAGAGCGGCACCATCACTGGCCAAGATGCACTGGAGCAATGCCTTCTGCAGCTGATGTGCATTGACCTGACCCATAAAATAAGATTGTCTGCCTAGCCTTTGCCCTCCTACCCACCTCAGATTTCATGGCATGCCCTGCCCATCCATGGGCATATGCACAGTGCCCATGGTGCAGCAGGCTGAGATTTGGACAGCTGAAAGAAGAGCTAAGCATTTAGGAGAAGGCATGGATTCGTTTCCTGCATGAGAGAATTCGTAAGATTTTGGGAGAAGGGATGAAGGCTCATCTCCTCACCTTTTTCATGTGTTTGCCTATCTACAGAATCTCTTCAGAGCGGCTGCATCTCTTTCTCTTGCTGTTTCCTATCTTTGCATGCTTATCTTTTCCTGTTCTTCCCTTTTACACTCTTGGGCTGGTTTGGGATTCTTTTTGTATTTCATGCACTCATTTATTTCATACTCTCCTGGCGACTACCTCCTGCCTCAGTGTGCTCATTTTTCCTCTTCCACCCTTGAGAGCTCTCCTCTTGAGAGCTTCGAAGGTAAAGTGTAGGGTCAGATCTGTGTCTGCACTATAAGCTTCTTTTTTTTTGGTTCCTGTGGTCTTCACAGTGAGCAAGTGGGCTGTTCATTGCACTGTGCAAACCCAAAGCTAGAACAGGGGGAGGAAAAGTTGATTGTGAAGGCATTAGTACTTCTGGAGTCCTGCCTAAGAGACAAGGATGTGTGGAGGCAGGACTGCACTCTGTAAAGTCAAAGTACTTTTGCAGGCTTAATCTGCCTTTATAGCTAATTCTGATGTGCGATTTGTTGGCTGGAAGTGGCATTATTTGCATTCTGCTGAATCATCCATGGGCACAAAAGCGTATGCTGTTTTCTGTGTACACTGTGTGGCATGCAAAATTCATCCAACATGAGGAGAGTTTTCCTGCATGCAGAAGGAACGCATTTCTGCAACAAACAGGAGGAAAACAGTATAATGGACACATGCTTATCTGCAAAGAAGTCACCAATCTGAAAGATATACTTGGGCTTCAGCTGGCCTACCAGCCAATCCTTATTAATGAGGGATCCATGAGGAAAGCAGTTAAACTCTCATACAGAGAGTCCCTGCTGAATGCTTATGTGCAGGAGGTAGGATTTAGTTAAAGCAATATTGACATTCTGCTTCAGCAGAGAATTACAGGGTTTGAGGGTTTTTTTGGTTGTTACTTCCTGCATTGTTCCACAAAGCATAAATCTATTCAGCTTCCTTCTTAATTTCATTATGACAAAGCCCCAGGCTTTCTTGAGCAATAGGTCAGTGAGGTTTGATACAGTTTCTCATATGAGCAGGAAGAATCTCAAGGCTTTCATGTACCTCCCTAAGGTAAATGTCTCCACAATGGTTTCAAGTGAGGGAACTAGTCATGGTTGTTGTTGTGCATTGTGCTCTTTGAACCAAGTATTCTTGATTTTCTTCCCAGCAATGATTCATTTTAAAAAAAGAATTTTTTCCTTTGCAGAGGGAAATCTACGCTGTGGTCACACACAAAAAAAGACTTCTTCCTCCCAGCACAAACTACTACAATCTCATGCAAACTGGC
Organism: Stercorarius parasiticus; assembly: GCA_013396915.1. Lineage (NCBI taxonomy): Eukaryota > Metazoa > Chordata > Aves > Charadriiformes > Stercorariidae > Stercorarius > Stercorarius parasiticus. Next base: position 107,031 of record VWZL01004793.1, on the reverse strand, counting down.
AGAATCACACCCAGTCTGTTAGTAATTCTCTCTCTCTCTCTCTCTTTTCCCCCTGCCCCTTTGCCCCAGCCAGATTAAGGGGAAGGGGAGGGGGAAGTTTGCATGCACCCTGAAATTCTGCACCTGCCACGTTTTCATGGGTTCCAGCCCAGGCAGACTGAGTACCCATCCTCCACGCTGCATGCATAACAACTCTACAACATGAAGGGCCTGACCCCAAAGCACCGCCTGAAATGATGCCCTACCCTACGACACCCTCAAGACCCTATGACCCAGTCTGTCTTGATCCTCCTGCTGCTCCTGAGCACTCCCTAAATTTTGCTCTGTAGCAGCTAAAGGTGGGTCTCTGAGATGAAGGAAGGTATACCAGTCGGCAGCCAATTTACTGAAAACTGTTTTTTCAGCTAAAAGAACTAGATCTGGAATAAACTGTGCTCCCACACTATAAAAACAAATTATCCTTTTAATCTCTTAAATGAATCCTGGGGTTAATTACTCAGTTAAAAAGAGCAGCCCAAGACTCCACATGCTGTTGCCCTCATGAAAATCCTGCATAAAAACCTTGCTCCTGAAGACTCAGGTGTCAACTTAAAGAATTTTATTGCTTATGAGTACAATCCGTCCTCATCAAAATGCATTAACCATGCAACAATAGAGGTCTTCATGTAACTGGCCTTTGCTATTTTTTTAACAAGCTAGCAAGTCAGCTTTGAGCTCCAGTTGGTGCTTGTAAAGTATTGGAAGGAAGAGAAGATTTATCATTATAAATAATCTAGGCCAGCGGTCTCTGCCACAAGCTGCCTGTCTTCCCTGTCCCTAGCTACCATTCCTAAGGTACAGAGGAAGCTAGTCTCCTTTCTCAAATGTGTATTTCTGCTTGCTGGCTTCCCAAGTGAGAAAGATGAATGAGATTTATTTACGGTACTGAAAGTTAGAGCCTTGACCCCTGCTACAAACCAGCGGCTTTTTTCCTTGCAATTCAGGGGCAGGGAGAAGGTGCCTTATAAGACACAGCCTTGTTTCCATTAAATGCAGCAGGAGAGGAATCTACATAGTTTTAGTGGTCGCAGTGAGTTAGGGAATAGCCTGGATTTGGAGGTAGTGGGACCTAGGATGATTAAAACAACAAAATAATTTTACAGGGTACCACTGTACTGAGTTGTATTGCCCCTGGAAATCCCTTCATCACAGACATGGAACCACATGTCAGCAGCAGGAGGCGAGATGGGTAGTGAGCTGTTGCACTGGCTGATGCCTCTGGAGCAGGGGGACAGCAGGGGACACAGGAGGACAACAGAGCCTCAAAAAGAAGTGGAGCTGGTCCACACTGCTGAGATTTATAGGAAGGGGGTGTGTGCTGTCCTGTCTTTTGTAACTCATGACCAAGCACCTCTGAACCAACTGACATGCAAGAGGTACAACATCAGAATGAGAATCAAGGTGGTATTTTGTTATCTTTGCATGCCCCAGCTCTGGGATTGGTTAACATTATTTAAGTCCTGACTAAAACAGAAGATAACCCTGAACCTTCTTGTGCTTGCTGAATGCTGGAGCATGGTCAGCTGGAGAGGGTGGAGACAGAGGACCTTACCATATCATGGAGGCATTTCCCCAATTAACCCTCAGTACCAACATGTCCATTCACACTTCTGCTAAGGCTAGCTCTGGTATTATTTTAGCCAGTACACCCCCTGGCATGTTTCCAGTTCGGGAAAGCAAAAAACAGCCTCTACGGTAACATAATGTTTCTATAGCAAATCACAGAGTTGGGGCAGACTGAAATAAAACTATTAGAAATTGTGGGGGAGGGAATTCTTCTGGCAGCTCTGTTTTCTTCCAGATGCTTAGTCGCAGTGGCCAGAATCCACATGTACAAAATTTCCTATAATACTTTATTGCCTCATGGGGTTTGGGGGGGAGGGGGGGAGGGGTGCAAAAAGTTAGGTAACAGAGAGTGTCTGGCAAGGGCATATTATAGTTTGCAAAGCCCTACCTGGCAGCGGTTTCAAAAGAAGCCCTTTTTCTCTGCCACTTATAGAATAGGATATGCCTCCCCTTGGCATTTGCCTTTTCTGCGATGTTTTGGCTAAGAAATGGAGGATTTCCTTCAGCACGATATGAGCGCACCATTTTTCAACGCCTGTGACTTAGGTGTTTATTATTCACTAGGTTATTGCTTAAATGGGGTGGGTGAAGGATGAGGCCCTGAGTCTTTAATTTCTTCATCTGGCTTTTGATCCCTTGTGGACTGAAACAGGTCTCACTTGGATGTCTATTCCATTACTTCCAGTAAGTCTACAGTCTTGCAGAGAGGATGCTCTGCCTCCTCTTGGGCTTCCTGAGCCCCAAAGGTACTGAAGACCATAGATTTTCATTGTGCTGTGTAGTGGGTACGTTCCAAAAAAAAAGCCAGTGGAAAAACACTTTTGCTTCCGTACATAAATACTATTCACAAATATGTTTTGCAGTATCAGGTGGGAATATGGATATAAATGGGTCCATTCCAAGTTTTCCTATAACTGGACTGGAATACAAGCTTCAGCATTGCCACATGCTCCTATCTGTGACTCAGAAGGAAAACCAAGGAGTAAATACCCCTTAGGTATGGCAAGGATTATAAGTGTATGAAACTGGATAGTGATAGCACTTTCTCGTAGCTGGTATAACAAAGTTGAACTGTGAAATATACTGTTGTGCATCTATAGCAGCTGATGAAGTAGGATCAAATCCTAAAGGAATATCACTATTCACTGATCACAGGTCCCTTATTCAGTTGGGTGATAAGCATGCTATTTTCTACAAATCTCAGCTAAGCCTCTGTCCTCCCTGACAAAAACTTCTGGCCTTAATGGTGTGTATTGTGTTGGCCAGGCTACTAGCAGAACGCGACCAGCCAAGATAACATATACAAGTTGGGGATGAGGGCCAGGGGAAAGATGACAAAGAAAGGAATGCATTTTGCACCTTAAAAAGTAGGTGTTCTACTGACCCCGTGCCACTGTTGGTGTTAATCTGTAGTCTGAGCATATATCCCTCCAGAAACAGACTTTGGGCAAAAGAAGATGTCTAAGTGAAATCTGTGACATAGGAAAACTCCACGTAAAGTAAAAGGGATAAACAGATAAGACAGCATTGGAAGGGAAAGGGGAGGAGGGAACCTAGCACATTCAAGTCATGTTGCAAATGAGCTCGGGAATGACTCCAAAACGAAAGTAGAAACATTGCTTACTTGTCTGCTGTCTGAAAAATGCCCTGCTTGTTCACATGCCTCCAAGACTAGATGATGACATACTAAATTTTGTGCAACTCCTCTGATGCCTTTAAAAGTCAAACATTTTGACTTTTATTTATTTGCTTAAAATGAATATCTGTTATGAAATTATGGTTGTGCACTTGACATTTTAAATATATTATCCGATTAAAAAATCAGCAACATCTGCTACCCTGCACTAAACTTCCTGTAACTAAAGATGCGCAAGCCCTGGAGATTCAGCATTATGTGGAATAGATTTGTTTAATATAATTGAACATAATTGTGCATGTAATGTTTTAACGTAATATTACTCAGCAGATGTGCAAATAATAGCTAGGTTATTTGCCACCAGCCATATGCTGGTGATATGACAGGTGCATCGTAATACTTGGCAAGATAAGTTCATTAGTCTGAGTGACTGGACCAATGCACTGAAACTGATATTTGTTGGTGACCTGGGGACACTAATGAGCGCCTTGAGGAAACACCAATGTCTTAGTCTGGCAGAGAGCATATAAAAAGATTTTTTGCCCTCTGTTGGTAAGAGATCCTGAGCACTACTCTCAAATAGGCAGCTAGTAATTTCACTGAAAGAGATATTTAAGATGAGGCTGTTGTGAAACCCAGGGCAAGTTTATTGCATAAAACAGGAACTACAAAGTGAATACTTGTTTGTCTGATGACTTTGGATTATCTCATGAAACTCATTAGAAAAAAGACACAAAACTCAGTTTTCATTTATCAAAATTCTGGTCTGAAAGATATTTCAGACATACTTCTATTTAAATAAACTACTTGTATTTGGGATTCTGAAGAAAACAGCATTTCTAGTTACAAAAGGGAATTGTTGTGAAGGTGGGAAAATACACCGATGCAAAAGAGATGGCCAAATACTAACATTTCTTAGTAGTCCAAAGAAAGAAAAAAAAAATAGCTATTTTGCCAACGTTTGACCTACCTTCTTCCAGACCTCTTTGGCCAAGCATAAAGGAATTAAAATATGCCTGCATATTCAGGGACCAATAAAATTAAGCCCATGGACTTTCAGTAGGAATTGGTTGCTTCTCTGTATTTCTTAGGTATTTAAAGACCCTTAAATCTGACCTGGGTCTACTGTCTAATCTCTGATCTTGCAATACTGAGCTCAGTAAGGCATTTGCACCGATAGAGTATGCCTTCCTAAGGATTAGGCTTCCCTCTTTTGTCCTGTTTTGAGAACACCCTGGACTTAATAGAAACTAACATAAGAATATGAAATAAGAATATGAAATAAAAATATGAAGTAAAGGTGTGCATTTGTATGGTGGACTGTCTCAAACATTTTATACCATAAAAGAGGATATTGGCTCCTTTTGGGCAGGTGTTACGAATGGTATGTGTTTGGTCTGGTATGGCAGGGGCAGCAGTTCCTGTGGTCACATATCCATGTCTGCTAAGCCTCTCACCTGTGGGTTTAAAAGTGATATTTGAAGACGGACAGGTGGGTAACAGAGTAATAAGGGATAACAGGGATAACAGATAAAGGGGATGACAATTATTCCTTACAGAGACTTAATGAAGTTGTGCTGGCTAGTTTAAAGGTCTATGTCTAAAAGTCTGAATGTCTAAAGGTCTGGAGAGTTAGTCAAGATGTAAGGGCCGCTGGCTGCTCGTAACAGGAATAGAATATCCTCTACAATAACATGCTATCCTCAGCATAACTGCGATACCCATTTTTACAATAAGTACTTGTAAACTGAATTCACTTCGACTATGGTTCAAAAAAAATCCAAGGCCAGGAAATGTCAACCCAGGCAGAAATGCTGCACATAATCAGACAGTTGCAGAAGAATATTTCTTCTTTAGCAAACATGATTCTGTTCATCTGGTTAAAGATCGTAACTTTGTCACTCCTCCTGAGTTTATGAAGGTGTTAATTTATTTTTAAGTTGTCATGTGTTCAGAAAGCTCTATCAACACAATATCAATGAGTTTGATATGGGAATGTGACAGCTGTACTATCAAATGTCTTTGTTTCCCTTCTTTCATCTTATTATTCTGCTAAGAATTATTTAAATGTGAATTTGAAACCACACAACCTTTTGGAGCAGGGAATTATTTGGACCTTACATTAACAGTGGGTTCAAATGCTGACTAGAATGCAGCCAAGAATTTGTGCGGTGCATGAAATACTACAGCACCGAGTGCTGTACTCAGAAGGATTGTGTGTGCTCTTAAAATTCAATAATGCAGCACAAGACCAGAAAGATTCATTGTGGTTATCTAGCTTAATCTCTTGACTATCATCAGGCATGAAATTCTGCCCAGAGATTTTTAGCATCAAGGAGACAATTTAGACTATAGATGGAAATCAATTCTATCTCCTAAATCTTCCCTTATTATTTTAATAGTGAAAAGGAAGATACTAGCACAATGATTTTCTTTTAGTGACAAATTTAAAATTGTTCTATCATTCATTTTCCTTTTCCATAATGGATATCATTTGAGACAAGTCTGAACATTTCAAATCTGGATCTGTATATTCTTCATTGTGGCAGTATTCAGTAACAAGATATCTGCCTCAAGGTTCCTGTGTAGATGGGATGCCCGTCTTGGATCCCAAAGGAGTATTGTTTGGATGAAGTGGTCCCTATGGCAGCTTGAGCAGAGTCTGCCACTCCAGTAGACAGAGGTTCACACAGCTCTTGAGGTCCCAGAGAACACATTCATGTATCATTCATGTATCGTGTATCACAGGGCTATCAAGATGATTAGGGGACTGGAACACTTCTCTTACGAAGAAAGGCTGAGGGATTTTGGTCTTTTTAGTCTGGAAAAAAGACGACTGAGTGGGGATCTTATCAATGCTTATAAATACTTAAAGGATGGGTGTCAGGAGGATGGGGCCAGGCTCTTTTCAGTGGTGCCTGGGAACAGGACAAGAGGTAATGGGCACAAACTTGAACATAGGAAGTTCCATCTCAACATGAGGAGGAACTTCTTTACTTTGAGGGTGGCACAGCACTGGCACAGGCTGCCTAGAGAGGTGGTAGCGTCTCCATCTCTGGAGACATTCAAAACCCACCCGGACGCGTTCCTGTGCAACCTGCTCTAGGTGACCCTGCTCTGGCAGGGGGGTTGGACTAGATGATCTCCAGAAGTCCCTTCCAACCCCTATCATTCTGTGATTCTGTGGTCTTATGAGGTCACTTCATCACAGGCTGTGAGTCAATGTGCTGCAGCTCCAGTGACAGCACATTTTCAGTCAGTCTGCTTTCTTTAGGCACTTTGAAAATAGGATGCTATTGCACATGTCTATGTTAAAAAAGTATGACCTTAACCTCTCAAATTTTGTTCTCTAATAGACTGAAGTGAATGTTTCCTGACTGTTACAAGGTTTAATAGGCTCACATTTGCAAAAACTGGAGTCATAGTATAGTTCCCGCAGACCAATACATAGTGTGACCCTTTATTGCTAGAGCTCTGCTTCCTGGGCAGGAAAGGAGGGCCTTACCCTCTCTATCCCTGCTCCAGCTCCAGGATCACTGCAGGGGAATGAACTGCTGTGGTCGTTCATTTGACTTTGCCCTGCTACAGATCCCATGCAGGCTGACATGCCTGGCGAAGATGGGATCTATCTCTTTCTGAGAAAAGTCCTGCAACAACATGCTGCAGCAATCTTCCCTGTCAAAACTTTACCTGATGCCAGTGTTCTTACTTCTCAGCTTACTGGTGGTTACCTGTTTATGGATGCCAAACATTCTCCCTTGCATTCAATGAACCACAGCTTTTCCAGGCAGTCAGTTTTTAATGTGAGGCTTTGAGTTCTTTAGCCTTTTGTAGAAATGACTTAATGGCATAAGTCAAATAATGTATAGAGAAAGTGTTTCATATATCGGGGCTATCTGACTTGGCTTCTTAAAGAGAGTTCACAGCAGAAGAGTAGATGCTTCTTTGATCTTCAATTCTTCTGTTCCTTAGACAGACTGGTTTAAGCCTGCTTCACAAGTCTCCAATATATCCATTTGGTTTCTCACCTGACTATCCATTTGGGCAGACAAATGAGTATTTCTTGCTTATTTTCCAAGCAATTTGATTTTCACCTATCCATAAAATGGTAATTGTTGGGAGTACATGTTTTGTTAAGCACATAAACCTTAATGCATCACATACTACATAATTTTTTTACATTAACATAAAAGTTGAAATTAAGAAGCACTCAAGCACTCGTGATTAGGAATTCATTGTGTGCAATCTTGGTCTCACTGCATACTTAGGAGAGATGGGCATACAAATAAATGCACTTGGTTCTTGCTCATAAGAAAGTGTTAAACATGTTTCCTTCCCCATGAAGAATTTCTGGGTTTAGTTCAGAGTGACTGTTTTATTTTATCCTGAAAAGTAGCTATGCTGGGGGATTGGGAAAGTTATGACACTCTCTGTGCATCCATTGACGTGCCTGGGGATTCTTGCGGTTGAAAGGCACAATATAAATTTAAGATATTAGTATTACTGCTGCTAACAATAATAATTCAAGCCCAGAATAATGTTTACAGCTGAGTTATTATAATCCCCTAAACAAATGGGTTTATGCAGAAGTAGAACTGCTGACACAAGCCTCCTGTAACAAGACGATGCCAGCAGGCATTACTATAACTCAAGCAAGGGCCAGTCAAAATGATACAGCCATTGTGTTGATGTGTTGTATATGGTTGTGAGTATTGGTGCCAGCTGTGTCATAAACCACTTCCTGGAAATAATAATCCTGACAGATAATGGAAATGAATCAGCATTTTCTCCTTAATCAGAATGTTTTGTAAGCCTGACCATGCAGTCTCAATATTCAGTAAGGAATATTTTCAGCTCCCCCCCTCTCTGAAAAGAAAAGTTTCAGTGAGGTTATGTCCTCTGTCTAATAAAGTTGGCAAGCTTTATTTTCTCACACCTTCTGAAGTTCTGCGTGAGATACCACTTTAGTGGAGAGTGACAATTATACAGGGAATAGCAGGCTCGTTCCTCTTATTAGCCCTGATTGCTGCATGACGGCAATGCTGGAAAGCCGTTCTGCAGCTGAAGTCCCGAGCTGTAAGCGCAGCATGGACTCAAAACAGACTCACTTCGTCATTGGAGGTGTCGGGGCAGAGGATGGTTCTGTAGGCATCCATGTTACACACTCATTTGCGCTCATGGGAGAAGAAAGGTTTGGGGTTTAACTTGGCAATGCCTTGAGAGCTGTTAAGCTCTCTCAAATAATTGCAACACATCTAAACAACAGACAATAGATACTCTCAGTTAAAGTTCAGCAATCAGGATGTGGAATATATTTATTATATGACAATTAAAATCAGTTGTTGGAAGCTTCGGAAATGGATGTCTTGAGTGAAAACCCACCGTGGGTCGAAATATGTCCTTGTATGGAGAAGGCTAGCAACATTACAGGTTTTCAAAATATAAGGTCTGCCTGAGAGGTAGTATTTGTTTCTTTCCAATATATACAGTTAGAATAGAGATGAAACTTTCAGACTCAGAAGCCATTCTTGATTTTAGTATAAGGTCACTGTGTTGCTCAAGTAGTAATATAAGAATTTCTTAGCATCATTCCTTTACCTTTAAGAACTGTATTTGAGCCAGCTGCAGCTGGATTCATCAATCAGAAGCATGCAGATGAATACAGGTCTGTCATCAAGACTGTACTTCTTAAAGAGCTGTGGCATGACTTACTGGTACAGAGAAGAGAGCTGTACCGATGAAGGCTGCAAAGTTATTAGTTCTTGGCTAGGATGTCCCTCCTGAAATGAAGTGTGAGATGAGACTTTCCCTGCAGAATTTATTAAGAGGCTGTTCATCAAAATTTGGATGTTTGGAGTTAGAAATCTCTTACCTAGTGGGTGACAACAATAAATGACTCAGAAATACACAAGTAAGAGAGACCCAGATTTGAATATTACCAGGCCAGTTAGTAATAAATACAACCCAAAAAAATAGAACTCAAAAACCCAGATGGTGGGAAAGGGCAAAATGGTATTGAGTACATTTTTATTCTTATCAGTAGGGTGCATGTGAGCACGAGGTAACTGCAGTACTACTCCATACATCAAATACAGAAAGAAGAGTGACATTACAACCATTTGGGGCACAGGACATGGGAAAGATTGGTGAGTTTTGTAAAGTCTCACAAACCTAGGGTGTACATACACATGTGCAGATGCATGTGTAAAACTAATTTACAGCACTGAGTTTGAGATGGAAGTTAAAGCACAATTACAAGTCCGACTGAGGAAATGGTGTGATCACAGATTTTCTTGTCTTCACTTTTACTGCAAGCATCCTTCTGACTCTGATATCTAATGTACCAAACTAAAAAGGCTGCTTGTTAGAACAATATGAGGTGCAGTTTCTTCTCTTTGAAATCTTCCATACAAAAAAACGTACCTGCCCTTACTTTCCAAACAGAATATGGTTATTTGTGCTACACTTCAAATTTCTCCTCCTACAATCTATTTTTAATGGAAGTGAAGACAGAAAAACTGCCAAATAAGCTGTGTTGTCCTCCCCTTAGTTTGCTGTAAGTGCAAAGCCATTATAGTTTTCCTGTTATCTCAGCAATATGTTGCCTTTCTATTCCTTGTAAAAGCTGTGTATTTGGCTTACACTGTGGGAGAGAAGGGGAAAAGAAGGTGCTTTTACAGGGTATATTTTCTGTATGGGCAAGCCAAACTGCTGTGATAGTAAATGAGCTAGTCAAGTGTTCCCTTGGCCTCTGCCCATTGCAAACTGAAAATCTAAATTGCAGTTCTCTCCTGATTCCCTGTGGAAGTTGATATCCATCTGGAAGATTTGGCTTTGGACAGCAGGAGAGTTCATAAAGTTCATATTAAGTAAAGATCTGACTTGCTGTTCAAATTGATTTGATAGTATGACCTACTCCATTTTCAGCTTGAGTTTTTGCTTCAGGGATGCTAATTATTTTCAGAATAATTTCTAACAGCTTCTGAAATTTATACCGGTAGCAGTTTAAACTTTGTTCATTCTTTAACTGTTACTGCATTTCAGTCTGTGGTCCTGAAAAGTAATGGGTAAGGGTTAGCATGGGCTACTCAGAGATGTATAGGGAGAATTCAGGCTGTTTGTGTTACAAGTCTTTTTAAAATTAGTGGAAGTATTGCTCCAGTGGTCACCCCAAGAGTCCAACAACAAATTGTCAGTTAGCCTGGTAGCGTTGCCAGTGTCCATGATCCACAGCATGGCCCTGAGCCGTAATATCAGTGCAGCCTTTGACAATTGTCATACCTCTTCACAAAATCTCCCAGCCTAGACAGTAGTGACATTTAGAGTTGCGAAATTGAGCCATGTAGATAAAGACCAAGTGACCTACTCCAAATCATAAATAGGGAAAACTTCTTGGCCACAGAGCAGCTTAATATGACCAGCTTCATAACCACAGGATCCTTTGCCTTTCTCTCCCACTCCAGAACACAGAAGAGACTCTCCCTTGTCATTAGATGTGGGAGCTGTCACTAGTATTGGCCAAGCCCCTTCAACACCGGTTCGTGCTCCAGATCTGGTGCCCACACCATGACACTGCGATTTCAGTCCTACTGAAGCCATGTGCATGTATCAGATGGAAAATTCTAATTTCCTGCCTTTTCCCATGTATAGAGTCCTGTATCAATCCTGCTTAGAAACCTCCGCATACTCCTTCAAGAGATTATGTTCTGCCAGTTGAGTGGATTTACTTGTCCGCCCCTGTACTAAGGCCTATATGTTAATGCTCTCTGACATCACACATTTTCATTAAATCCAAAACCAAAGTCTCCTGAAATTTCCTTCTGTATATTAGACGCAAGAACAACTTTCGAGAGACATTATCTTGGAGGAGGAGAAGGGGGAAAACGGGGAGGAATGCAGACGATTGTGGTCTATTAAACTGATTTGTAGCAGAGTCATGACAGTGACTGTCCTTCTGAGCCTTCCGTACATTTTGGGGAGGGTCATTCTGTGGCTGAAACAGGACAGACACAGGTCAGTGGTTTTTAGGAGCGGAAGCCCTGCCTTTAAAAATGATCAACCCTATAGCAATCTGCTGTGCTTAAATAGAATAACTTGTGGCCAGTGGGAGATTTATAGCGTACTCTAGGCCAAACAGTGACCCGTGAAGGATGCCCTGTCTTGCTTTAATTTGGCATCCAACCAAGCTGTGTCTGCACTGTTACAGAGAAACCTGCAACCCAGCCTTTGTGCACGCGCTTGGATGTGTGTGAGCACACGCTGAGCTAATTGCTAGTGCTAAGCATCACTTGAGACTGAAATATCTGTGTCTGTATGATGATACATGAGTGTCTGAAAGATGTCAGATCCCTAATCAAATGTATTTTGCCTTGGGGGCTGCCAGTAACCTCTCTGCAGTATTACTCATTCTGGCAGATAGTTTTCCAGAAGCTCACAAATGCAGAAGGCTCTGAAAAATCAGGAGATGAAAAAACACCTCTTTTATCCAAAGCAGCAGTGTCAGGGTTGCCATTGTTCTGGCATGCTTTGGACCGGCTTTCAGCAAATACCCACAACAAGAAGGCTAGATCCTCAGCTGTTGAAAATCAGTAAGGATCATCTTCTTTCCACCAAGACATGATGCTGTTACCGTGCTTGTTACAATGAAAAACAATGTTTCTGTACGTAGAGGGAGGCCTCTTTATGTTCTGAGAAGTAAAATGTGCCTTAACACGGCAGGCAGCGTTTAGGACAGGAAAAAAAAAACAAAACAAAAAACCTGAAGTAAAACTGCAGGCTTTATATATACGTCCTTGAAGAATTTTTTTTAGCCTGCGTTATCACACCATGCTTTTACACTGCAGCTTAATATACACATGAGAAATTTCAGGGCTGTTGAGTATGCAGATTTTCCTAGGGGATGAGCACAAGGTTATTTAGCACAGGTGTTTCTGTAATTGTACGACACTCCCTATTCATATGCCCATAAGCTCTTATTCGCTTGTGAATGGTGCTGCTCTCTCGCATTAGAGCACCAGGTTCTAATAAAAACCACAAATAATATTGCTTTATAGTGACCCCTTCCGTGAGTCATCTTTCATTTCACGAATGCATGCACCCCAGGCAGTAGGTGCTTTTGTGGTAAATATTATTCATTTAAGCAAGTGTGTATGCACAGTTTTCCCTCAGATGTTGTTTCAGACAATAACATAGTTCACACCCCAGGTAGGATGAACTGTGCCGAGCCTGACAAAAGAGAGAGAATTCCCTCGATTCGTATGCTACAGTTTATTACTGAAATGGTCAGGTTGCTTCCCATATTTGTCTACCACAACCTACATCGGGCATGCCTCTGCTGAAATTAATAATATTGTGCTCAAGATACTTAAAGAAGCTGGAGAACACAGCTGTATGATTATTTCTATTGTTGTCATGCAGATTCCATTCCAGAAAAGCTGTGTGCCCTGTTACCCACTGCATTCAGCACATACATCTACCGTGTCTGCAAATCTGACACTTGTATGTGTAAATGAGCAAGCAGGGGATAGCCTGTCTGGTTCCTGCCCCCCCTCCAAAACTCTACTATACCTTTCTACATTTTCACTCGTACAGCTGTTAAATCTCTTGACTACTCTAGCCCAGAGATTGTAGCAAAAGGGACACAAAAATTACTGGTTTATGTTAGTCTGGCTTTTATTTTATTTTACAAAACCACATATTTGCAGCAATCATTGTTTTAGGGGTTGTGATTAAACAAGACAATATGAATTATGCTGATTTTTTTTCCTCTTTAACTTATGCCGAGCACATGGAAATTCATGAGGCATCAACAGGAGCTGGCTGTGCTCAGCATCTCTGATAATCAGCCCACAAAGCTGGAGCTACAGTTACTGAGTTGGTCAGTGTTCTGGTACTTGCTGCTGCTTAGTACATATTTTTATTGAAAGGTATCATCTATAATTCATTTCAAATTTAAAAATACACAGAAATGCAGCACAGAGCTGCCTTCGTTGTTCTTCAATACTTTTATATTATTCCTATGTAGCTTGGATTCAGTTGCCTGAGTAAACACCAGGTTCTGTAATGAAAAGATTAGTTCTCCCCTACTCTGCTACAGAGGGTCCCGTCTGATTTTGGATCCCAGCGGCCCTACTTAATTACTAATTAGCGTTCTTTCCATTTCTTCCCATGTCGGTTGCGTCTGATATTGAAGATTGCTTAGCAAGTTGACTTAGCACCTTTGCTAATTGCTCGATAGTGCTGTGCTTTGATTTATTTATTATTTTTTCAGGTCTTTTGAAACACATTAGCTTCAGTAACCCTTTCAGATGCACTGCTTCTATTTTTGATAATATTCTTGGTTGCAAGAGAAAGGGGTTTGCAGCCTTCATTTTGTGTTACAAAGCAAAATGTTGTGGGTTTTTTTTTTTACTGTGCACTGAAGGAGGGTGAGATACCGACTGAGGCTGCAAGCTGTAAAGGCAAAGTTGAAGGGGCAAAGCTACACAAGATGGCAGGGGTTGGCAGTGAGGTATAAAGAGCAGTCTGGAGTGTGACTTGCAAAAACAGAATTGAAGGTGACCTTCCTTAAAGAAAGAATTTGCAATTTGGCTCCCTAGCTGTACTGGAAATTTTCCTAATCCAACCGCAGTTGTATGGCAGCAGCATTTTAAAAACATATTGTCTGGGTCACAATTCCCCAAGGCCCTCCTGATGTATGCCTACGATCTTGCATGTAAAGAGATAAGTCAGGTTTAACGCAGACTGGTTTGCTAATCATGACATTTACATGAATGCGTTCCTTTTGCTGTTACCCATCCAACCGCAAACACCAATGGAAAAAACCCACACCTATAACTATGCTAGTAAATATTGGCAAGAATAAAAATCTGAAAGCAAACTTACAAATCTAGATCTGAAAGAGCAGAAAAAAGGATGGGGAAGGCACAATAGAACAATAGAAATTGTTCATCTTGCTACCCTGCTGTTGGTGTTATTACATATTACCTCATATGCATATGCCTTTCAAGATGCTAGTTGCTGCTCTTCTGGGATCCACAAACTTCCAACTGCTGCCACAGATGTGAGTCCTCACTTGCATCCAACACCATTTTTTATTGAGTTAGCAAGAATAGTTCAGAGGGGCAGCGAATCTGTAACCATGAATGTCAGTATTGGAGAAGCAATGATAGAAGGAAAATTTCACACAATTTTTCATAAAAAAAGAAAATCCTTTTTTTCACCTCTTTTCTTCCACAAACGAAGCAGCCACTGCTTTGCCACTTCACTTCTCACTCCTGAATCCATTGCTGGCCTGCAGGTCCCATCTCTTTGCAGGCAGAGGTCAAAGAGGGAGAGAGCGGCAGGGTCAGATGTCCCCTTTTGGCATCAGCCTGCTGGCTGCCCTCCCCGCAGGGAGACCTCTGCCTCCCTGCTCTGCCTGAATAGGCGGCAGGAGCCAGGCAGACACCAAGCAGGGCAAAGCTTGAGAGAGTTTGCAGACCCCAGCTTAGAGACCCCTGCCCTTCCTCAGGGATGGTGAGTGGCCAGCAGCCAAGGGGGACCGAGCCACCGTGCAGCAGCAGCTGCCTCTGAGCTGGATTCCCTTCCTCTGAGCTGCTACCGCGCTCTGTTCAGGCTTCGTGCCGTGAGGGGTTGCACTCCTTATGTTTTCTGATGGCTGATTTTTGTAATAGTTTTGGGTGAAAGGTAAAGCTTTCCTCCTTGCAAAGCCCTGCCGGATGAAGGGGTGAGGGCATTTCATTCCAGTCGGTGCTGCTCTGAGCTTGACAAGAGGCAGGCTCCAGAGGAAACAGGGCATTGCACCTTCCCAGGCAATGCTAGCAGCTGTGGAGGAGGAATTACAAAAGGCCATACCACTGTGTAAGGTCGAACTGGGGAGAAAGTCAGAAAAGCATGCTTATAATGGTCTGAAATTCAGTGGAGTAGTTTGCAAGATGAGGCAAGTTGGGGGGGAGGGGGAAGGGAATGGGAAGTCGAAAGTTGTCGCTGGAACACAAAGGGAAGAAATCTATGTTCAGAAACAAAATGATAGTCTGGAAAATGGAAAAAGTTTTAACAGAAGGTTTTTGTAATGTCAGGGGAAGTTACGTTTGAAAGCAATTTTTCTGAACTGATCAGAACTCTTTGAATTTGCAGAGCTGTCACCTTCAGAAGAGCTCACTTCGCTGCAATTAAATGACCTGAAGAATAGAGTAGTACTTAAATTCAATTGCATTTCTGAAGAGCGATGCTGAAATGAGAAGCCCAGACTCTGTCAGCAAGTATAGAAAAAAATGAATGGGACCTGAAGATGTTGTACAACAAGAAGGTGAATTTGTGAAAGTAACTAAAACAGAAAGCCTTGGCTGAAAAGGCCTGTGTAAGACAATACTCTGCCTTCTAATCAGAAGAAGAGTCTTTGATATGATTATTCAAATCAAAGACCTCTTCTGTTAAGTATGTCTTTATCAAAATATCCATCAGAAATATTGTCCTGTGATGTTTAAGCTCTGGGCAATTGCTGAAATCGTAAGCATGAAAGTACTTCAAGGAAAACAAAGCCAAGTGCTTCTGGATGCAGGATGACAGCCAGGCATTTCACGCGCAGAGGAAAGCTCTCCTGCAGTCTGTAGCGCTGTCTTTTGCAGCCTCCAAGCACAGTCAATATAGACGGATACCACTTATGGCTGGCTACCCTGCGTCTATGAACACTCCACACACAGGCAGCTTCCTCGTCTATTGCTCTCTTCTTCAGCCTATACTTAGGACTCCGTAGTCCTACAGAGTTTTACAAATCAGGCTTTCAAAGCAAATCAATTTTAAAAGTGCACAGCGGTCCCAAGAGATCAGAACAGGCCATTTATCTGCCACTACGACTATCCAAGGATGTTCCTTTTTTAAACTGCCATTTCAGCAGGATCACAAAGGAGAGAAAGCCAGGAGACCAAAGAGAGATCCATTTCTCTTTGCAATGATGGTGCTTCAGATCCATGGGTTTCAGGTGCGTGCAGGGTGCACTGGCTTACTGCTCCTCCCTTGCTGCTGCTTTTCTTTTTTTTTCCTCCCCCTTTCTGGGGATGGACAGAGAAGGGATTACAGTTTATTAGGCCAGAACGTGAGTGGTCAGGAGAAGTCTCAGGCTATAACCTAGCTACCCCTTCTGCTGGGAAAGTATCACAACACCCAGCTCTGCTTACCCTGCTGTCTCCAGACTAGCCCTGGGTAGGTCTCTAAGGAGCATGGACAGAGTTTTGGGGCTGGGACATCCCCAAGCAGGGTATCAAGCAGATACCCCCATGGCAGGACCCCATGTCACCCACCAGCATACAAAAGAGAATGCAAAACCACAGCACCATGGTCTCTGCTTTTGCATTTTTCTAATCTAAAATCCTCCTGTGTATTTCCACCACAGGAACCTCACTTTGGAGCTGAGACGCTGCAGGGAGTAAGCTTTGCTAATCCATCAGTGTATTGTTTCATTGTGGTGAGCATGAACATAAAGAGACATTTGGGGATTGCTGGCTGGATGCTGTGTGACTGAGAGTTAACAGGGAATGCTGCTTGGAGAAGACTTTTTGTCTGGCTGGTGGTGAAAATATTTACGCAAAACATAATATGAACAATGCAAGAAAAATCAGAGGTGCTCTTTTGAAATTGTAGCCCTCTAATAGGGTCATGATATTCCTACACTCAATAACCCTGTGGGGGTTTTTTCACTTTTCCATCTCTGCAATAGGTTTGACACACATTTTTTTCACCATTATTGTGCCACATGCAAAGTCTTTATCTTCTTTTGCCTAAACATCAGCCATTTGTTTCCAAATACTTGGGTAATAAACAGACCGGTGTTTTCTGAGAATGTATAATAACTTTTTACCCTTCTGAAACAAATACGGTTTGACCAGGGACTGTCTGAACAGTATTTTATGATTTCAGTGAATTGGCACTGAGTTATTTTCCTAAGAGCCTGTATCAGTCAGGCTTACAAGAAACAATTCTGCAACCACTTCCTAAACTTATTGCTCAGGAGTGAGATGTTTAAGTGGCAGTGCTACTTTCAAGTCTGTTACATGCTGTCTCTCAGGTTTGGAATAGCTAAGTTCAGATAGATATGCACTGAGGAGAATGTCAATGTGAATAAAAAGTGCGAGAATGGATTCATAATCTTTAGCACGCTCCAAAAACATAGCCTATCTATTTTCAGGGTTTTTGCAGGCTTTGTTATGTTTGACCATGAAGTTTATACTTGCAGGAGGGAACTGGAGTGACACCAGCCTGGGGTCAAGCAGTGGAACAGTACATTTTGTGTGTTCGTTACTGTATTTTTTAACAGTCTTCAAGGGGCGCTATAATTCCACGAATCTTGTACCTGTTGTAAATGAGCTGTCTCCACTGTCTTCCAGCATCAGCTTCGATACCTTCAGTAACATCAGCTTCCACACCTGCTTCAGTAAGACACCACCTGCCTATAGGCCTGTCTCATCACTTTAATCATTAGTCTCCTTTTCTGACATGTTATTAGCCTTATTACATCTCTGACTTCTAAAGGTGATCGTCTGAGACGTGTTCTCCATTCAACTGGTACAAAACTACTTCGAACAGAATCCCTGGGTGCAAGACATTAGGTAAATAAGTTTCATGTAATTGTTTCATTTTAGTGGTTAAATAAATGTGCCTGCGCATGCTGGAAAGCTTTTATGATTGTTTTTGTGTGGAATGGAAGCTGGAGTAGACTTCAAGCAGAGAAGAATGTTTTATGGGATATTTCTACCACAGTTCCTCCTTTTTGTTGTTTCTACATGCTGACAGGTCTTAGACCATCTGAAAAGTCAGATGCAATTTCACACATCGAGCCGTGTAATAGCAAGATTTGATGTACCTATGCAGGTACACTTAATCCACTTATTCTAACTTACAGACAAAAATCAAACCACCCTCAAGGTGCAGGCAGCAGCTCTGTTATATTCTGTTAAAGAAGCAATCTTATGGTCCCGATCACAGATACGTAAAAGTCTCACCCTGCTGGAAATAATGTGGGGTTTTGTTCTACATCTTCTTTCCTTTTTTTATCTTCCTTTTTCTGTTTTGCATGACTAAGACGAACACATGGAAGGTAACAAAGTGAAGTGACCTTGTCTAACTCATTGTCCCTGACATTTTCTTATACTGTATGATGCTTTCCCAGTGTAACCATAAAAAAACCTTCGGCACTTTAGCACTCTATTGTTTCTTCTTTGTACTGCTGCTGTCAACATCTGCATGGCAAGAACAGCAGTAACCAAGATATTGGCAGTCAGACTCTGCCCATAGCTAGGTCTGCCATTGTCAGGAAACCACTCCTCTTTTTCTACAGTAGAACACTTCAATTTTCCTGGGTTAGTAGCTATTGCTTCTTGATAATCTTCTGTCTATTTTTCCCTCTGAAATGTTCACCTCATTTCGTATAGTCATATCTCATTTTAAATTCCCGTTCCATTTTGTCATAAATTATATACTTACATCCTTACAATTTTTAAAATTATATCCAGAATTTTTGTCTTTTTTCATAAGTCAGACATTCTGTTTCCCTAATTATATCTGAGAACTCTCCCCTAGCTTACCCAAGGTCTCGACAATGAGGCCAATTCCAGAACAATTCCAGGACAGACAGCCTCACCTAATCCCTACACTAGGGCACTATGTTGCTTCAGATCTAACTTGCTATCCCTGTCATTGTGGGTGCATGCTATCCTAAAATGTTACAATATTCCCGATAAAACTGAGATAACTCCGAAGCTAGTGCCATTTTGAGTGAGAGGCTGGACTACGGAGATCTTCACAGGTCCCTTCCGAACTAAGTATCTATCATATTACAGAATGGACAGTCAGAGAAAAGAGGCTCTAACTGAATAGGATATATGTCTAAAGCATAAAACAAGTTTTGGACAAGTCAGATAATGTATTTATTAATTGCTTTCCCAGTCCCTGGGGGAAAAAAACATTGCATTTAAGATATGAAGTTGTGTGGAGCTATTTACAGCATAACATGCATAGATTATTTACTAAATAAAGAAACAGTCATCATGTTTTTTTCAGTTTTGAAGCAGTGCTGTGACTGTGAGATAGGTGAAATACAATGTTGGGAACTCCTGAAACCAATTATGGTATATGATTGTAACACTGCATCCTCAGATATGCCTAATTTGTTCATACTGCTGTAACTAATGAGGTAGATAAGAAAATAATATCCATATGCACATGCAAACATATGTTTTTATTTAGTAGCAATAGCAGAAATCATGATGCTAGCTAATAAAATAAAAGACATGCCTGACAACAATGATGCCAATGATAACAATGTGAAGAACACAAAGGTGTGAAACACTTCTTTCTGAAGCAGTAGGAAGAGTCCAGAAAAAGGTAGTGCAAAACTCTAAGCACAAGACGGTTGATGTAGGAAAACAATCTCTGGTAAATGCTGGTAGTTCCCTGTGTCCAACTGACTGTGGCAGTCCATCACTGGCCTATCTTTGGTTTTATTTTAAACACAATTCAGGACAACTGTAAGTGGTTGCTGAAATTCAATGCAGTCCAACTCCTTCAGCTACACATTTTCCCTCCCTCCCTTACACTGTGTCTCCATGCAATTGCGAAGTGAGCTGTTCCAGTGAAACGACGCACCAGAAAATGTTTCACGTTGTCAATATAGCAGATAGTTATTTGGGGTGGATTTGTGTTCCATCAGGTCAGGTCTGATGGAGTTGAACCCACAACAATGTGTTTTCTGGATCCAGTACAACAGGGGGATGTGAGTGCATGGAGAGCTAGACCTGCCCTTTGGACAAGCTGCAGTTTCCCCATTAGAGTGAGTTAAAACCATAAATACTTCATGTTGGTAACAATGAGTGTTTGGACTCTATCCCATGATGGATATTTGTCAGACTTTAAATTAAAAGCAGGGTTTTTTGCTTTTTTTCTGCCATTCAGCCCTTTCCAGTTCTTCCTGTATTGCTGTCGTACTATCTGAGGCTTGCCTTCACTAAGGTGTTGGGATAGTCACATTATTCAGAGCATGATAACTCCCTAAACACCATCTAGAATCGGCACAAGCACTGAAGCCAGGCCAGGTAACTCTATTTTATTGTATGTCTTCAAGTGGTCTTTCCTCTGAAACTTTCTTACTTCTTGTTTTTCCACACCTGTCTTGTCAGGCCCATGTTCAGTTAGGGTTTGTCCTTAACTTCGACTCCCAAATAGATCACGTTCTCTTATCCTTTTTAGAAAGGCCTGTTCAGAGGCAAACAGTATCTACAAAGGAAAGAATTGCATCCTCGATTTCACGTGGCATGCCCTAACACCTCTACTTTCCTGCCTTTTATCAACTGGCAGGTGAGGCATGTAAAACCACTGCTGCAGAATGAGAGGCTGTTACCTTCAGTCATCTGCCCCAACCCCTTGTTTTATCTTCAGTGGAAGGAGAACATAGGGAATTTATTTCCATTCTTATGTGCTCCCACTGTTTTTCCTCTGTTCTTTCTGCCCACTCTTGCAAGACCACTGTGCACCATACGGATGTCAGCTGAGCTGTTGCTGAACATAACACATCACAGGTTTTACGGGCTGTGCTCCATTTCACAGTGGTGGAGAACGTGGAAAACCAGGGTTATTTATACTTCCTTGTTCTCCGCCAAGAGAATCACTTTACAAGCATGTGGGCTTGCTGGGACAAATGAACTAGTTTTTGGTAGCTCTTTGCACTGTGAAATCTCTCATCTACTGCAAACTCCATCCCCTTTGTATGCATAGGTCCAGGTCATGAGTGTGGATGGCCACTCAAGTGCCTCATAAACCTGCCTAGAATTTTTCATCTTCAGTTTTATGTGGGATGCATTAAGAAGAGTTTTGCATGAGTGAGGCTCATTTATACAAGTCTTCCATGCTTTATTAGAGTGTTTCTTTGTTGAAATAATAGAGCACTGTGCAAGAGAAAAAAAAAATAAAAAAGCAAAAATTACAGCCTTGATTTAACCATAAAGACCACAGATATTAAGCATTGCCTAAAACTACCCATGTACATCTGATGAATTAGATAGATTATTACAAGGTATTCTGGCAGAGCAAGTATTAATCCTTTACCACTGATTTCCTCTACTGGGAATTTCACAGAGCAGAAATGAGTTCTCTGTGTACCTTAGGCGAGCAGATGTTTGGCTATCTTTGACAAGGAGATCTTGAGAGTTTTATGTATAGTGTTGGCTGACACTTAGCTCTCTAGTTACCTCTTAAATGAGCTTGATCCTGTCTGAATTTCAGATATATAACACAGCATAAACTACAGAAATGGCAGAACTGTGAGCAAAAAGGTGATTTTTTTCTCTTGGGAACTTCTTCCAGTGCCACCTTTGTAATAAGCCTCAAGACACAGCTAGAAGCACTTAGCTAAGTAGGAGAAAAGACATTTCTAGTACTCAGGTTTTCGGCCGTTTTGAAAGAGTTCCTCTCTGCAGCTGTCTTCAGAAAGCTTAAAAAGAGCATTATGTTTGCAGTGAAGGATGCAACTGTACCACATATTGCCATTGAAAATGGTGACTCCTGGTATTCTCTTATTCAGTAATATGCACAGAATATGAATTAAATTTGTTTAAAACAGTGACTCAATTTTGCGAATGGGTACAAATCATAAACATAACACAAGAATGATTTCATACAGCAAGTCTGTGTGTTTCCTCTAAAGGTATTATTTTTGGTGGTGGAGAAAAAAGTTATTGCTTGCCTTCACTGACATAAAATCTGCTATGAAAATGAAAAGTGAATCTTTTTCTGCCCAGAGGCAGGAATAGTTACCCAATCGGTGGATGTTTCTTTCAGTGATGTTGAGTACTTTCTGATGGGGTGAATTTTTCTCTACAACAAAGAAAACATCAAAGCTTCATCTTAAATATAGGTGAAAGTCTATCTCTGAGAGAAGATACAGAGCATACCAATGCACACTGTCTGTAACACATCCCCATTCCATGCAAGGTCATATGATGCTGTATTTGCATCTGTGTTTAACTGTCATTTGTATCATTGCCTGTAGAAAAAAAGGGTAGACCGACCATTCAGGAACTGGGGTGGCTGTGAAGACCTCTTACCTCCATACATAGTTCTACAGTTTTGCTGGCTGATCTACAGCAGATCATTTAATATCTCTCTCTCTTAACTCCTAGCTATGAAATAAGGTGACACCTCACATACAAGGTCCTCAGTGAAATAGGTGTAAATGCACTTACAATTTAGAGATCCTCAAATATTTAGCTCATTAAACTACTCAAATGACAGAAAACTAGTGTGGGGCAGAAGGCTTACTTTGAAAGAATCTTAAAACAATTTTTGATCTAATAAAAAAATCAGTAACATTTTCTTTTAAGCTGCCAGGAGGGTGTGCCAGATCACAGCGATTATCTTACACACACACACCTACAATACAATGCAGACATATTCATAGCCTTATGCAATCTGCATGGGTTTGATCAGGTTTGATGGCCATTTGAATAACACGACCCAAAATTAGGTTTTGGAGTGTTCATGTTTGAGTGGATAAGTCTGTCCTATAAACTTAGATGAGTATAATGTCCTTATGCTGGCTAGAGGCAAAACATCTTTCAGCAAAGCTCTGAGGTATAAGCAGTTAAACTGGTAAATCTGCTTTCGTTGCGTGCAGTTGGTTGGATGTGGAGAAATGGCAGGAGTACTTTCCAGCACAGACCCGCTAACAGCTTTTCACACTGGAGGCCTGCCCAAGGAGGCAGAAATACTGAGTGCCTTACATTTGCACTGGGAGTGAGCTGCAGCTTTATTTGGGTTGGAGTAGGAAGACGTGTTGGACTGTCACCCTCTAGCTCTGTTAAAACATGTGATATTGACGCAGAATGAATGCCTGGAAAGAAACTTTCCCTACACCATAATCATGTTAGTGGCTTTGCAGCAAAGTGAGACATTCCTCCAGAAGATCTGTTTGCTTCAGGGCAGCCCTGCAAAGGGAAGGAGTCCTAGCACGTGCCTTATCCCTGTGAGAGGAGTTTTGCCTTTTATGGTCATCCATGACATCCACCAAGCACACAGCATGCTGCTGTCGCAGCACTTACTTCATTTGTATGTGACGGAATATGGGAGATGGTCTGTTCTTGTGGGTGCCTATTTGATGCCATCTCCTGCAATGCCATCACAGAGATGAGCAATATGCTGCTTGCCAACCTGACCTGAGGCCAGACCAGCTTAACACGCTGACGTGGGCACCAACATCCAAGAATGTTTCTTGCGCTCCTAACTGCTCACAAGAAGAGAGCAGCAGCTAATACGCAGAATCTCATTGGATTATTTCAATTACTGGAAAACCAGTGCCAAAAATTGCCAAACAAGAACTGAAGGAATCTGCAAAGAAATCTCCCATTATTATTCAGATAATCGGTAATTTGTTCTGTATAAATATTTTATATATATACACACATGTAAGTGCATGCACACGTATATCTACATTAAGTATGATGCGTACGAAATATATACACTAAATTACAAGTGAACATTGGGAAAGAGTTCAGAATGCATCATAATGAAAGTGTGTTTCTTATAATCCAAACATTTGGCTGTATTAAACATTATTTTATGTCAACTGCACATACAGAATCTGAGAGAGGACAGAAATGCAATTACAGGTTCAGTTTACAAAACTGGCCAACTTTGTAAAAGACAGTATTGCAAGCACAAATAAATAATCAAAAAAAAAAATCATATACATAGTAATTATGCAGCAGCTATGCTATATAAGCTATAGCTATGCTATAGTATGTATTGGGAAATAAGTAGGGTGTTTTTCTTTAGCCAGGCACATAGGGTATTAACTTAGATGCTTGTTTCCTAAACACATTTGAAAATACATGTGCTTTTGCATGTTCTTTTTAGAAGCATCATCTCAGCCTCGGGTTGTAGTTAGGTCACCTTCCCCAGGTGGTCTGAAGAAGAAGGAAACCAGTTTGTACTCCACAACTGCAATAGCTTAGAGGGCTACCAGGGAGTCACAGATCTTTTAGCACTCTACAGATGGAAGTATGGTTGGCTGTCAGCTTCCCACTAAAATTCAATCAGCCTCTCCTTTGTCATACTTTTAGGGTCATTTGGAGATAATTTTGACTTAAATTTTAAGGCAAGTAAGGGACCGTGTAGTGTGCTCTTCTGCCCAACACAGATCACAGTTCTTTACCTAATAATTTCTGTACCAGACTCATGACCTTTGTTTGTGCTGCAGTGTCTCTCCAGGAGAGACAATCTTGATTTCAAAATGTCAAATGACACGCAATTATTTGCTGAGCACTATCATGAGTACGATATGAATTGTGAAATGAACCCTGCTCTTTCGAGTAGGGAACTTGGCATATCTTAGCAGCAGCTGAACATATTGTAACGATCTATTTCTGTATCTGAAAAGTCCAAGGGAAACAACTGGATTGATCAAGCTAGCGCATGAGAATTGGAGAAACAGACTGTGCACAAGATGCTATTTTTTGCTGCCGGTTCCAAGGTCCTAGAAATGGTTGCGTGTATAAACATGTCTGCTTGTCATAGATCACTCCTGTGTAATGAGGCAAGCAGCACATGGTGCTGTAGAAATTTAAAATGTGCCAAGATGAAGGAACCGGCACCAACGCACAAGCACAAAACTAGTCATGCAGAAGATTACCAAACAATACTACCTGGAAACTTAAATATGAACACTTTTTAAAAAAAAAAAATAAATCTGTTTTCTGTTTACTTCATTGTAGCTTTTTGCTACTTTTATGAACACAAATTTATCTCAATTACAGTGAATGCTGATGGCAGAAGCAATTCCTAAGGGCAGGCTCCTTATATAGGGACTACATTTACATGATGTCACATGCAGAACAAGGGAATTCCTATCACAGATAGAACTAGCAAAATTGTTAATAATAATAATAATAATAATAATAATAATAATAATAATATAATACTGCAATCAAAACAGGCAAGTTTGGTAAACTTTCTTGCTCTGTCTTTGAGATAAACTCCAGGTGATGTCTCCATGTCAGAAGATGTGAGTAATAACTTTCCTATTCCACAAACAATTCATAAGGATGCTACACAAGAAACCAACACAGCTGTATTTTTTTACTTGGAGGAACAGACAGCGTGCAACATAAAATTTGTGCCCATCTTCACAGAAAAAGGAATAAAGTGAGGAAAACCTGACTGACATCCTTTCTCCCTCCAAGAACTCATGCCGATGTTCCTCTTTCCCTCTGAATTCACTTGTCTTTCTAAAACCTCTTTTTCCCTATTTCTGCAACTCTATTATTTTGAACTTGAACTCTTTCTGTCCGAACATCCCATTTCCCTACCTCTAGCCAAGAAGGAGTTTCTACTGTGTGCTCTTCCTCCAGCCAGAGCCCACCACAGACTTTCCTTGCCATGTTCCCTTGCAGGTGGGACAAGCCCGCAGCAATGGCATCACATTGCCCCAGGCCTCTGTTGGCCTCAGGCTGCTTGCTGCTCCAAAATGTCATAATACTGTCCATGTTTTCATACACCTTCCTAGAGGAATGACCTGCTTGACTGTGGTGGGCTTTCAATCACTGAAATTTAAATCACGTCTTAAAGATTTTTCCTCTTGAGATATGCTATGTTTAGTGAAAAGATAATTCAGGGGTCTGAATGTATAATCTCTGGGGAAATTCTTGAATGTTTTTATAGCATTTTATTTAACCACTGATTTTTGAAGAGATGGTCATCCTCAGCAGGTTGCTGCCAAAGTGAATGATGTCAAGTATCTATAGTGACTTAAAGGAAACTAAAATATGCAAAGCACAGTGTTTCCAAAGAAACGACATTTAATATGGTATAACACTTCAAGGATCTTTGTCTTCACCCCCTTCCAAATGCTTGCAGAAATACATATTGTGTAGATTCAAAAGGTGTTTCCCAGAGTGAAAGTTTCACATTTGTCTGTTCTTGGGTAGGTGAATGATCTCCCAAAATTGTCTGACTGCTTTGCAGCTGAGACTCAAGTACATATGCATGTACAAAAGGCTGCAAGATTGCTGCAGTTGTGTTTGATGCCTTAGCACTTAGCATTTCTATAGCTTCATCATTTCTAAGCTCTGTGCTAACATTTTCTAACCATCAATCATTCCCTGTCTGGGTAGGGCTGGGGTCTCTTGTCATCTAGAGTCTTTAAACACGCACTTATTCCTCTTAAGATCAGTAGTGAAAGTTTTAGTTAAGACTGGACATTTTAGAGCTATTTCATGACAGGGCATTATACATTAGGAAGATAGAGAAAAGCAGTTACGTGGATTTTTATTACTCTGTAGGTACAGGCACAGGGAGTTGTACCTGCTTGATGCAGATTTGGTAAGTTGATTTAGCTTTCAACAGTGACCCCTTCTGGTGTGCACAGGGAGATTCTCCGTACTGCGCACAACGTACTGAAACTGTCATTTCTAGTATGAAATACTTTGCTTATAAAATGTATTACTTTTTAGTTGTGATCTGAGGAGCATAAGTGGAAAAAAGGAGACTGCCATAAAGACCTAGCTTCCTTCCTGACCTTGCTTTATCAAGACATCTCTGAGTACTCTTGATTTTTAAACACTAAATGTCATTTAACCAAGATCAATGCCTCTTAGCAGAGCTGCAAGACTTAGAGAATATGAATCGATGCTCAGTCCTGTGCTAAACATAGAAAAGACTATAAGTAGGGGTCTCGGGCAACAATACCAGTCAAACAACTCATCATTTTCTTTCTGAAGGTGAAATACTGAAATTTCCGTTCTTGTGAATCCATTCCTCCCATCCTCGCACTTGCTTCTTTCTTTCTGAATTAAGAGCCCTAATTCCGTTTAAAAGTTTAATGGTTCCTTTCAAGACCATTTGATTCTAATGATCTGTGTTGTAGAGCTTTCATTCTCTACTCCTGCTCTGAGATACCCTTCATTAATTTATCAGGCAGGGGCCTTAACTTTTTAAGCAGAGGGTTATAATCCCAGTACTGCAATGGAGTTCCAAAGCACCATAATATACAACATAGCCAGAAATTAAAATCCTGGGTAGAGTCATTTTTGCTGTTGTCTTCAATTTTGCGGACTGATAGCTTGTCTTCTAGGCATGCCACCATTGAATTTCGGTTGATAAGCCTTTAAAATTTATGCCTTTCTAGATGAAAAATCGGTTGTTTCTTCTGGAGTGGCATGAGATATTCTGTCACATTCCTCTGCAAAGTGACAATGTTTTCTCATCAGTACAGCTCTGTTTCCTTAGTGCTGTTCTAGCATTTCGTTCCACTTTTTGCTAGTTTGAGGGCGTTTTTTTGGCAAGGGGTGGGGGGGCTGATCTAATTAACGTGGTTCCAGTGGGAGCATTTTATAGTTTTTGATATTGCTGAGCCTCTTTTTCTTCTACACACTGCAATACACTTGTAAAATCATGAAGTCTAGCAGAAGCTGCAGTCAATTTAGTTGTTCCCTTGCTCTGAAGCTGAAGCAGCACTACCATGGTGACTCCAGCCAGCTCCACATCCAACCTGCTCCCACAAACCCCCAGGAAAGATTCCACGCCTTCCTGGGAGTGGTTTCTTCCAGAGCTTGGATAACATCAGAAACTACTTCTGATGTCCAGGCAGATTCTCCCTTACTGCTGTTGAACGCTGCCACCCTGTCATCCTGCCCTTCGTGAATGCAGAGAACAGGTATTTCCATGGTAATACCTACCTTTAAGTGATTTATTGCTATAACAACCAAGGTCAGCAAACTTTGTTGTTTGCTATGTTGGAGGGTCAAAAGTAGAAGAGCATGGAGGGCTCACACCTGTGGGGAGGAGCGGACAGGATGGGTGACCCAAAACAGGGTATTCCATCCCATCTGCATCATACTCAGTATAAAAGCTGAGGGATCAAAGGGGTCAGCCTCTTTCTTCAATGGCCAGTACCCGAGGAGGACGCTGTCTGTTCATCTGCCTTTTATCCCAATCCATGCATCCCTGAATCCAGATCTGGAATCCAGTTCCCATCCATTATTAGTATTTTACTATTAATATTTTCATTAAAGTAGTTTAATTTCTTTTTTAACTCATAGTTCTCTCTTCCTCTCATTCTCTCTCCTCTTTTCTGAAGGGAGAGAAGTTAGAGAGCATCTGTCGTTCGTTTTAGTGCCCAGCCCAGCCTAGTGCCATGACAGGGCAGTAGAATGCTTTATTTTTTTTTTGAAGGCAGAAAAACAGTTTGACTACAGTCAAAATTTTGAAACAGTTAAAAATTCCAAACTGAATATGACTTATAATATTTTTCCTGCATTTTATTGCTAACTTCATCAAGATTTCCTTGTCCTGTATGCTTCTTAAAGTCATTGCATTAGACTGCAGAGCATAAAAACTTTTAATGGAAAATCTCTAGAAAGCAGCCACTGCCAGAGAATTTTGTACTGCAGTATCCTCACAAGCAAAATACAGAAACAGGTGAACCCAATGCCAATTTGTCTCCAGAGTTAGCATTCCAAACATTTTTCTTCAGATTCTTTAACTCTGATAGTGAATAGCTTTTATCAAAAACGAACAAAAATTATATATAAATTAAAACCCAAACAGCATTAATACTATACAGATTTTTTTTTTCCACTGTTATGTGACATAGGTACCCAGATGCCTACTACTTTTGGCAGCTCAAGGTGAACTGTAAACATGAAAAAACACTCCTTAAAAGTACAGACCCCGAAACTTCCAGTGCCCAGTTCCATGAACACTCAGCCAAATGAGAGGTGAAACAAAAGTGACATGATAAAAATGCATTTTACCAGCACTGTGTCACTCTTCCCTGTACAAAGTATGCACTGAAGTTGTTACGCAGTGAACAGATTCATAGGTGTTTCCACTTAAAAGAACACCTCCAAAGGAGACTCGGGTTTAAGACACTACCAGTTAAGATCTTTTCTCCCCTTTTTTGAGTTTTTGCTCTAATCGTCATCAGGTTTATTATAATACTTGCCCTTTGATTCCTTTTTCTACATCAGTCTGCAGCAGAACATAGTGAACCTCTCAAGAATCCTTCTAGCTGACTGACCAGTGAATGGCAATGAGCAATTCCACAAATGAATCTGTTTAATCAAGGTATCTAAAGTGAAGAAGATACTTAGGGAGCTTTGCAGGAAAAGGAGACTGACTTGTCATAACTTCTTATGCTATTCTTAAGTTCATAAGAGCAGAGTAACTCGGGTCAAGGAGAGAAATCATTAAACAAGAAATAAGTCACTGAAGTGAATCAGGTTTTAAGTGTGTACTCAGATGCGTTGGGAACTGTGCATCAGCTGAAGCTTGGGCAGAATGGAAATCTTTTCAAAGTTTATCTCATTCTTAACTGATATCCTGAACAAGGGTCAGCTGCTGATTTAGTGTTTTAGGCCCTGGTCTGCAAGCTGCTATGTTCCCTACGCTCCCACGTAAATATTCTTTATAGCTGTTTAAAGGTTTTGGGGTGGTTTTTTTTTCCCCAACAAAAGGTATCTAGCAAAGGTACTGATTTCTTTACCTTCCCTCAATAATATAGTTGCCAGTGCTGTTGCAAGATTCTGTGTTTCTTATAACCCTTTTGCAGGCAGTCTTCTGAATGTTTTCCAGCCAGAAAAGCCCTCTCTCCTTGCATCTGCCCAACATTAGCACTTCACCATGCACAAAGGCATGGATCCCTGCAGCATTGCATCTGCACCCTGACGCTGCTCCACCAAACATTGCTGGCTCCAGTTCCATCACCTGTGCAGCTTGTCAAAGGTGACAGTATGAACCAAAGGATAATAACCATACTTTGGATATGACTTCAGATTTAATCAGAAGCCTAGATAAGACTGAACGCACCTGCCTGTCTGTCATTAAAACCAAAAACTTTTGGATAGAACTATGCCAGAACTTGTAAAGGGACACCATGCTGCTCTTTGACAAACTCTGTCCATCACATGGAGCCCTTCAGAGAAGAAATCTGTTCCTTCCAAAAAGTCTGAAAGACTGTTATCAAATCCAACACTTAGAAGCCACAGCTTTCTTGCACTACGTGGCCATACATTTTCATCTTCACAGTTCTCCCTTGTACTTCTGCAATTTGTATTAACCCCTTCTGAGCTCAGTGATGGAGAACTAACTTTATGCAAGATGACTGAAGAAGCTCAGCTTGTTTCAACCAGCAAAAAGACTTCAAGCAAGGATGTGATTCTCTCTGAATACAGCAGAGTAAACACTGGGGAAGGGAAAGGACTATTTAAGCTAATGGATGATGTTGCAAGCTGCTATGGCAGTCTGTTTACAGACTTCTGGAAAAACATCCCTACAGATCTCCAATACTCCCTTCACTTTTGGAAAGATTTCCTTGTCAGCATGGGGTTACGAATCATCCCCTCTCCTTTTATTTCTCTCTCTCAAATGGAAGATTTCAGCCTTCTATGCAGTTTTGCAGCAGGTGGCCAATGCAGAAAACAGAACAACTGTGGCATTAAGTAAACGATTAAGCCAAGTATCCTGCTACTAAGTCATTCTGCGAATCAGATATGAAGATCTTTTTAACCCATGAAATTTTCTAACACACTTATGTCACCAGTGCATGCAATCTTCCTGCTCTCATGCCTCTGGGAAGCCATACTCACCTTGTGCCTCATACCAAAATCTTTGTACGACACAGAGCCACAGGCCATGCAGCCCAGAGGGCAGTGAACTCCAGAATAACTCACAGGCAGGAGTCGGGAGCTGTTTGTGACAGCTCCCATCGCTCCGCTGCAGTACAGGACCGAGCCGGGCATGCAGAGAGACTGGCAAGCTGGGTGCTGGCTGCAGTGGCCCCAGTTGTCCACCTTTCCGTGGTGGTCTGGGGTGAAGGTTGCTCAGCTGCCCTTCTGCCAGCACAGTTCCCCTTTCCCATGTGATATTCCAGGACGGTCACCACATTCATCCCCAAAAACTTACAGGGTTTAGAAAAGGCTCTGTTACCCACATAACTGCCCATTACCGCTATCGCACCAGCCAATCAAAGATCTCTGAGTACCTTTTAAGGTACTCATTCACAGCAGGATTGCAAGTGCTTCATTTATAGCTGAACTGAGCAGCAACCCTTACAGAAATGGCGCCATACATAGTAACTCCGGTTCTGGCTGACTTCTGGTGCCACCAAGTGGTCCTTTAGTCAACAGGCTGGCCTGGCCAGGACCGTACTGAAGCACAGCCATGAGCAGAGCGGTGAGCAGAGCGGTTCCTGGCTCCCTGCGGGGCTGGTAGCATCATGCCACGGTTCACTGCTTTCTGTGGCGATGGTAAGGGTAGCTCCTGGCTTCACCTAGATAATGATACTACACACAACAGACAGCATTAAGAACACAAATATAGATTTACCCACAGGTGTACAATATGCATCTCGGAGGAAAGAAATGGCACCCTCCTGTTAAGCAAGAACAGTAAGTGCCGAGAAAATAAACCACTTTGCTGCTAACAAACTCATTGGAGCAGTCCTTAAAACAGATCAAATCTACCATCTCCATCAATGTCTGACTAATTGTTGGACAAGAATTTGTCTTCTTTTTGCATTGTTTCTCTGCAAACGTCCCTTGTCCTTACCTGTTTGCTGAGTCTTGCTACAGATAATATAATAATATCTAATTTACATATAGATTAAAAATTACCTTGAAGCTTATTTACCCCTTGATGAGAAAAGGCAGTGGCCCGCCATACAGATATATAGGTTCCATTAAACCCCTGTCATATAAATATTAGAACTAAAAATGTTGGGGTTCAGTTTTCTTGGGTCAATATCATAAATTGGACTTTAGAAAACTGCTGTTTTCATAGCAGTTCAGGTACAAAGTTTTATTCCAGATACTAATAGCCACTGCTCAACTATTGCTATTTACTTAATTAGTATTATTAGGCTTGCTCGGGTTATCAAAAATTACTCAGTTTGTTCTTGTGCCTCATTGCATTAGCTTCAGCACATTTTACGAAACTTCCCTCTCCTTCTCCCTCTCTTAGACACTGTCAACCCAATGTGCTTTCAGATCTGGCACCATGAAAACAGCCCTCCCTCCCTCTGTCTCTCTCTCTCAACTTTGACTCCAGACACCGGTTTCTGTCTCAGGACACTTCATCTCGATCCCCAGAGCACATCAGTCACTGAGGAGAGCTGCAAAAGCCTGCCACAGCCAGTCTCCCTGTGTAATTCAGTAATGACAGTGGATGCTTTTTTCCAAAGACATGCATATGGTTGAACACCCAGCTATCACCTTGTCTTCAGTAATGCATTCTCATCATAGTAAACAAGAACTAGAGATGGAAAAATAATGCAGTGACATAAACAAATAAAACTTTCCCTTTTTCCTTAGTCTCCTAAGGAAATTATTAAACTTTTCTGTATTAATTTACTGAGGTCTTCATATCTTTTACCATGCATTAAGCTTCATTATTACAAAATATTACAGAACTTTTATCATCTCTGACTGCTTGTTTTCAGTTTAACAAGGGAGCAATTGCTGAGAATGAGACAGGTATACATAGTGTTCCGAAGCTTACTAATTTTCTTTATGCTCCACGTACTATTGAAACTTCATAGTCATCTGAAATATGTCTTCACTGATCTTTTTTCTGTCCTTTCTCAGAAGAGAATGATGCACATTTTCCCCTTCCAAAGAACCTTGCAAGTGGAGCATGAATTTAGACTTCGTAAATGCATTTCAGGTATTGAAAAGACTGCCAAGATGCTGCCGGGCAGTGGCTCTGACGGAAAGGGGAGCCCCCAGCCCTGACTGGGGCACGTGGCCTCCAGGCACAGGCATCCACACCTCTTGCTGGTTGATGTTTAGTGACATTAAGAATATGGGTTATGCTCAGTTTTAGCATACAGGTGAAGTGCATGTCAGTGGACTTACAGCCGTTTTCACTCTTCTGTAACTTTAGGTCTAGGCTCTGATGGCTAGTGAAAGAAGGGTCCTCATAACCTTCACAAAAACAAAAACTCAGGTTGGAGACACTTGCCTGTCTGGTTGCACAGCCCTATAGCCATGGCTGAGCACTCACAGTACCACACTTAACCCAATATTCACTTTTTTAATGAAATGACAACTTTTTCACAGATAGATCTGCTGTAGGACATTGGGTTAAAAAAAAAATTGGATGTGAAGATGTATTGCCAACCTAAGTCTTCATTATTGTGTTAAGAAGGAAACCTAACATAAACCTTCAGGAAAAAGAAGCTTTAAGGATTAGTAGATGTTCCTTGACAAGAATGCCTATTAAGAGGGGCATATAATGGGTCCTCTATGTGTAAAAAGGTAGGTTTAGAGTATCCTTAAACCCCAAGACATTGAGAGTCTGTAAGCTTGAAGCCCTTGTGCTGATTCTTCCTTGGAGCAGTTCACCTCCAACAGCATTTGAAACCATTGGACTAAATCAAATAAGGAGAAAGAGGACATGAAAAGGCCCATCAGTATTGTGAAATGACTCTGTAGAGGACTCTCCAAGCTCCCAGAGTGGCTGCACTTAGAGCTCACTCAGTACTAATGGGGCGCCTGAAGTAGGATCACTTTTCTGGGAAGCAGGAGTAGTGGCAGTGTAGCCCCATCCCTTCCCGTCTCTGAAGACACAGGCAGGCGGAGCAGCTGTCATTTGTGCTCTCTCCCCTGCTTCTCAATCAGCAATTAGCTCCTTTCCTGACTTGTTTTCTCCCCCACCATAGCCTACCCAGGCCTCTGAAATACAGCACCATGCTGGCCACAATGGAAGGAGAGGCACCATGGCAGAGAGGAGGGGAGAGGTATTAAACAGCTTTCATTAAAAAAAAGTAATAAAATTGCTGCTATTTGTTGTTATGGTTCAAAAACGTTGTTGAAAAAAAGGGCAAGTATCTAACACAGAAGACAGAGTGCACAGAAGGGCAGGGTCGCCTATACCACATCAATTTTTCCTCCTTCTCTGTAAAACGGAAGGTATAAGAAAAAAAATTGCACGTTGCCCCTTCAACACAGTATGGAAGATTTAAGTTCTGTCAAAAGGATAAGTGCAAGGCCAAATTACTAGTTTCATTTAAATCCTTCCACCGAATAGCCTTTTTTTAAAAATGAATACAGCCCCTTCACTGTTACCCCTTCACTCCTGTGTTCATTTTGACATACATGATTTAATTTTTTAGGAGCATTCACCATGGATTCATTGTGAGAGAGATAAGGGACAGATTCGTTGTAGAAATCATCATTTTTTGCTGCACTAATTTTTCTCAGTTCTCTGATCTCTTCAATTTTGAAAGAAAGACTACCAGCATTATTTCTTTTCTAAGCTTTTCTTTTCAGTGATTGCAGTTCCATTACATCCTCTTACTGTATCTTGCACAATTCGATGGATATTGCAAGTACAGGAAGGCCAAACATGAGTAAAGAAACCAAAAAGAAAATGCAGAAATACGAATAAAGTAGGAATTGAGTTAGGCTTTTTTCTTAAAGAAACCTACAAATGCTTAAGTTGCAACAATGACTCCTCTTAGTTATTCCAAAATCCTTGCTTTCCTGACCTAACTGTATTTTCAAGAACTTATGATGACATCCGTTTCTTAGCTGCTTGGTCTTTTTTCCCATCTTGATAACCTTGATATAATTCTGAATATTGGTTTAATTCTCTTACAATCTTTACCTTGACAAAACCCCTCCCTTCTGTGGGGACAACATTCTACCCTTTGGTTTTTTTCATTGTAAGTATGTTTTCTTCCTAAATGATATCACCATACCCATATTTATCCTATAACCACATGGGAAAAAACTTTACTTGGAGGTAAGTGTGTGCCCTATGAAAACTATGTGTTCCACTCTGTGTGTGTATGTATACCTGGATCTCGGTACATCCTCACTGCACTCATAACACTGTGACATCCTGATATGCATAGAGTATTATGTGCATTCCTCTGGTAGGACTCTGACAAGTCTGCTTGGAGTTCACCGGTCATTGGCCTGTCTTACATAGGGTGATTTGGCACACATTGTCCAACCTTTCAATACTCGATACAAATAATGATCTTAACCAGAAAGAAGTCAGATGTTTAAAAGGCCTGCAGGAAAGCAAAAGAAAAAAAAAAACAACACACAAACAAAACACATATGTGGGCTACCTGTGGAAGTAGAGTGGATATTGTGCACCTGGTAGGATGAAAAATACAGAAATGAATCTTGGGATGTCGTTTCTCCTTTGGTTTTCGTGACTGCGTTGCTGCCATTTACATCTAGGCACATACTCACCAAATTCAAGGAAAAGGTAAATGGGTCAGCGAGCAAATAACTGAAGGAGCTCCTAATTCACAGTCTGTATGTGCAAGCAGTTATGGAATAAAAATTATAAATAAGGAAGGAAACGCTTTGAATTCACCTGAACTGTGGCTAGAGAGAAATAAAAGAAGCAGTGCTCCAACATTGATCACTTAGAGATAGACTGTCTGGATGACTTGGGTACCTATAGATTGAGTGGGTTAATCCCCTGGGCAACGACAATGTGCGTGTCAGGCACCACCCTCGCTGCCCAAACCCTGTCCTTTCCACATGGGTTATTATTATTGCCTGCTCCATCCTGAAGCCTCCAACTGACAGTATCGTGAGGACCGTACATGTTTCACTACTGATGGTGTGTATTTTGTAGATCAGACAATACTGTGATTTTTTAATATTAATGTCCCTGTAGCTTTTCCTTAAATAAGTAACATGATCCTGAGTAAATTAGGTATTAGTTTATGACACACAAACTCAGCTTTTTAAAAGCTATGGCTTAGAAATGTTCTGTTTTATCCCCATCTGTTTATCTTTGCAACTGCTAAGGGACTTGTCCTACAGACCTTTTTCTCCCCTTTGAGTAAGGGGTGGACGAGAGTAATTGCAACAGCTGCAAGAGCCTTTGAAAGGGAGACTTTCACTGTAACTTGGGGACTGAACTACTGTTGTCTTGGAAAATGTCTCCCTTAATGACATGCTTTGGCATCTGTTTTAATTTTGGTTGCTGACATAGCAGAGAGGATATTGTTTCCCTTCATTATTGTTTTCTCTAGGGAATTTCCACAGAATATATGTAACACTCATATCTTTCTCTTACAATACCTGTGAGATGGATAATACTAGCAGCTCCTGTATTCTTTCTATACCTCTAGTCAGATCTATTAAGAATACCTTTGTTAGTCTCAGAGAAAACAAAATATATTTTTTTTACTGCCATCCTGAGGAAACAGTTATTTCTCTGCATCATGCTGTGATCCTGCCTTCAGTTACATCCCTCTGGAAAGGGTCCATGTGTTTTTTCTCTATTATATTAAGACATAAGAAGATTAAAGTTATATATTTCATTTAAGGTGATGTTCAGTTTCAGATGTTCCTAATCCAGAGTGTTTATGCCCAATTAGATACTCAGGAGGGCTTATCATTTAAAGTTCTTTCAACTGGCATCAGAAGAGTAACATTCATTTTTTAGAACTAGCTAAAATTAAAGCCCAAGTCATTGAGAGTCATTTGAACTGTGAATCACAGTCTCCATAACTGGAAGATTCCAGATGTACAAGTACCGAGTTCTCCTTCGGAGCTTTCTGAAAGGAAGAGATGTGCATTTCATAGCTATATACAAGTCTGCATCAAAAATAGTCTGCAGTATAGGAATGATACTGAATGGTACCAGTATTCAGTGCCATGCCTTTGGTCTAAATATATACAAATAAGCCATGTATCCAGATCTCACCTAAATTAAGCACACAACTGATGCAATTGTACAATAGCAGTATGATCTCAGCTGGCCTTTTGTCCACACGAAATAGGATTTCAAAAGAGTATCTAAGCATTGAGTTGCAATATATCCTAATACCTTTTAAAAAATAGAAAATTTCATCCACATTTCCTCCCCCCCGCCTCCTCCCCTTCATTCTTTTAACTGCTTTGGAGAGCATTGATCTGAACTTGGATGAGACATACCTGGCACTCTTTTGCATATGTGTATAGCTTTTGCATTCTCTTCCAGATGTCTGTTTTCCTTAATTACATCAGTCACACCGAGGGCTGAACATATGAGACCCATGCCATATTTTTTGGGTTGGGACAATCCTCATTATCAATACAGGCTGGGGGATGATGTGATAGAGAGCACCCCTGTGGAAAAGGACTTGGGGGTACTGGTAGATGAAAAGCTCAACATGCGCCAGCAATGTGTGCTCGCAGTCCAGAAAGCCAGCCACATCCTGGGCTGCATCAAAAGAAGCATGGCCAGCAGGTCAAGGGAGGTGATTCTGCCTCTCTATGAGACTCTTATGAGACCCCATGTGGAGTATTGCANATGAGGGTGGTGAGACACTGGAACAGGTTGCCCAGAGAGGTGGTGGAGGCCCCATCCCTGGAGACATTCAAGCCCAGGCTGGATGAGGCTCTGAACAACCTGATCTAGTTGAAGATGTCCCTGCTCACTGCAGGGGGGTTGGACTAGAAGACCTTTAAAGGTCCCTTCCAACCCAACATATTCTATGATGCTACGATTTTTAGGCCCCCTCCCCACCCTGCTTCAACAAAACTCCTTTTCAACATGAACCAAACCTGGATCTGGTCTCAAGCAGGCAAGAAGAACCCCTGGGTTCCAGAGTAGTGTTTCAAGAGCATTGCTTTTAATCCCTGCTACCTCCTGCAGAGACCGGCATGAGCATGCTGAAAAGTGTAACCATGTATTTTGTGCCATTGTGGTAGCATAGCCATACACAATGCATAAGTATTTTACATACGTGTGTGAGCAATGTGACCACCAGCAGGGGAAACAAACATAGCTGCACAAAGGAAGCATCCGACTAAGCAAAAGTTGCCAAAGGACAAGATAAACATAAAAGGCTGCAGCAGGCAGGACATGCTGCTGCCTACAAATGAAGGATGACTGACAAAACCAGAACCAAGGTAAGCACGAGGAGAAGCAGATGAGAGGACTCTTTCAGGACCGGGTCAAAGAGCATATAAACATCAGGCAGGGAGAGGAAAGACAGAGAAGGAAGAGGACAGGCCCACACATGATCAGACTTCCTTTGTCGAAGAGCTCTCAAGCCTGATTGCCCACACCTCCATCACCAAGGCCACCAAGGACTCAGACATCGGCCCTGGCTTCATGGCGTCAGCTTTGTTGTACCACATACACAGGTGTGATTTAGGGTATCCGTGCTAAGGACAAACAGTTTTACGT
The DNA here is from genome assembly GCA_013396915.1 of Stercorarius parasiticus. Lineage (NCBI taxonomy): Eukaryota > Metazoa > Chordata > Aves > Charadriiformes > Stercorariidae > Stercorarius > Stercorarius parasiticus. The sequence goes on along the minus strand of VWZL01004793.1, from coordinate 68,600 downwards.
CCGTAGTGAAGACGATTAATATTGCATAAGTACTAACCATTAGCACAAAATGACTTGTTAATGGATGACTTTAATAAAGGCTTTTGAGTTTAAAATTGGCCTGCTTTATCAGTCTGCTAAAAACTCCAATCATAATAATCTTTAATTCCCTATATGTAAACATATATTTAGTTGCAAGATTACCCTCTTTTTAGCTTTAATGATCACAAAGTAAAAATGTGAACAATTAACTTTTACGAGCGCCAGGGTCGTTGATTATAAAGTTTAAGTCATCCTTGCTACGAGAGTACTGTGTCTGAATCCTACCAGGGCATGTGCCTCTTTCTTAGTGGAAAGAGTTAAATAGAGGCAATTTGTATAGCAGTGCGAGCATCTTAATGACCAGAAAGTGCCAAGCTGATTGAAGCTTGTGCTGTAACTAGTGCAGATAAGTAAATACGTAACTTTGCAGCGTAACGTCACTGTTGAAAGTTTGTAGGACACATCCTTCCCTGGTATAAGTCAGCCAAGCTTCATGGCAGTCCATCAGACCCAGCTGAGATACTGATCCCACCCAGGAAAGCCAGTGCTCTGCAATTTGATCGCCTCTCAAATACTTGCTAGCAAAACGTACCTGCTGAAAACTTTAGAGGCTAATCTTCTGTCTGTCTGTGTCATTTTTAAGGTGTCTCTGCCTCGGTATCTAGTATGGAATCTCCTGCTGCTGTCAACACATGCTCTACATCATTTTTCATCATCTCTAATTTTGCAAAAGCACACTTTAGCAACCCTATAGTTCCACAGGACATGTCTGCATCTTGCTGTCCTTCACTTTACAAAAATATAACTAGAATTTCACCTCCTTTTCCCATTCGACTGTGATTTGTCTGAAGACTTTTTTCTTTTAACTTCTGTTCACAAACTTCAAATGGAAATAGTAGTGACTGATAACAGCAGCCTTGTGTTTCAGCAGCAGTGCTGCCCATTTGCCTAAAGCATTTGATTTGCATATTCTTTAGTTAGATGCTACATCTTCTTCAATTTGATAGCAGAAGGATATAACCTTGCTAGTCTGCATCAGATGCCATTGTTATCATATTTCTGCAGCTGATGCTGTAACCAAAAGCCTTCTCTGACTGAATGCTAGGCTTAAAATTTTTTTGTGTATGTATGTGAAACATTCCTCAAACATGCCTCTAACACTGCATGCAATTGATATTTTTTGTCATTTTCATTTTAAAAAATATAAAAATTAAAATTATACTCCACTAAGTATTAGGAAGTTGGTAATATCTTAAAATATTTAATAATGCACTTAATATTCACCTGTGACTTTGTAGGCTGAAAAAGAAGAACGTTATAAAGGATCCCCAAATTAAGTTTCTGTGAAGTAGAGATTAGAACCAGTTACGCAATACCAGGCAAAAGAGAGCTTGTTTGAGTTTATAAGCCGATTACACTGCTCCCTTGCTCTGACTAAAGCACCTTTGTTGTCCCACTTCAGACTCCACTGATAATGCACACAATTTTCAACTCCTAAAATACATATTAGTATATGTAATGCCATTAGGAACACACTTAACTTCTCTGAGCATGCATTAATCATAATTTCTGAGAGACTTTGTAGGTGTTTGTATATCTAAAGCTTATGACCTTGTGAGACACATGACATTTTGCCTGGTGCTCAGTACCAGTGGGAGTTAGGGGCTGACTAAGATTCCTCCCTGCTGGCTTGTTAAAGCTTCCTCTGCTCTTTCCTACAATCCTGTGCAACATAACTTACAAGAGAAGGGAAGGCATGGGCAATAACAGTAACTCATTTAAATCCCCGAGGATTCACATAAACTCCTCCATATCTCATCGTATGCCAGTGTAGACAACTGGGTTCCTGTGAGGCACTTCTTTCCCTGATCCCAGGGACAGTAGGTCTCAAGCCAGCCTGCTCTGTTTTCTACTACGTTTTCTGGCGCTTATACACATTGCTAAGATGGCTCATTCTTTCAGTTTACAGATTTACTGCATCACTCCCATATATAAGAGATGTTTCACTTGTTATGAAGTTCATTTAAAATCACCCTTAAAACAAGACAGGTTAAAATGAAAGACAAAGTAGTATGATAATTTCTAACACAGCATTATTACAAATGTGCTTAATTAAGTAAGCAAGTGGAGCTGGGGCAGCGTGCTGTTTGAGTGGATACTGAATGTGTTTGCATCATGATCATACTTAGATTCCTTACGTTTCAGGCTGCATGCATTAGAGAAAACCTCCTGATGGAAGAGGTTCCTGCTCACAGCCAGCTCTATTAGTTTCTTGGGGCATGGAAATGTTCTGTGATTGGACCACAAGACCTCCACTCTGTCTGTTTATGCAACTTTTTGAACTCCTTGACATCACCTAAAACTTCTTCCTCCCACCTGGGTGACTAAGGGTGCTGCTTTTGCAGAGTAAAGTGTCTTCATCTGTTGGGCATAATATTTAACATCATTTGCATGCTGACGAAATGCTCAACAGAAATATTTGAATGGGAAAATGCAAGTGGCTCATTACCGGCTCTTGACTGAGATTAGACATGACCGTAATTAATCACTGCAGGATGACATTAAGCTTCGTGTGGCTGACCTCCTCCACAATCTTTGAGAGAGCACAACAATTACAAAATGTAGATAACAACATGGTGTGGCTTCCTGTCTTACTCATTCGTGTTCTGCACCTTTAGCGTTGTTTACGATTTTATATTGTTTCTTCTATCAAGAAAATAACTTAATTGGCTTTTACATATGTCCTGTTTGTACAAGATAGTTTTTTCAGACATGCATATCAAGATTGGATTCATCCTTTACATGAAAATACCATTAATACAACTGTAGAACTTATGGACCAAGGGTCATCAGAGTCAGGATAGTCAGGTATACTAATTATCAGATATACACCCCTTGCCACAAGAGATCAAATACAGCAATCTTCAGATCTATAGCACACAAAACTGAATTACATCTGAAGTTGTAAGTGGCAATCAAAGAACTGGTGAGTTTGTACCATCCCCAAAGATGCTGTTAACAGACTGCAGCTGTAATACACTGGAAACAGGCTGAGAGGGACCTACCTCACTTTATTCACCTACTTTCTAAATGTTGTTATGCTGCAGAAATGCTTGTATTTTTGAATGAACTGAAATAACGCTGCCTATTCCCTGTCTGATATGCATGAGTCAAGTAATATAGTGGAGGCTTCTTTGGTCTATGTTTTGAATATATATTCTGAAAGGTGCTCTGGAAACCGAGCTTTTATCTTCAGAAAAGGTTTAGAAATAAGCATGTCTCAACATCGTTTGAAATGTCATCTCAGAATTTGGTCACTTTAGGTTGTCGGTAGTGTTCATCCAGTGGCCGTGGATGCTGGTGTTTGTCACCTAGCCATTGGAAAATCATGCTAGGCCACCAAAACCACTTCCCAGGCAGCACCAACAGATGAGAGCAAATGGAACACTCATGGCCTTTTTGCTGAGAGCCCTGAAGGTCAGTGGGACTCTACCAGAGACTGAAAACCTCCTCTGCACATCAAATTACAGTGACTCTTGTTCAGAGAGCCTGGCATCAGCCTCCCGCACTGTAAAGGGGATATCAAATGAAACCACTGTGTTTCTTCTAAATGACCTCCTTGCCATAGCCATTTCAGGCATATAAGAGCTGCTAAAGTGCAAGTGCGCTTTATGTAATGACATCAGAGTGTGTCAAGCATTTGGCTCACACATGAACTCTTGTGGCAGAGATGCTCGTTCTCTGCTGTCGTCTGTTCTGCTGCATATAAGCTCCCATGGCGTCTGCACAGTAATTACAAACACAAACAACTGGCAGTGGGAATGCTACAGAACATACCTTTGACCAGATAAGTATCTTGACCTCTGTGTGTTCAAAAAAGGCACTACAATTGAGAAGTGTCTGCTTATTGCAAGGGAATTCGAGCAGCTAGGAAAGGTGTGAGTCCTGGAAGTGCCCTGGGACTTGCAGCAAAAAAAGAATCCAAACGAATGGGGTTTTGTTCTTCCCTAGGTGAAAAGCACGCTGCAACTAACAGGTCAAAACATACTGTTCCCTGCTTCTTCAGCTGCACTGCAGCACAAGAGAGTGCACGCAAATTCCCCTAGCTTTGAAACCAGTCCTTGAGTGTCAGGTACTAACTGCCATAAAGAGCTGTCACTTACCCATCTCCCTTACCTGTCTCTTAGCAGCAGAGCTGCTTTGAAATCATTAGTGAGAGGCATGTTATTTGCAAAGACTGTTAACTTCTGCTACAGATTCTGATCTCAAATATTTATTTTAATAAGAGATGAGTTTGTTCCTTGCCACTTCTCTTACATTTCCTGATAGAACACAGTAAAAATATTAAAAAGTGTATCTCACAAGCATTTGGCTAGCATGAGGATTGCAGATTTAGCTTTGCAGTGTGTTAAGGTTTTTGTAAAGTGCATTATTAGAACAGGGCAAAAAATACAGGGCAATTCTCCTGTCTTGCTTCAGTGGCCGTGATGACTGATGGACTACTTATATTTGTCTGTGAACAGGAAAATAACTTCCAAGGTCTCTAATTTATTTCTTTTTTAAAAAGCAGGATTTCTGATCTTACATGCTGACTGATTTTGAATGAAAAATGGAAATGACGGACTTTTAGTCCTTGCTTCCAAGATCAGTTTACTGCCCCTGCCACTAATAAATCCTGAAAAAAAATGAACCAGTAGTGGGGAAAAAAATGTGTTGTCTTTACCTCATCAATTTCAATGATTCTTTTAGTATTCTTAGCTGTTATTATGACAACAAAAATTACTCCATATTCATTCATTACTTTTCTGGAATGAGTTTATTCATCAGCACCTGAACTTTAATTTCTCATGCTCTAATATCTCATATTTCTATTACTCATTTCTGCCCAGGATACCAGCTACTTTGCCGTGCATTTTGGAAAGAAAACAATTATTAACGTCATCAGTGATAGTGTACACTTTGCTTGCAAATTTCAGAGACATATTGGACAACTTCCTGTGAAGTTAGGTGTTGCAGAAATGATAAACTCTTGTCACAAAGTGACTATTAGGTCCATAATTTTAAGCCACCCATTTTATTGCTTCCTGGCTGCACTACTATTTTTAGCTATTAATCCACGCTACTTAGGCAAAACTCCCTCTGAAGTTCCACTGTCCTGACAAAGCAGAAAGAATGAAGAGACACCCTGTTTTTGAGTCATGTTTCTCTATGCTTGTGAAGAGGAAACAGAATACTATATGCTGTTCGCTGCTTCTATCTATATGAATATTTTCTTATATTTCCTAAATATAAGCATTTGTTATACGGGGTGTGGTACCTGTGGAATAACTACTAAAATAGCCGAAAATACAGCGTTGTTCACGCATTAAGGAAAGGTATAAAATCAAAAGGCTTCTAAGGTAGAATACAGCTGCAGCTGGTATGTGAAGAATTCAACATCTGTGATTCCCTGTACAATATTTCTTGCGAAGCTACACGGGGGACAGAACGGAATGTGATCTTCTGTGGCCTTGCCCTGTGACATATAGCAGATATGGGAACAAGATGGTACTATGGAATCGATAATCTGCCTATTTGCTACCCTGAGCCAACATTTTCTCAATTTTTGATGAAATGCTGTCCTTTGTGCAAACTTTGCTCATTATAATGTCATTATAATACCAAAACACACCTCCATCCCGAAGGCTACCCACCTCCAAGGTGCAACCATTCCTCCTTGAGTCTGTGCCCTGAATTTTTTGTAAACTATACCTTTAAATGTGAAGCGAGAGAATTTTACACCAATCATCATAAAAGTATTTATGACTAAAGTCACTCAAACTCCACCTTGCAGGTAAAAAATAGTATAAAAATAGCCCAAGAAAGGGGGGATATCAGGGAAGACACCATCGTGAACAGGTCAAGGGGGACTCCATCACTGACTGTCTTTGAGTTCTGGGACCAGTCAACGGGCTGAGCCTTTCTTCCCCCATGTAGGGACACCTTTGGGTAAGACTTAGATTATACTGAGTGCTTTCTCGGAAAACTTAAAAATTTCTCTAGAGAATCTTTTTCCTACATTTATAGCCAGGCTGTATTGTTTATAACTTTGTCGCAGGTTTTGTATCTTTAACAGTACTTTTATTTGCACATGCTTTGCAGACAGTGTATTTATCACCATCAATCATAAGAACCTATATATCTGTTGCTTAAATAAACTGCACTGTTTAAGTAGCTAGTCATTTTCGTTTCTCATTGAACATGACCAAAGACTCGAGAGTGGCCGTGCTAGTTCATGAGCACGACTAGACTGAAGGTGCAGTCCACTATTAGTGTATCCAAATCGTAACAGTTTAATATACATATTAAACATGACTAGACTGACAGTGGTGAATTGGGCATCACTCAGAATTTAAACCTAGCTACACCTAGCCTCCCACCTCGGTGAGGAGTGTTAGAACGCAAGGGGGTTTATTTTCTGCCAAAACTAGTTTGCCTACTAACACATTGGGCATCACTCAGACTTTAAACATAGCCGCACATAGCCTCCCACCTCAGTGAAGAGTGTTAGAACGCAAGGGGGTTTATTTTCTGCCAAAACCACTTTGCCCCTTTCACGCAACGGTATCTTACTGCTATAGCCAGTCCTTAGAAATTCAGAACTTTGTCTGAAACTGCTGATTATTTTGAGCATCATCTAAAAGCACAACTGCTTTTTGCAATGAAGCAATCACACATGAGGCCATATTAGGCTATCCACCTTGCATCAAGCAACACAGCAGAGTAGCTTTAAAATACCTGACAGGATTTTAATCCCGAGTGGAAAATTAATAGCATGTTACAAGAAAAATGGATAAGAAAGTAAGGATAAGTGACAAGACAGTGACAAGACAAGAAAAATTGAAAGCAGACCACAGAATACTCTGTGTTCTTTTAAATGTTGATACAAGTAAATGTGGTGGACAAGAAATACCTTAGATTGTTAACATCAACAGGCAGGAGATAACCTGTAGCGGTGAGGGGGGTGAATGTCGAAAACTAAGCATTTGAATTCTCAAGCAGAGGTCCACTATTTGCTAGATACAACCTGTATGGACTTGCTGTAAAATGTAGTAACACCTGGACTAAACAGAAGTGGCATACACCAAATCCTTTAATGAATAAAAAGACACACGCCACAACATGAGGCAAAACCCTCAATTAAGATGTGGGTCACGTGTGTTTCTACATACATAATATTTAGATGGAGAAAAGCAGATTTGTAAAATTGGAAAAGTCCTTGGAAAGGGGGGAAGTTCCTTAGAAATGCACCTAAAAAAAGCCCAGGGATGCTCGGGGACTTGGCCACCGACACCCAAGATCAGTAACTGCAAGCACCAGAAAAGCACTAAATCAAGACTTTCTCCCCAGCTCTCCAGGAGCAGCTGCAATATCCCCAATGAGAAGGAAGTGAAGACTGAGGGAATGTGACTTTGGGAATGAGTGTGAGAGCGTGTGTGTGAAATTACCAAGGAAGGTAACAGTGCCAGCACCATCAGTTCTTAAAATCCCAGTATCCAAACACACTATGTTTTCTCTGTCATGCTCATGACATTAAGACATGGAAATGAAGTAGAAATAAAACCTCTAATAAAAATGCATTGCTAGGTTATGTAGACAAAAGCTTCTGTAAGACATAAACCTACCATAAATGGCTGCAAGTTTAGCCAGTCAAACAACTGCTAAAACAAATATTTGATGAATCACAACACATTTTTTCAGTATCTCTAATATTTGAACATACCAAACAAGATAATCAAGCTTGAAAGATAAGGACAGAGAAAATAAATATTTAAGTCAAGACAGAACACCACAGATGTGAAGTGTGAGTCTGTTACTGACCTTTGTATGCAACACTTCAGAGCAGGATCAAATGAAAGAGGATGAAGAAAGCTACCAAATCTTTTCTCTGGTGAAAATAATCATACACATTATGAGGTGGTGTTGAATTGTACCCGCATTGTTGTTATAAGGTAAAGCTGTCATTGATGGCTGCACTGCCTCAAGGCTAGGTTTTCCTCTCCTGGAAATCTAAAGGAAACTTTTGCCACTGATCCCAGTGGAAGTAAACCCAAATGCAGAGAAAGCAAAAAAAGTCACAGCAAAATAAGAACATCTTCGACACAGATTTACTCCTGCAGACCTCTCTGATACTCAAGGTTTGCCCCTGTAACATGCCAGTGTTTGGCTTAACTGTAAGAGATGAGCGAGTGTCTGTAATCATTTTAAGTATCATGAGATCCTATTAGTATTTCTAAACTAAGAACATATAGCACTCAGAATTCTTTACAAATAGCTCAGAGGGCTGGCTACATGCATTTGACATGACTGCTAGCCAGCTGTGTGGTTGCTTGAAGAAACTTAGTCACCTTAAACAGTCCCAAAATCTATGCAGCCAGCAGCCACTTCATCATGTGGTTACACACTTGGCTTGCACCTACCCGTGCTGAAAGACATACTCTCACATGTGGCTCCTTCCAGCTGAGGATAAAGTGCTGAGCTGTATCCGGATTTTAAGTACTTTCCCATATGGAAAAGACGTGGGCCTTGGCAACTCCTATGATCCTAAGAAACCATCATTTTTCTTCACTGTCCAATCCAGTTGTCTTAGGACTGGCTCCTGAGTCACATACAGCTCTGGGAATTTCAAGTGCAGTATTTGTGCTGGAACTACAGCCAGTGATGGCAGCAAGGCGATAGGAGGCCAGAGTTGATAGATAATCCAGTGTCTAATTATGAGAGCAAGCGAGACAGCAGGGAATGTCAAAGGTGCCGGTTCTTGACCGCCTTGCTGTCTAGCTGAATACCCAGCTGTCCCTCAACATAGAACTACCATATTTTCTGCTTGCAAATTACTCCCCGGGCCTCTGCTTGGAGTAGGTGCTATGTGTCTTGAAGGGAAGACTTGGATATGCACTTTTAGTCTGGCTAAGTGCAGTGCAATATATTTCTTTGGCCTTGGAGGTGTAGGGAAACAACTGTAATAATTTCGTTAAACTCAAGAGGAGGAACAAAGAAGTTTATGCACCCAAGAGTTCATAAGAATGCTCTGCATAAAATCCAGCTGAGGTGTCTTCTGTCACACATGGATGGAAAAGCAGCAGAGAGATAGGCATGCTGCTATAACGCCACATGGATTTTGGGTACCACAATATTTTTGTCAGAAGAAAAAATCAGATTTTTCAACACCTCTAAATGCCTTCATAATGGCAAAAGAATTTTAATGTGGAGATTAAAATGAGCCGGCAGTGAGACAATGAAGCCGACTAAATAGCCTGACAGCTTGGTAGACCAGCTCAACATTCATAGCTCCATAAAATCGTGATCACCCTTCAGCTGGTGCCATTTCAGGCACAGCGCACACCAGTGTCACTAAGACTCTTTTCAAGTATTTTAACCAAAGGACTACGTGTTCAAAACACTATCAGAGGACCAAAAAGTCATTATCTAGCTTGTGGGAATTGCCCCGTAACCCTTCTGAACAGGAAGTTCGGGTTACAGTTTGTTTTCCTCTAGAATTAGGAGCCCTTAAATCAGTGACAGAGACAGACACCCGCACCTGGCCATGTAGTATGGGTAACAGTAAAGCTATCCTAAATTAGCTGTTGGATGTTTAATACAGAATGCTATGTCACACACCTAGAAGGGAGGAGTGATCAGCACTGTAAGTATGTGTGGAAGCATTTTCCACCTGGAAATCAAGGTGACAGTGGTTTTTATCCAAAGTGTATGCCTGTCCTGGTTCTAAGGTTCCATGCTTTGTTTTTCACTCTTACAATGCCTTGTGCACTGACATTTAAATGTATGTCAAGTTACAAATATGCAAGCAGACAGGACAGCATTTGGCTCTTCCAGCTCCTCACCCTTTCCTTTCAGCCATAAAACCATCCTTCTATGGTTAATTCCCTGCTCAGATTTCTGATAGCCAGAGTATGAGAGTGACTGTTGGGATGCCTCCGAGGCCCCTCTTCTTGTTCAGACAGCCAGATAAGAAGAGCAGGTCAGATAGGGACATCAGTGTAATGGTGAATGTGAATGGGATACCCTAAACTATCTCAGGGGGCATTTGTCCAACACTGATAATGCTAAAGATGAAGATGACTATCAGATTGATTAAACAGTAATCAGGCAATTAAGAGAGACTTCGTCAAAAAAGAAGGAGCCAGCCTGAAAAGCAGTATAAAAGCAGCAGAAGCGTTTGCAGCAGTGGGAAAGAGCCAGGGCTGGCCCGAACACCCTGAGAGCTGCTGGTGCTGGGGTGGAGAGAGCAGCCTTGCTGCAGGGTACCACTGGGCACCTGCACCCCATCACCGTGAAGGGCACAGAGGAGGGAACCCCCATTGGCATGTGCCTACGGGATCTTTCCGGAGTCTTCCTCCGTGACATGTGGGTCTGGATTGCAAGGGTGGCAGAGGTGCAGGTACAGCTGGAGAACTCTGTCACATGCAGCAGTACTCAGGAGAGGGGACATCAGCTTGTGACATACATACCCAGTCATCCACTTAACTGGGTGGGGTGAAGCACACATGGATCGCATTATAACATTTTGGGATTATATGGGCATATAAAATTTGTAAGCGGCTGTTAAGCAAGTATTTAGTATCAGTTTGTCTGTTATATTGCTGACACTGATCCTGAATGCATAGTTCATTGATTGCCAATTAATTTCATGTCACTAAATATGACGCAGCACTTAGGTCCTGATTTGACAATGGCGATTTGACCATTTCTACAGTTCTAGAGCAGTGAATCATTGTAAAACATGTCCAGCAACCTATGCTTAAAAGAGCATTGTGAAATACCTAAATATCAAAATTATTCTTGCAGTGAGGATGAGACCCACCTGTGTTAGCAGGCTTTCACAACTTTTATGTAGACATCTGCCTTCTGACGCATTCTCAACCCCTCCAAACCCCCCATAGCTCCTCTCTGTAATCCTTCTTTGTAACGATAAACAAGGAACCTAAGCCACATTTTCATGGCTGATCAGGTTGGTGAAAAATCTGTTAAGATTGTGATACACCTGATCACAGCTCTTAGCTGCAGCCTTATTTGCTATGTTTCGAGTGAAGCTGCACCCTAGGGTTCATTATTCCATGAGTGCAGTCATCTTTTGTGAAGCACATATCACGCTACCAACAGTTATCACACCAGCTTTGTACATTGCTTTAATGTGTTGTGGTACTAAGAATATATAGATGTAGCCAAGGTAACAAGTGAAAAGCAAATGGCTTCTTACTGGAAAAACATTAAAAAGCAGATAGCAACAGTCAGCGATTCAATCAAACTGCCCGACTACAGAAAATTGCATATATGAAGAATTCAGCAGGAAGACTTATGATGTCTGCTTTTGGTGGCAGTTGCGACCTTGACTGATGTCTGAGCACATTTTAGCACTGGGTCTCAAATTGGACAACAACAGAAGGAACCTACTGACCGCTTTTGAGTTTGGGTCTGACCTTGGATGTCTCCCAAGGAAACTTGCTTGTCCCCAGCGACCTTTAGTTTACATGAAGCCTTATGGAGCAATGCCCTTTGGTGACACTATGTAGACCTGGTAAGGCTGGACCGAAACAGTGGTGATATCAGAATAACCCTGCTGCTTTCCCTTGAAACAGAACTTGACTTCAGAAAGCCTCTACCTTTTTCCCTGGAAAAGCTTAAAACTTACCACAATCCTATAAGCATTGACCTCAGACACTACATGAGAAAAATTTTTACCCATCTTGGGCTTGTTACACACCTCCCAACCAGCTTCTGCTGACTCTGCAGTAAGTCTCTGACCCATTCCAAACCTAAAAGAGAAACTGGATGTTGTCATACTACTTCGGAGTGTGCAGTCTCCCTGGAGAAGAGAAGGCTGTGGGGAGACCTTACAGCAGCCTTCCAGTACCTAAAGAGGGCCTACAGGAAAGATGGAGAGGAACTCTTGATCGGGGAGTGTAGTGAAAGGAAGAGGGGTCATGGTTTTAAACTGAAAGAGAGATTTAGATTAGATATTAGGAAGAAATTCTTTACTGTGAGGGTGGTGAGACACTGGAACAGGTTGCCCAGAGAAGTTGTGGATGCCCCATCCCTGGAAGTGTTCAAGGCCAGGCTGGATGGGGCTTTGAGCAGCCTGGTCTAGTGGGAGGTGTCCCTGCCCATGGCAGGGGGGTTGGAACTAGATGATCTTTAAGGTCCCTTCCAACCTGAACCATTCTATGATTCTTTGATTCTATGATTAGCATACCGTGAGAGAACATAATGATAATTTTATAAGAAGTTACATACTTCCTTCAAAAACAACAAGCACTACCTACATCCAGCATGGTATGGTAACACTTTTGACAGCAGTAAGGCAGATGCCTTTAAAAACAGTGACCTTTTTTTCAAGAGGAAATGGCAGTGGAAATAATGAGGTAGAAAATCAATGTTTTTTAAAAGTGTGTACTTTAATATTGTGTTAAAAGTGGAAGAAGAAAGACATTCAAGTACAGAAATAGCACATCTCAAAAGTTTTTATGTCAGGGCTCATGAAAATGCTGTGTATCTATGAAAACAGCTGGGCAAGGTACTGCAAAATATGTTGGTTTAGGTTCAAACCTTGAAGAAACTAATGTCTCCAGTTTCAGTTTTAGTATGAAAATCTTTGAACTTTAAAAAAAAAAAGGCAAAAGCATTATAAATTGTCTTTGCTGTCTTTCCTGATGTCCCTTCTCCAACGAATTAAAGTACTCGTATGTGAACAAACAGCAAGGTACCAAAGTGTCCATCAAACATCACACATCCTGACTAATGCTGTTCAGATGTACCCGACTGTGAAGGGAATGCAATCCTTAGCACAGCCTGCTCGGTAGTGGCAGGCACCTAGTCTGTTTTGCTGTCCAAAGAGTGCCTTTCATGGCAGCTGGAAGGTCCATGGGAGGACTTCACACTCTTCTGCCCATTAACAGATAAAGGCTAATGCACTCATGCAGCAGATTTTAAATATTTCCCAAACCTGCCTGGCCTAATAAACTGGGCCATTTTCATAAGCCTTGGAGGAAAGGACAATATTTCCTCTGCTTGAAACTCCTTTAAGATGTCTTGATTGCCATCAGCTAGCATGGCCATGGCAAACTGCAGGGGCCATCTACAGCTTTTAAAAACAGTATGTTTCCACAGATTTTCATCAATACATCTCAGAGTCTTCCCCAATAACAGAAGTAAAACTCAACAGAAGAAGTGAAATTGAGGAAGAAGTGGTTTATGTAATGGTCCTAACAAGAAGTGCTGCTACAGCTTCTCCTGCCTTTTTCCTTTTTAACATGTATTGAATAAAGCTTTCGGTTGAAGTTTTCCTAGCATCCTGCAGATTTGAAAATTTCCCAACATATACATCTCCTATTTTAAATCATGGTCTCAGGTTATGACCAATTTTGTTTTACTGCCATACAGCTTAATATGACACAATGATATATATTTGCTTCTGTACATTATTTCCAAAGTTAGGTTTGCCTGCTTGCCTACATACGAAAAAGAAATTGATTTTCAGATAGATGAGACTGATCTACTGTACAGCTAGCTTGTGTCATCACACAAACAGTAATACAAGCAGGAAAAGGAAAGTGGGAATACTCACCCGAGGCTGGAAAGAGAGACCAGACCAGACCAGCTATTTTCAACAGCTGGGTGAATTTAGATTTGACTTAAGTCAGCTGTGTAACTGCACCTGAACAATGCCTTTGAGTCTTAGAAAGACGTTGGACAAATACATCCAGCATAGCAACCTGGACCATGGAAACCAGCCTAAGCTAACTCTTTACTGCTACAAGAAACTCGATTTTACAAAGTACATCTGAGAGATACCCAAATCACAGGACATGATCTGTTATTTATTGAAAGTGACATGTCTACCTCCACACTCCAGCTAAACTCCACATGGTTTGGTGTATGTTTGCTCATACATCATTTATTATCTTACTGAGACAGTATTCTCCTTCAGTGGTGTTAGAATAAAACAAAAAGCTGGGTATACCTCAGTGGTGGATTCTCCTTTCTTGAGTTTTTAATTTATTTACTTCTAATTGATGCTGCAGCAATATGGTGGGGACTTTGAATTCCTGCCATTTTGCCAATAAAAAACTACTCTGGTGCTTACTATAGCAGGCCCTGTTTTGCTGTGTTCGGAAAGCAACTGTGGAATCAACAAAAAACTTTGGAGCTCACGTGACCACTGTTCCATCATAAATAAAACAGTATCTTCTTTGGAATTTTTTATTATAAGTATTCCTAATCAACGCTAGGCATCTTTAAAGACACTGAATTTGTTTTGTACTTTTTACATTTGTAGCAGCTTAAGGGGAACTGACAGTGGGATGTCAGGAGTCAAGTAAGAGTTAATTATCTTTACTGCCTAAATCCACAGTTTGTCTATCCAACCTGTACTTAGCTGAACTGCTAAGTGTAAAACTTAGTGGCATCTGTCCAGACAGAGAAAGCCCGGTGTTCCCTGAGCTCCAAAGCAGCTATTGTCTGAAAGGTCTTTAGCCATGTATATTCTGCCTCCTACCATCCATTTACGTAGATCTTTTGTTGTAATTTTACTATTGTCACGTGGGTTTGAAGAGATATAATACTCCTCTTTAAAAGATCACCCTTTCCATGTGTAAAAGGATCAGGGAAAAAAAGTAAAGCCATGGGAGACCTCTTAGGATAAAGTACCTCAGTGCTCCAAAATTCTGGATCCTTAACTTCCATTTGAAAATTGTTAACTTCCACCTAGTGGCTCTAGAATTGCAGGCTGCCTTCTGTCACAGTAATTAATGGGTCCCTAAACTGCCATGTCTGTGCATTTAGTGATCTGTGAAGTATTAGCATGATAATGACAGCAGCCTAGGACAGCACCACTCAGATACAAACAACTGGTGAGATGCAGGCTGGTATCTATACTAGAAGTTGAGCGAAAATAATTTATATTCACAGGTCAAGCTCAAATTTGCATGGGTACTAGCACTTACTAAAGCCAGTGTTTCTAAGATCAAGTTAAAACTAGTAACAAGAGACTCCTTAAACATGACAGTGACAGTGCGAGCACACTTCAGTGGTTTTAACACAGATGTGAAACTACAGCCTTAAGCCATCAACCACAGATAATGCAGAAAGTCCCAGTGCAGGAATGAATAGCTGGGGACAGGGGAGTGCAAGCTTTGCTTTTTCTAGAGCTAAATCCATTGCTTATATGTGCATGATGCGTAATCTCAGCATGGATTTCTGCACCACCACCAAGCACGTTCCTGCTTTTTGTGACCCCAATCAACCTCTCCCATTTGCTCTCTTTTACCTTGTGTATTAATTTTGCAGCAATCTGATCTAGCTAGAAAACATTAATTTTATTACTGTGAAATTAGCTTTCTTCAAGATCAGTTTTTTGCAGTGCGCAAACCTGTACTGGCCTGAGTGCATGCATGGTTTCAGTGCAGCAGGGTAGCTAAGTAATACCTTGTGTTTCCATGGCCCTTCTCCACCAGGCTGAGCAGCTGAATTTCACCGGATTTTGTTTCATCCCTTTCCCTTTTTGCCTACGTACATAAGCATGACACCAGGCATAATGATGATTCAGGATGCCATACCAAAAACATAAATAAAAAAATTGAAATGTGTTTTTGCTTGAGCTAAGAGCCTGAGCTCATTTTCATCTTTTCTGTGTTCCACACTCCCTAATTAATATCTTTGCAGATGTGCAGCATTAGATTTCATAGCTAGATGTATTCTCTGTCCGAGGGAAAAAATCAGCTTACTCTGCAGCCTGTCACCACTTCTCTGATGTGCCCACAAAAGGCACCTGCAGAAACATTGCTAGTCTCTTCAAATCGTATGCAATGGGATTGTTACTCTGTCCTCTGCCTGAAGAAAGTATGAAAAACTGAAGGAAAAAAAAATAAAGACAACAATCAGTATTGCTACAACAGGCAGAAATTTCACTGTTAGAGAGACTCATTTATTACTTCAAGAAAAAAGAAAGGATTTGTAATTCATGCTAATGTTTCTTTGCATATAACATGGCAATTTGCTTTTAAATGTAGAACCCTCAAAGCAGTTTCTAATGGGAAAATCGAGGCAGCAATACCAAGTGTCTTATGCAAGGCTACATGACAATTCACTGACAAAACAAAGATAAACCCTACTTGCCCGATCCCTGAAGCCCGCTTTTCCTACACCACTACTTAATCTAACACCAATGCACTTTTCTTACCATAGAGCTTAGTGACTACAACTACATGAGAAGCAGTTTACATCCATTTATCTTCATGGTTCAAATGTAAATGCACAAAAACTGTTTTTTTATAAACTGTATAGATTTAGACATGAGACAATTCCAGTTTGATGCCTAATCTTCAAATTCAAATTAAATACCAGCAACTTCTAAAATTAGAGTTTAATTCTGTTGCTCCCCCAAGCTCTTGTACATTGTTACAAATTATAAATCACAGAAATTTTGTGTATTTATTTATTTTTATTGGAGCTCTGCTTCTCAGAAGCTAAAACTAGTCCAAAACACAGATGTAAGTCATTTTATGTTCAGTGTTTGCTTTAAAAATCATTAATAAAAGTAATCTAAAAGGCAAATTTTAGCTGGCTGAAGACTACATTTTTCAATGTGGAGCTATTCGATTGCCTGACATTAAAGGCATTTTGAGGAGGGTGATCGTTGTGGTTAAATTGGGAGGGTAGGACCCAGAAAAATGATACTTCAGGTCTGTTGTGCCTTGTTAACACTTCCTGTATGGGCCCATTCAAGCTGCTTAAGACATGACTCCCCAGGGTACAGTGTGAGTGAGCAAACTTGCAGGACTAGAGATGTGTCGCTATATCAGAGGGGTTATTTTTCCCTTTTTAGGCTGTAAATAAATGCCTTTTACATGTAAGCAACTATAGTGATTTTCGTCAAGACTGGACTACAGAATAGGATGTGAAGGTGCTTAACACATACCTGTAAAACTAAATGAAACTCAAACCAGAGCGTCTTCACTGTTTTGCACACGGTATGTTTGGATACTAGCCTAATTCTGCCGTTATTAAAGTTCCTATTTTAAGCTTAGAAGCCCCTTTGTATAATGATGCACCTGGCACAACGCCCTTTCCCCAACTACCTGCAGCTGGGGCTTCTTCTGTCCTTCCTTCCCTTCCCTAGCTCCAGCTGGTTTTCGTGCCTGGGTTGGGGCTGTTCGCTCCCACAGAGGCCTGCGCTACTCTCCCCACGGCACCCGGCACTGCTTTCCCCGCCGCCGCGGCGAAGGCAGCCACCACAGGACCCAGGCGCCTCTCTGCAGGCCGCCATTGTTCCTCCGCAGGCCGCCACTTTTCCTCCGCCGGCAGGGAGGTAACACCGCCTCCCCGCTGCTGCTCCCGCCCCTGTCATCGACCAACACAATCCTCCCCGCCGCACGCTGGAGGAGCTGCGCCGCCCTCCTGCCGAGTTCCCGGGGAAATACCGCCCGCTGGCACCGCCTCCTCCCGGACGGGGGCGGTGCGGCGCCTGCGCGGGAGCGCTGCTGAGGCCCGGCCGCTGTGTGGGCAGGCGGGAAGGGGGCTGGCGCGCAGGTGAGGCGGGCGCGGGGCCGGGGCGGTGGACGGGGAGGGGGGCTGTGCTGCGCTGCCCATCGGCGGGGGCCTACCCCTCCCCGGCC